>LPNX010207270.1:489318-604315 GCA_001517045.1 Pseudotsuga menziesii
CCAACAATAATGGACTATAGTTTCTTTGCTCTCAATTCTCTCATATGCCTTCAATGTACCATAGAGTTCCTTATATAGTTTTTCAAAGGGGTAATGAAAGGTCGAATCCGAGTGATCTCAAGGCATAGGGAAGGCCAAGAATCAAGTGAGTCAGATCCATGTCAAGGAAAACTCCAAAAGGATTTGGATTTTTTTACACATCCTGATGTACGTGGTTTTAGGGGTCAAACCCACGTATATACACGATTAAGGGATTAAAAGTCACGTATAGAATTTTTCACATGATTTTAGGAATGATAAAGGAAACATCAAAGGACAAAAAATGGTCCATAGGGTCTAAGGAGTCTGCAGTGAGATAGGGGAAGGCCATACCAAGTGTGATTTACCTGGAGTGGTAAAATCAGCTATAACACTTTGCAGCTTGATCATCCCTTACTGGGAGGAGACCTTCCCCCGAGTGTCCTCATCCTACACATGCTTCCCTGCATTGAGCATGGGTATGTTCCACTGCTTGGAACTAGTTTCCTTTCCCGTGACACTCATCTCCTCCTAGATGTATAATATAAGGACTTTTATTCTTTTTCAAGCTTTCCAAATCTGAAAAAGTCCAAAAAAATTAAAAAAACATAAAAATTCGGATGGGAAATGATATTACTTTTGGCAGTTGTCGAGTCATGTCACCATCGAACAGAGCATTGTATATCACATCCATTGGTTGGGTTATTAGTATGACTTTAGGAGTTGTACTCCTTACTTTGAGTTTTCTCCATCAACTGGTTATGCTTCTAGTCCCTACGGAGCTTTTGTCGATTCCTCATGTGTCACAGAGTTGTCCCAATTTGCATGTCAAGTCTATGCTGCCTATCTTGAGTCATAATTTTCCTTATGCTCTTGTTCAAATTAATTTTAGCCTGAGTCGGTCATTCCTCAATTCTCTTGAATTTGCATGTCGGTCATTCCTGATACAGTTACTAATTCGTGCACATCTTCTTTTTTGAGTTCTTCTACATTATCCAGCGTTGTTAAGTACCTCGTGGTGGTTGATGGGGGATGTCTTAATTCCCTCCTTCTAGCAAATTCCATTCGATCGAATTAAGTTCATTTATTCTAGAATAGGAGTCTAGAGTCCATTTGAGTTCCTTGATACTTACAGTCATCAATGGTAGGTTCTCTCGCCATCGACAGTTTTTGGAATACATCAATGTCCCCTAATCTATGGATTATTTTAAGTGTTTGACCTCAACACATATATTCACACGTGTTAGATTGCACTCTCTACCTTGATTCCCATTATCATTATTGGTGGGATATCTTGCGTCCGTTAACGGTATACATCAACAACCGGTAATCAGATGATATACCATCATGTTTGACCTCGACACCTTTATTCGCGTGATGGGACATGTACTCATAGCTGTTTGCGTAGAATACCTCCGAGATTGGTGGAATTCCACATATGCTACCTCCTTGATCGCGCTATTATTTATGAGATGTCAAATCTCATGACCAGATTCCAGTATATTATCATATATCTTCAGCCACTATGGATATATTGTTCATTGTATATTGTATGTAGTGATGACCACACATGACATTTGTATATCATGCATATTCATGGCCATTGTACTCTTATGTATATGGGACTGCTACATGTATATTTGTAGTCATATGCATATATTTATCTTTGTATTTTACTGATGAGTGGTTGGTTCTTCTACTTGCTCTTCATTACTCCACTTCTGGGATGGATATAATGTATTTCAGCCATCATGTTACCGCTATGACCTCACACATTAGGGGGCATCTATTATAGTTGATTTTACCACACTTGGTATATCACATATTTATGACCTTCCATGTCACTCTACAGACTCCTTGGACCCCCTTTTCTCAAATTATACTTTGATGTCCCAAGAAAATCCACAAAAAACACATGTTTATGTGTATACACGACTTTTAAAGCAATATCCACATGTACACGCAGCGTTTGAGCCAAAAACTGCGTACATCGAGAAATGTGCATGAAGACAAAAAAATTGGATTTTTCCTCATAGAGTCCCGAATAACTTGACTCTTGGCCTTCCATATGCCTTGAGAATGGTCGGACTTGACCCCCCATTGCCCATTTGTAGGGCTATATATTGAGCCTCTTGGATGCATTGAAGGAGGAGAATTTTGAAAGCAAGGAAAATATAGTTCATTGTTCCCTCACTTGTTTATGATTACATCTGCATCCCTTTGTCCCTTTGGAGCACACAGTGCTTCTCTTCCCAATATTGTCTTTTCTTTGTAAGCTTCCCATTATGATGGAGGATTGAAGTGGTGGAGGCCCAGGTGGAGGACTCGGTTTCTCTGGTTCGAAGAAGTGTCGACAAAGTTTTTCATTGTTCTATCTTTGTTTTATTATTTCAAATATCCATTTTCTATCTAATACATGTGCATAACTATGAATATTGTATCCATGGATGTAGTTATTTTGCTTATACATGATGGTTTATATATGCTAGAGTAGGCCTAACACTTTTATATATAGCATGCTTGTCTTGTTTACTATTGTTGAGAGCGAATTGTGAATACAAGCGTGTTGGAAAATCTCAACGGGGATCTACATCAACCATCCGGAATAAGGTACGCTTAATATCCCTAATTAGTGTTAGATGTATTTATTTCTCTTGCATGTTGTAATGGATTTATTTCTGGTGTCATTTAGTCTATTGTGGTATACCCCAAGCCATAGGAAGTTTATCTCTGTAACACAGAGTTAATTACAACCATGACCAAGCCATTCCATATTTCTGACAATAAGCACAAGATTATAAGATACCTAACCTCATCATCAAATTTCACTCCTACATAACTTATCTTATTAGTGTTGGCGAAACCCACCAACAAATCCTCGTTGACAGGAGTTCTCACTTTGTCAACGCCCAACCAGCACAATCTCCTTAAGCACTGGCCTGGACAGGTTTTGCCCTGCCCAGCAATGTCTGCAAAGCAGACGAGGTCTCACCCGAGATGTTCAAGGGAGAGTTTTTGGAACCTAGTTTTCGACAGTGGGGATGGAGGATATGGGGATCTGATGGGAAGACACCATAACTACTAGATCTAGAGCTCTACAGTCAACTTTAAACCATTTCCTCAACTTCCAGCGTATTTAGAA
This sequence comes from Pseudotsuga menziesii, assembly GCA_001517045.1. Taxonomy (NCBI): domain Eukaryota; kingdom Viridiplantae; phylum Streptophyta; class Pinopsida; order Pinales; family Pinaceae; genus Pseudotsuga; species Pseudotsuga menziesii. Next base: position 492,479 of record LPNX010207270.1, read on the forward strand.
CTTATGCAGTCATTATAGCATCATATAGTTGTCACAATATCGCTAATACCACATCATTGTTCATAAAGCATATCAACTCATAGTGCAACAGACAGTAGCAGACTTTAAAATAGATCACATCGATATAACAGAAAGAGACTAAATCATAGCAACATCATAACAAAATAGGTCACAACATCATAACAAATTAGATCGCAACAGTGATAATAGAAAAGCTTTGTGCCACAATTTTCATATCATATTAATCTTGCACAAAGGATCCACATTACACAATTCTTCTCCAAAACTGGAGACTACATACATCAAGAAAACCCATAGAAATCACAGATACACAGGAAATTCTTCACAAAACCATATCGCACTAGACCTTATGCCCCAATTATCCTTTGATGCAATTCTCCTATGATAATCATGATCCTCTTTTTCTCTCCTATTCTTGTTACCATCTACTTGCAAAACTAGATCTATAAATAGGCTTGCGCCATTACATTGAGGGTCCACTTATAACTAAATTATAACCGCTAATGACCTATTACAACAAAACTTGGTCAAATAACATAAAAAATATTCAAAGTGGTTATTCTTCTGCACATCGCACTAATATGACCTTGCGTGGTACCGTGTGAGGTTGTGCAACTGTCGCGACGATGTGCAACTCACTTACCAAAACCCCTACCAACAGGCCCCCAACACAGTATTGTGTCTCATCCCCGAGCCACGTTAGGTTGACAGGGTATGTGCCGACATCCGCGCCTTGAAATCTTCAAATTTTTGCGCAATCTCACGAACCTCAAGCTATACTTTGTCAGCAGTACTCTGACAATTAGTCAAAGCCTGCTTAACTGGATGCTCTTCTCTGGCCTTTTTGTTGACCTTTTTATGATGCTCTTGTACTTCCTGCAGCATGGCGATTGCTTTAACAGCAAACTGTCCACCAATTTCCTGAAATTCATCAAGGTGAGTGTGGTGCTTTTGTTGGTGTTCCTGCGCATAGGTGGCTCTCTACGGTATATCCTTTAGTTCTTCAGCCCATGTGATTTGTCTCATCATAGGCATGGCCCTCACTGATGTCTTCAAGGTCATCAGTTGATCTTTGGCTTCTTGCACTTGTACAGTCAACTAATCAAGCTGCTCATCCTGGACAATGCTTTGCCAAAACTGCGTTGTCGCTTCCATAATGGTTTTAGCCTCTTGATCCATGCTTTCGAACTGAGTTGTGATGTCTTCAATGGAGGCTTTCCTTTCCACAACCTAATTCAAAGGAGTCATAGGTTGTACCAGGGAATTGAGCATCAGGTTGGTATCCTGAAGCTGAACAATAGTTTTCCCCATTCGTTTGGCCTTTTCAACTGGGGTGAGTTCGGTTGTGTTCTCAAAAATGTGCTGGCAGGCTTCAAAAACATCCTGCTTGACTTTGCCACACCTGGCACACATCTGCACCTATTCAATGATCAAGTGGTATTGCAACTTTTTTAGTTCCGTAATCTCTTCAGCAGCCTTTCGCGGCATCTCAGCCTGTGTCACCTTTAGGGCATCGATCTCTCAAACATTTTTCTTTTGCTAGCTGCACTCGGACCTGCTGTAGCTCGTCTTCCTGCTTCTGTAGCTTCTCTATGACGCTCTATGATTGGACATAGCCCTCATCTAGTTCTTTATGTCATTCCACCAATTCCATGGCGACAATGTGCTACAACTCCACTAACTTCCATAGCGGACAACTTGTTCAGGTCCAAAGCCACACTCTGGATTGGTCACAGCAACTAGTGAACTTCCTCATTTCCCGCTTCGATCACAGTAGGGGAAACTTACACATTCCTGGCCCAGGGCTTAGTGCTAATCTATGGGATGTCCTGCATCATGGGTTGCATAGATGTATTCCTAGAAACAATGCCAAAAATTGAATCTAATCGATCTCTTACCACACCGAATTCTTCATGGTCTGACTCTCGAATCACCTTTGTTGCATCCATGGATGAGTCATTGACTACTTTGATAAGCCATTGCAGTTGGTCCTCCATCCCCGATCGGGTACCACTTCCCACCTCATATTCTTGGTGCCATTTGGTGTGAGTCTCCTCCCACATGCACTATGCTACATCCTTAGAGTCCGTTGATGACTCGTTGTCAGAGTCGTGAGTGCTCAGCTCCTTCTGGGAAGGCTCTTCTGGGGCACCCAGTGGTTTCTCTTTAGACAATTCCTCTTGACTCACCGAGTTTCACCACTCTATTTACCACTCTTGGACAATGGAATCCAATTCTTATATCATGACTTTGTAAGGAAAAGGTAGCCACTGTCGATTGGGTTCTCCCTGCACCTGAATGTAGATAGAATGGGGCCCAATGGAAAACAGAAGGATCCGCTGATACTTGGTCATGGCATAAGGAGAGACTTGGGGAACAACAACAACTACAGATTTCAATGCTTCTCAATATACCCAAAAGTGAATGGAACAATCCACCTGTCGATTGGGCTCTTCAACCCACCATAAGTTTTGATACCTTGCACCTCGGTACACCTTTTCTGCATCAACTGTCATCGGTTGATAGTCTTTCAGTTCCATCCAGGAAACTAGTGCAATAAGGATCAAAAACCAACTATATGAAAATGACCGCCCATCCTGAGCAGCAAGGGCGTCTTCTAGAAACTGATTCAGCAGAAACAGAGACCAATTCATTTGTACCCCCTTAGCACACTTTTGGGTGTAGGCGACAACACTCGAATTGCATTGGACTGGTCAGTTTCCCCGAATGACCTTGCTTGCCAAAATACTTGCACCAATGTGCACCACCTATGAGTTAATGTTATCAATGCGATATGCATGGCCATCATGTTGTAAACCAAAGCACTCCTTCATCTGCTTGGAAAGCCTTTTGTCAGTATCCCTCCCGCGGATATACTGCACCGGATCTTCCCCGACCTTCGGCAAGCCTGTGATGATTGTGATCAAATCTACTGTAACAGGGATTGGTGTATTCAACCAAAGCATCCCTCCATGAAAACAAGACAACAATTGATTCACGCATGCATGGGATTCATTCAATTTCCCAAAATGAGACATATTGATGAACCCCAACAATCCAGATTGATCTAACCCACTCACCCAGGGTTGAGGAATCTGCCAAATTGGGGCACCAGGCCATCCCTGACATATTTGAACAATAGAAAGTTGTGGTCTTCAAATTTTAATCTGATCAACATAGGGATGATGTCGAATGAGCACTTCATCCCCTCCGGCAGCGACGACAATTTTGGTGGATACTTTTGATTCTTTGACGGCTACCTCGGCTTGGCTCCCAGACGCGTAGGAGTGACATATCCCAAAATATCATGAACAGAGACACCCCAAGGTGCCATAGAATCAACAGCTCTCAAGCTCAACATCCCAGTCTGTGCAGTTCCTTCTCCTTGCACTCTCGTCGATGTGCAAGTTTTCCTCTTCTGCGGCAGCATGGGACTGGGCCTCTGAGCCCGTCGTTTCCACTTGGGAATGGATGATGAACTAACTAGAATGCTCATAATTTCTTCTTCAACAGCTGTGTTCTAAATAGGGGACTCGTACTCACTTTAAATATCAATGGCGTCAACATCGCTCAGCATGCCTCATGCCTCAACCCTTAAAATGCACTCAACAGCTCTAGCCTACAACACTACAACTCACTCAACAACTCACACCACACTGCACAATCCCTTCTCTAATTCACACTCTGCTCGCTCAACTGAACTAATGCCATCCTTACGCATTCCACGCGCTTTTATAGCCACCACCAACTCAAAACTTATCGTTGCCAAATCTATTATCACCATTATTACTAAATCTGGTATTAATGATGCCAAATCTTATAGGGATCTTACTCCTCTAACGGTAAGATCACTCATTAATGCGGGTCTCTTCACCAAGCACTGCCATCCAACTGTTTTAGCTACCTACATTTATTACTTGATTTGACCAACCCACAATCCTGCAACTGTCACAAGTGGTCGATGAGTCATTGCTACAAACTTTAACCTTACGCAGCCTCTCCCCTGGGGCTCGCCTTGCTGTTCTCAACTAAAATCTTCATTTTTTTATTTTACAGTGCCTCAAGTAGTGCGCATCATCGACCCCGATCTATAGGGCTTCAGGTTACTCCCATTGACAAGCGTCATTAATACTGCGCCATCTAATTGTTGTAATTGAAATGCGCTGCCAGAAGAAATGGAATGAACAAGATACAGACCTAACCAGTGAATTTGTAACTTACCTAGATGTTTGATGAACTTACTGTCGTACAACAACACCAAATCTTCTTCCAAAAACTATTTTTTTCTTAATGCGGCGATCATGCCACACCTTCTGTCGATCCTTCGCAACCTGTTGTTGGAAGCCAACAATAAAGCGGTCTTCTTCAAGCTGGATCAACTACGCAATTCATTCTTCTAATGCCTCTACATCATCCATGTGCATCACTGCGACAATGCACAAACTGGGAAAAATATACTCCATGGACATGACTTCCTATTGCCCATAGACTAGCTTAAATGGTGTCTGACCGATTAGCCGTTTACAGGTAGTGTGATAGGCCCATAACACCACTGGAATTTTTAGGTCCTGGTCATCACGGTTAATGTTACATACCTTAGTCAGCATTGTTTCCAATATTTTATTGAATGATTTAACGGTCCCATTTTCCTATGGATGGTATGGTGTACTCCTCTTATGTTGCACCTACAACTCCTTTGTTAGCTCTTTCACAGTCCGGTTGATGAAGTGAATTCCCTAGTCACTCATCAAGATCCTAGGACACCCAAACCATGTCACGATGTTTTCAAAGATGAACCTCGCTGTCGTCACAGTGGTACAATCCACTACTGGTGCAGCTTTCGCCCACCTAGTGAGATAGTCAGTTGCAGTAATGATGTAGCACCCACCAGTCTATTTCCCTGGTGGATTAATAGGACCCACAAAATCCACAGCCCATTTATCAAATGGTTGCAGAGTCACCTACGGTACCAACGGTGTCTCATCCCACCGCAATGGTTTACAGACACGCTGGTAGAGGTCGCAACTCCTCGCATAGTCTATGGCATCATTATGCAATGTAGGCCCCCATAGTCTGGTGCACAACACCTTCCGCGCAGTAGCCCGACCTCCATAGTGTCCTCCCACAATTCTTGCATGTGCTTCTTTGAGAATGGGAACCTACTCATGCAGTAAAATACACCATTGCAAGATTTCATCCGGTCCAAGCTTATATAATTGTCCAGCAATTAATTGAAAATCAGAATCCTTTACTACTAGTTGCTTCTTTTGGCTAGTCGACATGTCCTTCAGGGTGACACCAGTGGCCAAAAACTGAATAATTGGTGCATAGTGATCATCTACGATGTCAACATAGAATAGTTGTGCATCTGACAATCCATCATCAATATTGGTTGGTTCTTCACCATTCTCGACGCGAGATAGGTGATCTGGGCTAGTGTTCAATTTCCCTGGCTTCACAACTATTTCAAAATCAAACTCCTAGAAGAGTAACATCCATCAACAGATCTTCCCCCCCAACACAGGCTTATTGACCAAGTATTGCAAAGCAGAATGATCAGTGAACATCTTGAAATGTCCGTCCAACAAGTAATGCTAGAAATTTTGTAGTGCATAAACCATCACCAAGCCTTCCCTTTCCATCGTTGTATAATTCCGTTCAGCAAAAGATAGCTTTCTACTAGCATATGTGATCGGGTGATCCAGGTCACCCTCACCCAATTGTGCAAGAACGACCCCCAACACAATATAAGAAGTGTCAACGTGTACATGGAACTCCTTATCCCAATCAGGAAAAACTAGTATGGGTGCAGAGGCCATCTTGGCTTTCAAAGTGTCAAAACTTCGTTGACATTCCTAAGTCCATTCATAGGTTGCATCCTTCTTTAGTAGTTTCTCCATGTGGGCAGTAATCATAGCGTATCCTTTGATAAACTTGTGATAGTATCCGGTATGCCCTAGTGTGGCTCGAAGAATTTTGACATTAGTCGGTTGTGGTAAACTGAGAATTAGCGCGATCTTCGCCGGATCGACCAACAGACTGTTGGTTGTAGAGCCTAGTAATCTAGATCCAGAGATATTATTCAGTTGTGTTTGTACCCCAGGTGTACTGTACAGTCATTCCCCATGCCTTGGCCAACAGTTTTGCAGACCCATGGTATTGGGTTAACCGTAGTATTTTCCCATTGTATTTCTCCTATAAAAGAAAGCATTGTAACACGACTGTGTATGGTATTATTTTTTATTGGAAGAGAGACTGTGAGAGCGTGAAGAGGAAGTGCAGCAGTTTTGTTGTAGGTTGTATCCCTTCATATTTTTGGACTATAATAAAAGGATTGGCAATTTCTTTGTGGACATAGCCCATCATTTGTGTGAACCACGTTATATCTGTGTCTCTCTGTAATGTTTTAATGTGTTTTGCATCTTTTTTAATGATTTAACTGTATATGTGTTATTTCTCTGTGGTCCTAATTTCTAACAATTGGTATCAGAGCCAAAAGGTCTATTTGGTTGGTAAACTCGCAGGAAAGAAGGGTTTCTAGTTCGAGTGGGAGCAATGGCAGAAGAAGGAGAGTTTAGGGTCAAGAAATTTAACAACCAAAACTATTAGTTATGGAAGATGAAAATGGAGTACTATCTTTACCAGAAGGATCTGTACCTGTCATTAGGCAGAAAATCAAAAGAGTCGATGGCTATGAAGGATGAAGAATGGGAATTTCTTGACAGAAAGGCACTAGGAACAATACGGCTATGCCTACCTTCATTATTGTCCTTCAATATTTCAAAAGAAAAAAAAACAGAGGGTGTGATGAGCGCATTGAGTAAGCTTTACGAAAAACCCTCATCTTCTAACAAGGTATTTTTAATGAAGCATTTATTTAATATGAATATGTTGGAAGGTGGATCTGTTGCTAACCATTTAAATGAGTTTAATACACTTACCAGTCAGTTAAGTTCTGTAACATTGAATTTTGATTATGAGGTTAGGGCTCTTCTAATCTTGTGCTCATTACCAGAAAGCTGGAATAGCTTGGTCATGGTTGTAAGTAACTCTTTCCCTAGTTCAAACACTCTTAAGTTTGATGATGTTGTTGGTGTTATTCTTAGCGAGGAAATGTGAAGAAAAATCACAGGTGAGACATCAGGTAATGCGTTGACCATGGAGAGTAGAGGGAGACAAAATGAGAGAGGAAGGAGCCCAGGAAATCACAGCAAGTCTAAAAAGGGAAGATCCAAGTCCAAATTCAGAAAAATAGAGTGTTGGAACTGTAGTAAGAAAGGACATCTAAAGAAAGACTTCCGAGCACCAAAGAAGAAAGGTGAGAGGCAGCAAGACACTACTCAGGAAGCGAATGTAGAAGGTGATGTGTTACAAGATTGATTATTGCATTAGATAATACTAGTGATTACTGGGTAGTAGATTCAGGGGCTTCATGTCATGCTACACCCCATAGGAAATTATTTCATGATTATGTTCAAGGTGATTTTGGACATGTTTTATTAGGGGATGATGAACCATGTAAAATTGTTGGAAAGGGTAAGGTACATAATAAGTTAAATAATGGAAGTGAATGGTTGCTAAAGGATGTAAGGCACATTCCTGCTATGAAAATAAATCTGATCTCAACAGGGCAGTTGGGAGATAGCGGTTGTTTGTCTACGTTTGGATAAATGTGGTGGAAGATCACTAAAGTATCACTGGTAATAGCAAAAGGAGATAAGGTAGGTATGTTATATTTATGTCCTCATGATACTAGTTATTCTATCTCTGTAGCTTACATAGAAATAGGTATGGTGTTGTGGCATCATAGGCTTGGTCACATGAGTGAGAAGGGGATGCAGATTCTCCACTCAAGGAAACTACTTACAAATTTGAAGCAGGTAAGTTTGGAATTCTGTGAGAGCTGTGTTTATGGAAAACAGAAGAGAGTTAGATTTCTTAGGGTTGGGAAACAAAAGAAGAGTGAAAAAATAGAGCTTTTCCATACATATGTATGGGGACCAGCTCAGGTACGATCTCTTGGTGGCTCTCATTATTATGTTACTTTTATTGATGATGCAACTAGAAAAAATTGAGTTTATTGCATTAGACAAAAATCTGATGTGTTTGATACTTTTAAGAAGTGGAAAGCTTTGGCTGAGAATGAGACTAGAAAAAGGTTGAAATGTCTCAGATCTAATGATGGAGGTGAGTACTGCAGCAAGGAGTTTGACAGTTATTGTTCACACAATGGGATTCGTAGAGAGAAGACGGTCCCTGATGTTGTGAACACTGCTATTTATTTAATAAACAGAGGGCCTTCAAGCGCTTTGGATGGTGGCATTCCAAAGGAGGCATGGACAGGTAAACAGGTAAAATAATCATTTCTGAAAACTTTTGGTAGTGAAGCATTTTTCCATATTGATAAAGATTATAGAACAAATCTTGAGGATAAATCCAAGAAATGTACCTTTATTGGATACGGGGTTGATGATTTTGGTTATCGCGTATGGGATCTTAAAAATTGTAAAATCATTAGGCGTAGAGATGTAGTATTCAATGAAAAGGTCATGTACAAATATCAGTTGCAGGGAAAGAAAAAAGAAAAGGAAAACATAGAGTACACAGCGCTTGATGAAATCAAAGAAAATGAAGTTCCAAAGGCTCCAAAAAATCAATAGTTGCAGCAGGTACCTGAAACTCCTACAACTGTAAGAAAGTCTACTAGGTTAATTAGACCCCCTGAACAATTCTCTCCTTCACTGTATTATTTATTGATGACTGATTCTGGTGAACCAGAATGTTATGAAGAATCAATGCATATAGAAACTAGAAAGAAGTGGGAGCAAGGCATGGATGAGGAGATGGATTCATTGGTAAGAAACCAGACTTGGGATCTGGTTAAGTTTCCTGTAGAAAAAAGGGCATTGCAGAATAAATGGGTTTACAGGTTGAAGGAAGAACTCAGAATTTCATTCGAATACTAAACATATACAGCTCAAATACCACTTCATAAGACCTGTTCTAGATGAACAACTGTTAAAACTGGAAAAGATACATACTAGCCAGAATCCTGCAAACATGTTGAAAAAGGGAGTAACCGAAGAGAAACTGAGTTCTTTATCGATTTCTGTTAGCCTTCAAGTATGAAGGTGAAAATAAGAAATTTTCCAAGTCCAAGGTCCAGAGCATAGTCCAGCAAGTGCAGTAGCAGTGGAGTTGCTGTGATCAATATCCAAGTGGGAGATTGTTGGTTGTGGACCCTAGTCTTCTATATTTAGAGATATTATTTAGTTTTTTTTGTACCCTAGGTGTATTGTACAGTCATTCCCCTTTCCTTGGGTTAACCATAGTATTTTCCCATGGTATTTCCCCTATAAAAGAAAGCATTGTAACATGACTTTGTATGGTATTATTTTGTATTGGAAGAGAGACTATGAGAGTCTGAAGAGCAAGTGCAGTGGTTTTGCTACATGTTGTATCCCTTCATCTTTCTGGACTGTAATAAAAGGACTGGAAATTTCTTTATGGATGTATCCCATAGTTTGGGTGAACCATGTTATATATGTGTCTCTCTGTAATGTTTTAATGTGTTTTGCATCTTGTTTAATCATTTAACTGTATATGTGTTATTGCTCTACAGTCATGTTTCTAGCACATACCTTCTTTGTAGAATATGTGCCCCAATAGCATGCCAAATGGTGCAAAAAAAAAACACGTTTTAGAGTTTAGGGCAATCTAATGCTAGAGACACCTTTCCAACATCAGTCGCAGGTTTTCCAATGGTCCCTAATTAGTCCATAGACATTCCAGTCATCCATATACACCTGCAGGAACTTTTGAATAAAATCCTTAAATACAACGACAACTACATGAGAGAATAGAGCTGGTGCATTCTTCAGCCCAAACGACATGACTATATATTGAAAACAACCCCACTCAGTGACAAACATAGTATTATGGCGATTCTCCTTCGCAATCCAAATCTGGTGGTATCTCGAGAAGCCATCCATGAAAGAATACATCTCTGGCTGCCTACACCTTCAAGAACTTCATCTGTAAAAGGGGTCAGGAATGAATCATGTACACATGCATCATTCAACTTCCTTAGGTCGACGCAAATGCATATTTCTCCTGTCTTTTTATCCTGGACCACCATAGGACTTATCCACTTGGATTCTTCTACAGGCTTGATGATCCTTGCATCAAGCATCCGATCAATCTTAGCTTTCACACAATACTTATATCGTGGATTTAGTCGATACGGCCTCAGTCGCACCGGTTTGGCATCTAGTTTCAACATGATTTTCATCTCCCCTAGGTCTCCTAAAATTCCCTTCATCTCTGAAAACCGTGTCGGAAAAAGGTCATGAAATTCATGTAGCAGGTCTGTGATCTTGGCCATAGTCTCCTCATCCCAGTAGTCTTCGACATTGGAAAATTTTGGGTTCTCTGCTGACCCAATGTTGACTTTTTGGATCCTCAGCGGTTGACTCATTGAGTCCGTCAATATGTTGGGGTCTACGACATCGTGACTTCCTTCGGACTTTGGAATATTAATATTCTGCAAGTCATCGCCATCTTCAGGTTCCCCAGACAAGTTGTATTAGGCCATCATGGATTGGATGGAACAATGTGCATTAAGAACAACGAGATAGGTGACAAAGGTGACCTTGAGTATGACGTCGCGGATGATTTGTAAAGCATTGCATACCTTTGGGTTGATGTCCTTAAAACTAAAAATCTACACAAAACAAACAAACAAATCCTCCCAAGTGATGATGTTCATGCACAACTCTACCGCCACATACCAAGATCTCAGCATTTCTTCTAGAGTGTGAACAAAAGCATGGACCCATTCATCTATGGCTCGTGATGCCCATAAATTCTGACACTCGATTAAATGACTGGTGGGATCATTCTGTCCATCATATCTCCCAACATGATAGACCTCTAAATCACTAAAGCACACCATCATCAATATGCGACACTATTCCCATTCATGGATCATTTTTTGTGTGTCACCGACCATCGAGTCGGAGTAGCCTTCAGTGCTACATAGAGAGCCAGTATCCTTTGCGGTTCAAAAAATTTCTCTTCAAATTCCTGAAAGAACTCTGATAGTCTTGGTAGTCCTTCATAAATTGGCATCTCAACAATCTCAGTTGCAACATGCCGAAGAGACTATGTAATCAACCCGCATTTCTTGAATGATACTTCATGTAACCTATTCTGCCAATTTTCCAGAGTGTCCTCAGAGTCAGAGGACGCGGAACTTGCGCTGTTCCAGCCAAGTTTTCCATCGACTGTAGGATGGATATAGTCTTCAGATATGTTATAAGCATGATCCCAACTTATCTCGACTTTGTCCTTTATAGGTTCAATATATCGACAACCAAGTTTGAAACATGACCAATGGGATGAACCTTCACCTGATTTGCTAGTCGCAATTGTATCGGTGACCATCCCAATGTTGGATTTCCCATCAATTGTTAGGTTTTCTTGGTTAGAATGTTTAAATTTGGTCCAATATTCAGAATGACTGAGTCAACCTCATCATCTCCAATCTAGATATGCATCCTCAAAGTCCTCTCCTGTCTTCCTTTTTTGCAAAGAATTCACAGCAGAATCCTTCACTTCCTTATCTGGGTGGTGCAATAATGTCTCAAGCTCGACAAGGGTGTTAGAGTCCCTTGCTATCATAGAGAACTCTCAAAGAAATTCCACAAGGTACCATGCTGTCATGATGGTCCTGGCTCTATAGATGGATCAAAAGCAAATGGCATATCAACAATTGGTAACTTGCCCGGATTTCTCCCGATTGCATTATTTGTGCCAAAGAAGGTGTCTTTCTCTATCGTAATATCAAATGCAACCTTTTTCTTGTTAGTGAGCTGAACTTGTAGTCGTGGTCCATCGTCTCCAGTGATTGCACCTGTGTGAGTGACGATCCCAACGTCAACATCCTTCATTCACGGCTCGGCCTGAATTGTGGCAACTGTCGGTCCTTGATTCAAGTTCAACGACGAGTTCTGATTCAATGGTTGATTCATCACTTGGTTCTGAGTCTGAGGTGGGTTTTGAATCTGATTCTACGGTGGGACCTAGTTCTGCATTATCAGTTGGTTCTGAACTTGGAATGCAAGATGATTCTGATTCTATATGTTCTGTAACTGAGGAATCTTTCCATCCTACCATTTTGCAATCGACTGAGTGCAGCTTTCAACATCATGATCATTGGCTGCACGGTATGTACACTGCGCATGATGGTACTCCCTCTGATAATGCCTGAATACCCCACAGGTGTAACACTAGATTGATTCATGACCTCATCATCCTCCTCGACCTTTAAACCCTCCACAGAATCATCCTTGGACTGCTCCTTGCTGAAACTGTAGTTGGGCCATCTACTGCTGCAATGGGTTTGGTTGTTGTTGGACATTGTGCATGGCTTGAACATATTGTGGATGATTATACTGTAGTCATGGTGCCTGGTTATATTGTGGTTGAACTACCATTTTCGGTGGAGGTGCAAACTGCGGCTGGGATATAAATTTTTGTTGTGGTTGTGACGACACTTGTGCTGCTGGTTGCACTAGTTATGGATGCGCTTGCACTGTCCAGGGGTCCTCACCTTTCATAAAGTATGAATCATACATCCTTACCTGGAGCAAATCATAAGATTGATATCTTTATCATCCTGTCCGACTGATAAAAAAAATGTACATTACAAATTTTCTGCCTTGGTAACCATCTTCTGCATGTAATCACAGTTCTCATGTCGATTCCCATAGACCTGACATATGCGACACCATGGTACACCGGCACAAATCAATGGATTTGGGGCTCTTGACAGAAAATAATTCTAAAACGTCGGACAGGTGTCCTTGGTATGTCCATCTACATGGCAACGGGTGCACCAAAGATCATCATAATCTTCCTTGTCCTTTTTGATATCTTGCAGTTGGAGCGTCAAATTGGCCAACTACGCTTGAATCTGGTTCATTCCGACCGCAGATTCTCCTACTGGCGATGCCTCCAATTTCATCTCGGTCTCCACAGCCTCACTCTATGTCACAATATTTTGTTGCATTAGCGACTGTCTGATATGAGGGACAAGCGCGGCAATGAACCATTCCTTGTGTTGAACATCGCTCATCTGAAAACTGACCCGAGCTATCAATTTCTTAAACTGTTGATCAAAGTCCCAAATTGTCTCATTGGGAAACTATTTGATCTCCTTCAATTCAGTAATATACTGATCCTAAGATTTTGGCTTCTTAAATTCTTCAAATAACCCCATTTGGATCTCATCCAATGTCTTCGCGGTACCTCCCTGAGGGATTTGCGTGAATCTCATGAACCATTCCAGTGCATGGCCCCTTAGAGTAGTGGCCAGCTAACTTTTCTTTTCTTAACATCATCATCGATAGTTTGTCGAGTGGTCCAGATCACCTCACAAAAGAACTAGTACTGCTCTGGATCATCAGCACCATTTCCATTGAATATTGGTAACTTCATTTCGTCGCTCGCCATTTTGGGCCTTCTTCCTCCTACTGGTGCTCTATTACTATACTGTTGCTGACACGTCAGGCAAGTTGACGCAGAGTGTGTTTTTTTTCCTTGTGTGTAACCATATTAAATTCATTTAAATAGTCAGCAATAGATCCACCTTCTGACATCTTCATATTAAATAAAAGTCTTCATTAGAAATACCTTGTTGGAAGTAAATGATTTTTCATACAGCTTAGCCAATGTGCTCATGACACTTGTTGGCAAGGGGTTGGGGTAAGTTATGCAGCATTGTGGATGCTACACAAGCATACAATACATCGCACAAGACAACGATAGTGCAATAGGAGGAAGATAGACTAATTTTCATTATTTTGTGTCACTTTTTGTACGTGTTGACCATTTTTTCTGGATATTGGTCATTAGTCAACTAAATAAGTTAGAAGTTAGTTATAAGTGGACCATGAATGTAAAGGTGCAATCCTATATATAGCTAGAAGTTGATATTGGTGAAAAGAGGAGATAGAGACCATGATGTACGGATTGATAGGAGGATCAGAGAGAACAAGATGTTCTCTCTTTGAGATGAATTGTTATATGTTTTGATCTATGGGTGATTGCGCAGAAGTAATATGATAATACCGATGTTGATCTGAATCAGTGTTGTCTTCTTTTATCTTTTTATGTCTTTCTGTTCCTACAAACTCAATGATGAATGCTAAGTTAATCTTAAATATGGATCTATGATGTGATGTTTATTGTTTATGAATATTGTTATCTTTTTAGATATGTTCCCGCACTGGTAAATCTGATCCAATTATGGATGTATGATGTGCAATGATGAATGGTTTTGTTAAAGAATTTGATATGATCTGGTTATTGAACTGATGAACTATCGATGCCCCTAACCCTCTTCTATACTGTAGAAACTTGGTTCTGTCATCCCTCCCTTGAACATCTCAGGTGAGACCTCATCCACTCTGCGAGTGTTACTGAATGGGGTAAAACTCGTTTGGGTCGAAGGCTCAGGAAGATTGCTACAAGTTGAGTGTCGAAAGAAGTGACCCCTGTCATCTGGTTTTTTTTGTTGAGGTTTGAGCCAACAAGCGTGTTGGAAAATCTCAACGGGGATCTACATCAATCATCTGGAATAAGGTACGCTTCATATCCCTAATTAGTGTTAGATGTATTTATTTCTCTTGCATGTTGGAATGGATTTATTTTTGGTTTTATTCAGTCTATTGTGGTATACCCCAAGCCATAGGAATTTTATCTCCATAACATAGAGTTACTTACAACCATGACGAAGCCATTCCATATTTCTAACAATAAGCACAAGATTATAAGATCCCTAACCTCATCATCAAAGTTCACTCCTACATAACTTAGCTTATTAGTAACCATATTAAATCCATTTAAATGGCCAGTAACAGATGCACCTTCTGACATCTTCATATTAAATAAATGTATTCATTAGAAATATCGTGTTTGAAGTAAAGGGTTTCTCATACAACTTAGCCAATGTGCTCATCACACCCGTTGTTGTCTTTTCTTTTGAAATATTTAAAGCCACCAATCAATCCAAGCATAATCATATTGTTCCTAGTGCCTTTCTGTCAAAAACCTCCCATTTTTTATCCTTCATAGTCGTTGACTATTTTTATTTTCCTACCAATGGTAGGAACAAATCCTTCTGGTACAGATAGTCCTCCATTTTCATCTTCCATAACTGGTAGTTTTAGCCGTTAAATTTCTCGACCCTAAACTTTCCTTCTTCTTTAATTTCTCTCACTCGAACCAGGAACCCTTCTTTCCTGTGAGTTTACCATCCAAATAAACCTTTGCGTAGAAATAGAATCTCTAATACTATGAAGAAATAGATCCTTGATGCTAAGAAGAAGCATAGGATGTAGATCTAGCAACAATATAATTCTCACAAGCATGCACAAGGAAAATCGAGAGAAGTAAATTGAGACTAAATACAAAGTAAGTGATCCAATATATTCCAATTATTATTGATCAAATGAATTGATGATTATTACAATAGTAATACATCCTTATAAAGGAAAAAATGAGTTGCTAGAAGAAAACTCATGCTATATCATAAAGAAAACTTACTAAAACATGATAAAACCCCATAGGTGATTGTTGGCTCTATGGAAAGATAGGAGGAATCCAGTTAGAATTCTTCCCAAGAAAGTAAATAGTTTGACTGCAGGAAGGAAAAGGAGTGTGACAAAAGTAGAGAAGGGAGAACGGAAGCAGATGAGGAAGAAATATCTAAGGTAAGCAGTAATCACAGAGGAATATGTGACAGAAGAAGAGTTCACGAAGGAAGAGTTTGTGACAGAAGGAAAGGATGCGACGAGATCAATTGCGACAGAAGGAACCATGCTAGAGAAGGTGTGCAGTGGCGCAACTACTTAAAATGATAACTCAAGGAAGATCATGGGTACGAGGCTGGCTAGAGTCAATGGGAGTCACATGTGTTGTAAAGAATAAACGCATCTTTGTAATTCAAGTCTTTAGTTCCTATTGACAAATGTCACAAGAATAGGAATGACATCATGTTGGCTAACTGAATGAAGTCTCCTGAGAGCGACATGTAAGAGTCTATAAGAATGAAGAACCCAGGATGTGTGTGGATTGCTTCTGAGTTGATTTTTTTTTACTTCAACTTAATTTCTTAGTTACTTTGAGTTGTTATAGTTGATGTTTACAAATTAATTTATTTGTTTTGTGTCTGTAAGAAGAGTCAAGTAATCTGCAACTCAGTACGCAGAAGTATAGAGAAGAGTAGTATATATAGGCTATGTGTGGATCAACAGTAGATTCAAGTAGGATAAGATTGAGCGAAAAAAGACTAGACAGCATGAGAGAAGATAGAAGTATGTATAGAAAAGAGGAGAAGATATAGAACACAGTTTTCATATCAGTGCACAGAACAAAGGTGCCATATGTTTCTAATGCCAGATAAAGAGCACCTTTGTGGTTTTTATCGGATGGGTTTGCACATTAAATATTGTGCCATTGAGTAGATGATTAATGTGTTTATGTCACATGAATGTATGTGAATGTATATGAATGTATATGATGAAGTGTTTATGTATTTTGTTATGAATGAGTTTTCTTATGCATGAGTCACACTATTGATAGATAACATGTTTGTTAAGCATATATTGTTGTTATAATCATTGCGATGGATAAGTTCAGTAGTGTCTTATCTACACATAGTAATGTTAAGCAATACACCCACTGGCTTTGGTAAAGCTAGTTGATAAGGTTCCAAGGGATAAGAAACCCCCACCTAACTGTGGAAACCTGGTTCTGGTAGTTACCCACAAGAGATATCTCAGGTGAGACTGCATCTATGTCGTAGGTTCTATCGAAAAAGCCTTACTCAGTTGGGTCAATACCTTGGGATTTGTTGTGTATCTCAGAAGGTCCAAACTTGGGTTGAAGGGGAGAATTTCCATGTAACACCCCGGTTTTGACCCCGTTTGCATTAAATATACATGATACATATGTTGTAATAATCATGGTGAGGAGCTAAGGTCAAAAGCCTCACCATCTATTTGGTTATGTTATGATTCGGATTGGAATGGTCACCGATGGTATATCAGGACATATGGCATATATTAAATTGTGACATCATGTAAATGTGCATTTTCATTAAATAACCCAACCCGCTATGTTCACTGCAGCTAAATTGAGAAGGGGCATGATTCCTAAGGATAAGGAGGGGAAATGATGAACCTTGAGCCATGGGGGAAAATCCATGTGTCACCACCCTGTTTGTTTTGCTCATTTTCCTTTGTTTCATCCAACCACCACCTTCATTTGTTCTGTTGATTAGTTGGGGCATCTATTTGCTGGAAAAAATACCACTACTATGCCCACGCCTACTCTCTATCTCTCTCCACAACGTGCCTTTTGCGTGCAGATGGTCTGTCCACTATGGGGATCAAGAGTCTGTTCAGTTTCCTCATGTGGACTGAGTTAAAAGGTTCCACATTCCAATGTTTAGGGGTTCGTTGGTTCTCCCTTTTCGTTGGGATTGCTAGCTTGCGGTGGGTTCTCCTTTTCCTCACGGATTTGTTGGCTTGCGGATCAATTCTTTCCTCTGTTCACACAGAGTTTTGTGTCTTTCTCCACCATCATCAAACCTGTGCAATGATTATGCTACTCTATTGTTGAGTCATGACCATAATTCCATTCATAGTTTTGGTTGACTGCATCTTTTTCCATCACGCATAGTTTGGGAGTTTGTTCTTTCCCCATTTTTTGTCTGTGCAATTTCTCCAGTGATTGCATTGAGGATCGGGTGTTGTGGGTTCATAGTGGTTTATGGGCTACTATTTTCCCATGATTGATGAACTGTGGTTTTCCCCTATAAAATCTTGAATAGCTATTTGGCTGCTTGCATGTAGTGGTTTCGTCCTCGAACTGCATTGGAGTGGTGAATGAGGGCCTGAGGTGCTTGATAAACCTGGTGTGTTGAGAACCACACAGACAGAGCTACTGAGTTGGATTTATTCTCCACAACCCCTGAATAGTAGTGGAATGGAGATCAGGGTCTGAGGGACTGTGTTGCAGAGAAGGGACTGATTTCCTTGTGTTGGGTGTGTGTGGGTGTTCTATAAGCCAGGTTGGCTCTGGTGTTGGTGTCTGTATCTCTTCAATGAGCTCACCAGCTTAGAATTTAGCCTTTCCCAGCTCTTGGATGGACTGATAAACCCAACTTGGTTGGCTTGGATGATCTGATGTTCGCCTGATAAACCCAACTGTGTTGGCTTGGCTGAACTATGTACCCTTGTGGTGTTGTTATCCTTGGCTATGTGTAAGCATGTTAGTTCCTTATTCCTTGGGGAATCATGCCCGGCTAAGGGGTGGCAGTGTTTCTAAGAGATTAAGGAGCATGCATTCCTATGGCTGGGTGGAATGTTGCAGTGATGTAGCTGGTTGCGGAACAAGTTCTTAATAAGATAAGTATTCTTACCTAACTTGTGTCTGCAATCATATTTACCATTGATGAATGATGATATACATGTTAAATGTTGATCTATATATGCATGAGCATTGATTGATATGTTTTGCTTCCATTGTGTATATGAATGATTATGCTTTGTAATATGTTTTATGTTTTTAAGTATCATGCTTCAGCATTATATGTATGTATGTTCATGTTCATGGGGCTAGATGCCCGTATGTTGGAGTGTAGTAGTGTCCTCTTACCTGGTCAGAGGTTCAGTGATGTTACAGTGTGGTATTATAGATCTGGTTGTAGCATGGGCCTGAATGGGCCATGAAAGACCTGATAGCAGAGGCAGGTTGCCTTCTGCCCAGCAGCAACCAAAAAATTGTGGCAGAAAAATTTAGAAAATTTTTCTAAGTACCAGAATTATCGGCCCATCAGAATACTTAGTGATAAGTTATTCCGATGCAGCGGCAGAGCTAGTCTGAAGGACACCCGATGAGGGAAAAATAGCCTTGGTTTCAGAAAATTTTCTAAGTGCTTGGCCGTTGGCACATCAAAAAACGTAGACAGATGGATCTCTGATGCAAACCCCGATGACGAAATTAGTTAAACAAATCTATGACGATTAGTTGATCGCGCCACCGATGCTCAGCTGATTGAGCATCGTCGTTGCGGACAACTAGAGGACTATCCTTCCGACGGATAGAGCCTTCGATCACTAATTCCATCGAGGAAAGACATTCCGAAAGCCGACGTAGCAGAAAATTTTTGAAATTTTTTCTAAGTAACAAAATCATCGACCATCAGAAGACATTAGTGGTTCGTGCGCTCGTCATTGCGGAAGCCTAGATCACTAGTCTTCCGACGAGGAAAAGTTTCGACTGTCGATGCCGATGTGCTTCAGTTCTATGATCAGAAGAGAATAGTTGATTTGGTCGGCAATGGATAGGAGATGGTCGAGCCGATGATGCGGCAGAAGAAGAAGAAGAAATTTCCAAAAATTTTCTAAGTGTTGACTTCATCAACCATCGGGAAATGTTAGTTGTTCGGGTCATCGATGAACATCAGAAAGAATTAGTGTTTCATCAACCGTTGTTGCGGAAGCCTAGTGCACTAATCCTATGACAGATACAGGTTCTGCTTACTGATGTCATGATGGTTGTGTTTCAGTCATCGATCGAAGGAGAACAGTCGTTGTCATCACCGATGAATAGAAGATGGAAGAGTCGATGTGGCGAAAGACAAGGCAAGAAGAAAATTCAAAATTTTCTCTAAGGCACGAGATCATTGGCCATTGGGCAATGTTAGTGGATTGGATCACCAATCGAAAAAATTTCAGTGAAGGTGAACCGCAGTTGCGGCTGATTAGTCAACTATCCATCCGATGCCGCAATGAACAACTACTCCGACCGTCGATGAGTGCCCCGCAGAGACCATAGTGACTCGGTTTCCTACCATTTCAACCACATAAAGGACTAATCACCTGATGACAAGTGCATCCCAGTGCCAATGCCACAAGAGAATAGCCGCTCTGACCACCGACAAATTCATGAGCTGCAGAAGACATAGAAAGACTATGGGCCGCCATTGCGGAAGCCAAAAAGACTAACCATTCGATGCGCAGAGCCCCCGACCGTTGACGTAGCATGGACCAGATATGGAAAATGAATTTAAACAAATGGATCACCGATAAGACTCGAGACAATAGGTCACTACGGACCCAATACGATGAAAGAAATAAACGAACAACCTATCGATACAATGGAGAGCTAGCAGGGAAGAGACCCAATTAGAAGAAATTTTTTGAAAAGTATAAGGTCATCGAAAAAAATTTAAGGGTTAGGTCGTCAATCGGACAGAATCAAAGGATCGTGAACCCGCCGTTATGGCAGTCCAAAGCATTATATACCCGATGGATAGTAGGCCCAATAGCCAAAGGATGTCCATGGAAACCATAGGAGGAACACTTTCCGCCATTGCGGCTGCTCAAGGGATTGTGCACCCGATCAACAATTGATTTCCTCGCCGATGCAAATCAGAAGTTTAGTTGGTTTTTTGCCGAAACGCCGGAAGAAATAAGCAAACAGAACGCTGATGAACTAGGTGCTTTGACCACCGAAGAATTAAAAAGATAGCTGGGAAGAGGTCCGATTGGGCCCAAGGAGATTTGGGTTTTTCAAAGGAACTTCTCAGTAATTTTTCAAGTAGTTTTCAACTATCTTTCAGCAAATTTCGGCAGATTATTAGCGGTCACAGGGCTAAAAAGAAAGAGAGAGAAAATTTTGTGTTTTAAGCAAGATTGTGTTTTATGAATTTCCAAAAGAGGAAGGTAAGTAGTTTTGATTTGTATTAATGCTATGCATCTAACAATTTGTTACTAACACATTGCAGAATTATAGAGAACTTCCAAAAGTAGTACTCTAGAAAGAACAGTGTGGTAAAGCAAGAGGTGGTTCATTCATTGTTTGATTTTCATATGCTTAACTAAGACATTAGTATTTCATTTCATTTTCATAACAAAAGCATATAAACAGGATCACTGAAAGATAGACAAGCACAACCATACAAAAGGAACACAAATATTTATCCTGGGAAAACCCTAAAGGGAAAAACCCAGCAAAAGCTTCCTCAATATAGATGTCCCCAAAAAGATAAAAGATAAAACCAGCAAGGAGATCAAAGCCTGATCCTCCTCCTTCTCTAGCTACTTCTCTTCTCCACTAATGTGCTACACAAGTGAGAGTGTGTGTTCAAATGAGGAGAGCTACACCTCTATTTATATTCATCCGTTCACTTCAATTAACTCATCCGACATGTAGGCTCGATTTAATCATGTAGGCTCAAGTTACACATGTAGGCTCAAGTAACCACACTGGGGTGCTAATGACCCACCTTTACAATTAGAGGGGACAACCTCATGACTCTTATTAGTTCTTCCGATTAGAAGAATCGGGGTACAATATAATATAAGTGGTTCTCCCGATAGGACCATCAGGGACCACAAAAGATACATATAGAATATTCTTTGAAGTTACAATATTTCAACACTCCCCCTTAACGAGAAGGGTATTCTACAACAACATCAACAACAACAATAGTAGGAGAGAGATAGAGGGCATCATCAGCATCATTAGGGTAACACATCTATAAATAATTGGAAGATTTTCAACATTATGTAGTCTTCATCTTCAATCTTCAGTCTTTATCATCATTAATACTTTGACTGCTTCGATCAGCAACATCTTTAGCACTTTGACCTTTCGATCAGCAACATCATCTTCAGCACTTTGACCTTTCGATCAGCAACATCATCATCTTCAGCACTTTATCCTTTCGGTCAATAGCATCATCTTCAGCACTTTGACCTTTCGATCAGCAACATCTTCTTCAGCACTCTGACCTCTCAATCAGCAACAACATCATCATTATACTCCAATCTTTCAATCAGAAACATCATCATGAAAACATCATCATCATCAAAACATCATTATTATCAAAACATCAACATCATCATCATCAAAACATCAACATGATCCTTCCTTTCGGAATTACAAGATCAACATGTATGTGGTACTCAGACGATCCTTCCTATCGAAATTATGGGATTTAGGTCTTTACGGAGTTACTAATGATCCTTCCTTTGGAATTATGGGATCAACACATATGTGGAACTCAGACAATCCTTCCTATTGGAATTACGGGATCAAGTCAATGATCCTTCCTTTCAGAATTACAAGATTTAGGTCTTTACGGAGTTACTAACGATCCTTCCTTTTGGAATTACGGGATCAACACAGTTGTGGAACTCAGACAATCCTTCCTGTTGGAATTACGGGATCAACACAGTTGTGGAACTCAGACAATCCTTCCTGTTGGAATTACGGGATCAAGTCTTTACGGAGCTACCAATGATCCTTCCTTTTGGAATTACATGATTTAGGTCTTTACGGAGTTACTAATGATCCTTCCTTTTGAAATTACAGGATTTAGGTCTTTACGGAGTTACTAACGATCCTTCCTTTTGGAATTACGGGATCAACACATTTGTGGAACTCAGACAATCCTTCCGATTGGAATTACGGGATCAACACATCTATGGAACTTAGACAATCCTTCCTATTGGAATAACAGGATCAATTCAATGATCCTTCCTTTTAGAATTACGGGATTTAGGTCTTTACGAAGTTACTAACGATCCTTCCTTTCGAAATTACGGGATCAACACAGATGTGGAACTCATACAATCCTTCCTCTAGGAATTATGGGATTAACACACGTTCTTGAGTATCGAAGTCACCGGATCCGTTCTGAACTGAATTTCAAGGATGATACAATCCTACCACCTTCTCAATGACCGAAGTTCACCGGATCCGTTCTGAACCGAAGTCCAAGGATGATACAATCCTACCACCTTCTCAATGACCGAAGTTCACCGGATCCGTTCTGAACCGAAGTCCAAGGATGATACAATCCTACCACCTTCTCGATGACCGAAGTTCACCAGATCCGTTCTGAACCAAAGTCCAAGGATGATACAATCCTGCCACCTTCTCAATGACTGAATTTCATCGGATCCATTCTGAACCGAAGTCCAAGGATGATACAATCCTACCACCTTCTCGATGACCGAAGTTCACCGGATCCGTTCTGAACCGAAGTCCAAGGATGATACAATCCTACCACCTTCTCGATGACCGAAGTTCACCGGATCCGTTCTGAACCGAAGTCCAAGGATGATACAATCCTACCACCTTCTCGATGACCAAAGTTCACCGGATCCATTCTAGACATTTTTCCCAGGATGATACAATCCTTCTTCATTCTCGAAGAACTAGGTCTCCGGATCACTTTAGGGCAAGTGCCCAGGGATGATACAATCCCACTGCAACATCACTACTCTGCCTTTCAGGGAAGGTCCTTCTGAACCACACCAAGCTTGTCTCAAAAGTGTTCGAATTTTACATGAGACAGAGGCTTTGTCAGCGCATCATCATCTAAACCATCTTCATCTACATCTTCAGTATGTGAATACTGAACTATCACCATCTGTATCTCCAGTATGTAAGTACTGAAAGCATCATCAGGTCACCATCATCTGCATCTACAGTATGTAAATACTGAAACGTCATCTATATCTTCAGTATGGGAATACTGAAATCATCATCATCTATATATTTAGTATAGAAATACTGAATCACCATCATCTGTATGTACAGTATGTAAATACTGAAACATCATCATCTGCATCTTTATCTTGAATGTAGAAATACCCGATTTCTATGTGTTACGACGGAACACAGGGTTCTTTGTTATCACAACTCTCATTATCACATAGAATCAATGTAGTATCCATCTTCAGTTCAAAGAGACCTGATATCAGCTTTCAAAGCCATATGGCTTCACAACTTAGTAGAGCAATCTGCTATGTATTCTGCTTCAGCCATGCTACGAGAAACACTGGACTGTTTCTTGCTAAACCGTGAACTCATAGCAGACCCAAAACAAAAGCATCTACCTGATGTGCTTTTCCTGTCTGAGATAATTCCATCCCAATTTGCATCTGTGTAGCCATACAATCTATACTCATGGCTACCATCATAATATAAACCAAATTCTATAGTCCTTTTTAGATATGTCATCACATGTTTTGCAGTTATTAGGTGAACCTGTCTTGGTTGAACAAGATATTGACTTAAGGTGTTCACAACAAAACAAATGTCTGGTCTGGTATTTGTTAAGTACATCAATGACCCAATGATCTGTCTGTAATGAGTCATATCCACCAACTCTGATGAGTCATCAACTAACAGCTTCAGGTTGGAGTCCATGGGTGTGGCCATGACTTTGCATTCCAACATATTGAATCTCTTCAATATCTCTACCGTATACTTTCCCTGGTTGAGAAATATTTCTTTTGAACTTTGCCATACTTCCAGACCTAGGAAATAATGCATTAACCCAAGGTATTTCATCTCAAATTCTACTGCTAGTTTCTTCTTGCTTTCCATGACTTGTTTCTCATTTCTTGTCAAGGATAAGTCATCCACATATAATAACAGGATGACAAGTTCATCTTCTACAACCTTGAGATAAAGGTTAGGATCAACTTTACTCTTGGTAAATCCCATGCTCAACAAGAAACTATCTATTCTTCCATACCAAGCTCTGGGAGCTTGCTTCAGGCCATAGAGGGCCTTCTTCAACTTGCATACGTGATTCCATTTGGTTTCAACTTCAAATCCTCATGATTATTCGATGTAAAACTCTTTCTCAATCATACCATTAAGGAAGGATTGTCTTTACTTCACCATGGAATAAACTACCATGATAGTTTTAAAGGAAGTGTACCTTGCTTCCTGGAGTAAGTGTCTCTTCAGAATTAATTCCCTCTTTCTGAAAGAAACCTCTGGCCACAAATCTTGCTTTATAATTCTCGATACTTCCATTAGTTGCATGTTCTATTTTGTATATCCATTTGGAGGATACAATACTCTTTCCTTCTGGTTTGGGAACTATATCCCATACATTAGTCTAGTATTCTTTCATCATAACATCTTCCATCAGTTTGTCTTGTCAGATCATCAACATATCCTAGTCTTCTGTATTCAAATTTGAAGGTTGGAACCCACTTTACTCTTGGTAAAGTCTCAATCCATCAAGAATTTGTCCATCATGTCGTACCGTGTCGAAGTCAGATATCTTCTGTAGTCACTCCCCCTGAAGTGGAGTATTATCTTCCTTCTTCATTCTGTACAGGTGGTTTTATGCTTGATATATACTGGTCAATAGAGTATGTCATGTCATATTCTATTCTTTCTGAGGCAAATCACGAACCTTTCTTTGTACACTTGTTCTTGTAGATCCATATGGAGGATACTATGTACTTCCCTTTATGTCTCGAAATCATATCGTATACATCATTCCCCATGATCAACTGTTATTCTTTGATCATAGTTTCTTTTATAGCATTCTTTTCTTCATCTTGAGTTATCTCTCATACCCATGGTGGTCTTCATCCTTTGAGGTGGATCTACCACTCTCTGAATCTCTTTCTTCCATCATGGTGTCTTTGACCCTGGGAGCTTCAGATTCATGTTTATTCAATTGTCATCACTTGTTCTTCGAAACAAGTCTCGTCCTTCTTTTCTTGTAGGAGTTTGTACAGGACCTTTCCTACAATTAAAATGCACCAGTTGCATGGTTAGAACTATTTCATAAAACATATGCATAACGACAAATTCTTATGCATCATGCAACTATTTAGCCAATACAACATTCATCCATATCTCGCAGAAACTTTCTAGATGCCTTCCATCTCTACCATGACATCATTGAGATTGTGCACTAATCCAATATGTCAGAAAAGAGGTTTGATAAGTAGCACTGGAGAGTTGTATAGCGCCATGAGATACTTACCCATCACATGCATATTAGTAGTATTAATGTAAACAATCTATCATGCATAACACATCAACTGAATACAATCAAATGTATAACAAAACAATATCATGAAATGGCAATTGAATACTTATCTTTTATTTGTTTCGTGGGTAGACTCCATCTTGATCATTTTGCTTTATCATCTTCTTCATTCATGAAATCATCATTTCTTATCCAAATGATAAGATGAATAAGAGGTTCTTCAAGAATTGAGTTTTTTTTTCCATATTCCTCATCACTTGAGGGATCTTATTTGAATGGTGAGAGCTTGATCTTCAATTGCTCCCATCTTCTTCTTCTCTTCTTATTAGTTGAGCTGAAAGTAATCACTTACTTCTGGAATACATTCTTCACATGAATGATTCCCATGATCCTGGGAGGCCATTCAAGGTGGCTATCACCACTTCTGCATACTTCTTCTTCTACCGCTTCAAGTTGTTCTGCATTTTGGATCTTCACATTCTTCAACTATTTTCTCAAAGCCATCTTCTGATTTCAGTTCTTATCTTCAATAGCTTGATCAAGGAATCAAAACATCTTCGGCGTCTTTAGGGAAGACACTTGTGGTATAAGTTGATCCGTGATTGAATCAACAATGATCTTCTTGGCCTTGATCAAGTTCTTCTTGTGTAAGGCTTTGAGGCTCATCTCCTTCTAGAATTGGAACCTCTCTACTCATGTAGGTGTCCAATTCATTTTCTTCAGAGAGATCAAATACTTCCATGCTTGAAATTTTTCAACTTCACCAAGCTTATCATCAAGCTGATGTGATAGATCACTTTGAAATGAGAACCTCAAATGCAAATAGCAAAAGATTAGATCTTACCGATTTGAGGTGTCCGTCCTGCTTCCGGAGCTGGCTGATCTAGGGTTTGTTAGAGAAACCCTAATTTTTAAAACTTGGAATATTTAAAATCTTATTGGATAGAAATTTATATCTCTTCAAATGGAGCTATCCAATGTACTCCTTTTCTAAAAACAGTGGAGGGAAGCTCCCAGAACAGGAAGCCCTAGTTTTCCAATTTCTTTTGCAGAAATTCCTATTAATGTTTCTATGATATCTATGAAATTAATGATCCTCTATGTATAAAATTTCTCACTGAGGTAACCTCACACATCCCTGATCCAACGCCATAGGTTTAATCAGAATTGGTTTCACCAATTGGTATTTATGATCATTTTCCCAAGGTGACCTGTTACAGGACTGTTCAGAACAGCGAAGTTGTACAGAATGCCACGTGTCACTGTTTCATCTTCTGAGTCTAATATTCAGACCATAGAAATTAAAGTCCGTGCTATTTATGGAACATCTTCAGGAATCCCATTTGGATCTCTATATCCAAAGCTATAGCATTTATCCCCAAGTGTCATGTTTATGGATGAATTCTGGAAGAGGCTAGAACCGTAACTTGGAGGGATCATATCTCCAAGAAGATAGTGAATATGAGGCGGAATTTTGGACACAATTTACATAAGGATTTTATCTTCGTCCTATGCAATTTTCAGCTCCTGATCCTTCACTAATATCAGAATATAGTGAAAGTATCAAAACTTAGCAGTTTTAGTATTTAGGGTTTTTCTAGCTCGGGGTCAAACTAGGTTGACTTTCCCAAAGTTTCACCCGACCAAAAATCTTGATCCAGGTCTCTAAAATTTGATTTTTATGAGGAGATAAATCCTATGCTGGGATCACTCAAAAATTCCTCTTCTGCAAGAATCCCTAATTTCCCGCACCGAAAACTGAAAATGCTCGGAATCGAATTCCGCTTCGACAGAAAGATGCGCCCTTCAATGGAGAGTCAGCCTAGCCTTCTTTTGTTGATCGATTGTGGAGAGAGAACCAAAAAGTAAGAAGCCCTAGCTTCTGTAGCTGCACAATGTCTTCTTTCAAAGTGGCTCTGATACCATGTTTGATTTTCATATGCTTAACTAAGACATCAGTATTTCATTTCATTTTCATAACAAAAGCATATAAACAGGATCACTGAAAGATAGACAAGCACAACCATACAAAAGGAACACAAAGATTTATCCTAGGAAAACCCTAAAGGGAAAAACCCAGCAAAATATTCCTCAATATAGATGTCCCCAAAAAGATAAAAGATAAAACCAGCAAGGAGATCAAAGCCTAATCCTCCTCCTTCTCCAACTACTTTTCTTCTCCACTAATGCGCTACAGAAGTGAGAGTGTGTGTTCAAATGAGGAGAGCTACACCTCTATTTATATTCATATGTTCACTTCAATTAACTCATCTGAAATGTAGGCTCGAGTTAATCATGTAGGCTTGAGTTACACATGTAGGCTCAAGTAACCACACTGGGGTGCTAATGACCCACCTTTACAATTAGAGGGGACAACCTCATGACGCTTATTAGTTCTTTCGATTAGAAGCATCGGGGTACAAGATAATACAAGTGGTTCTCCTGATAGGACCATCGGGGACCACAAAAGATACATATAGAATATTCTTTGAAGTTACAATATTTCAACATTCATGAGAACCCGTGATGGGTATAATTCTCAGGATTCTTACGAGCATGCAAGAGATGCCATGGGAGAAAATGTTCGGAATGGAAATGATGACATAGAGTCTAATGGAAGGAGATTCCAAGAGACACCGTCTGAGTTTGAAGCCACCATGAGAATCTTGATTAAATCCCAGAAATAACAGCATTAGTTGAATGCTGCCATGTTGCAAAGTTTGACAAACTTGCAGAAAAAGATAGATTCTAGACGAGTTACATCAAGACTAGAAGGAAGCAAGAGCAGCACTAGGAGAAGGAGAAGGACTTCTAGTGGATCATCTGATTCTGAAGAATCCAGTGGAGATACAAGTTCATCTCCTCATAAAAGGAGAAGAAGAAAACAGCATAGGGATCACTCTCAAGATGAATTCAGGAAAGCTAAACCTCCTACATTTGATGGTGAGATAAAGACAGAACAAGAAGCTGAAGCTTGGCTTCTTGAAATAAAGAAGTACTTTAAAGTATAGGATTATTCAGGAAACATGAAGGCAAGAGTTTCCATATTCAATCTAAATGGTTGTGGATCCATTTGGTGGGAACACTTCAAGCAAGTAAAGAAGATCAGTGAAAGGAAACTGAAGTGGAAACAGTTTAAGAAGTATTTCAGGCAGAAATACCTCTCTGACAAGTATTATGATGATAAGATTAAGGAGTTCAATGAGCTGATATTGGGACAACAAACCATGGATGAATATCCAAATAAGTTCTTGGAATTGTTGAGGTATGTATGGTACATCAGAGATGAAAAAGTGAAGGTCCAACAGTTTCTAAGTGGATTGCCTCAAGCTTACAAAGATAGAATTGAGTTCTATGAACTGAGAACTCTCGAAGAAGCAATAAGAAAGGATAAATATTGCTATGACCAAAGCAAAGGTAAACCTGACTACCATAAGGCATGGAAGGACAAGAAGAACGAGAAGTTTGACCAAAGAAGGAAAGGTTTCAAACCTTCTAGATTCAGGAAGCAGCCATCCTAAGCTGCAAGTAATCCAGTTGGAGTGACAGGTGGAAAGCCTAAAGAGCCACATCAGAATAATGGTCCACTCAAATGTTGGAAATGTGAAGGACCCCACTTGCGTAGATATTGTCCACTTGAGAATGAAAGTGTAAGTCCAGCTTATAACATTCGGGAAGCAGAAACAGTGGGTCAAGTAGCAAGAGCAGTCCCTAGAATTTATGGAGCACTGGAGGACCACCAGGTAGATCACCAATCAACTGTGGTTGAAGTTGCAGGTAAGATTGTCGAACAATCTATTTCTATTTTGATTGACCCTAGTTCTACTCACATTTATATCACTCCTAGTGTAGTGGATATTTGTGCTTTTAAGAAGGTAAACCATAGGAAACCTTGGTTAGTTCAACTAGCCACTGGGACTAAGAGAAAGGTCAGTGAATTGGTAGAGAAATTTCCATTGGTTATGAATGGATTGATCACTTATGTAGATCTGAATGTTCTACCACTTGGTTCCTATGATGTTCTCATTGGAATGGATTGGTTAGAAGCTCAAAGAGTAAAGCTTGAATCTTATAACAAGACTTTTGAATGCATGAATGAGGAAGGAAATCCAGTAATTGTGAAAGGTATTCCGAAGGTAATTTCAGTAAGACAGGTTTTAGCAATGAAATTGAAGAAGTTATGTAGGAAGGGTTGCCAGTTGCATACATCTCATATTCTGGAACCCATAGGAGATGAAACTCCTAGGTTGGAGGACTATCAGGTGTTACAGGAATTCAGGAATGTGTTTCCTGATGAGATTCCAGGGCTTCCTCCAAAGAGGGACTTTGATTTCACCATTGAACTTGTGCCAGGAGCAGCACCAGTGTCCAAGACACCCTACAGGATGAGTACACCGGAGATGCTAGGGTTGAAGATGCAACTGCAAGAGTTGTTGGAAAAGAAGTATATCTGACCGAGTGTGTCTCCTTGGGGAGCACCGATTCTGTTTGTGAAGAAGAAAGATGGTACACTCAGGTTATGTATTGATTACAGACGGTTGAACAAGGTTACTGTGAAGAATAAATATCCTTTTCCTAGGATTGATGACCTATTTGATCAAATGAGAGGAGCGAAGGTATTTTCCAAGATTGACTTGAGGTCTGGTTACCATCGGGTGAGGATCAAGGATGAAGACATTCATAAGACAGCCTTCAGGACAAGGTATGGACATTATGATTTTGTAGTGGTACCATTTGGTCTCACAAATGCACCGGCTACATTTATTTTCCTTATGAATAGTGTCTTCAGTAAGTATTTGGACAAGTTTGTTCTTGTTTTCCTTGATGACATTCTTGTTTATTCTAAGAATGAGGAAGAGCATGAAGATCATTTGAGACTGACATTGCAAGTGCTCAGGGAACATCAACTGTATGCAAAACTCAGCAAGTGTGACTTCTACAGAGATAGAATTCAGTATTTGGGTCACATTATCTTAGAAGAGGGTATATCAGTAGACCTTGAGAAGATCGAAGCCATTATGAATTGGTGTACTCCAAGAAATGTGATGGATGTAAGATCTTTTATGGGACTTGCAGGATACTACAGGAGATTCATTGAAGGATTTTACAAGGTTGCACATGCCATCACTTCCTTGCAAAAGAAGGGGATGAAGTTCGAATGGAATTCTAAGTGTGAAGAGAGCTTCCATTGGTTGAATAATCTTCTCACCAGTGCACCAGTATTGAAGGTTACAGATCTAGAGAAAGATTTTGTGGTATGTACCGATGCATGCGGACAAGGGCTTAGAGGAGTCCTTATGTAGGACAACCACGTGATATGCTATGATTCAAGAAAGCTGAAGGAGCATGAGAAGAACTATTCCACACATGATCTAGAGCTTGCAGCCATAGTACATGCTCTCAAGATGTGGAGACATTACTTGATGGGTAGAAGATTTGATCTTAGGACAGACCATTGTGGCCTGAAGTATTTGTTTGATCATCCTACTCTGAATGCTAGGCAAGCGAGATGGTTGGAATTTCTATGTGAGTTTGATTTTGAAATAAAGCACATAAAAGGAAAAGAGAACAAGGTAGCTGATGCACTCAGCAGGAAGGTACAGGAAATGCATGTGGCATCTCTTAATATTTGTCAATCAGATTTGAGGTAGCAGATTGTTAATCATGTTGCCGGAGATGAATTGTATGAGCAGGTAAAAGACAAATTGCAGTAGCAAAACCTTGAGAAGAGGTATGAGGGATATAAATTGGAAGAAGATGGACTTCTTACTTATAAAGGCAGAATTTATATTCCGGGTGTAGCAGATTTGAGGAGAGTTGTTATGGATGAAATCCATCATGCTTCGTATTCTGGTCACCCAAGGTACCAGAAGACAATTGCTACAGGTAGAAAGCAGTACTTTTGGCCAGGGATGAAAAAGGACATGGCTGAATACATTTCAAGGTGTATGAAATGTCAACAAGTAAAGGTTGAGCATCAACATCCAGCAGGTTTGTTGCAGCCTTTGCCAGTTCCGGAATGGAAATGGAAAGTTATTTCCATGGATTTTATTATAGGATTGCCGATGACTTGGAGACAACATGATTCCATCATGGTTGTGGTAGACAAGTTGACAAAAGCAGCACATTTTATACCAGTGAAGTCTACACACAAGATAGATGACATTGCAAAGATCTTCATGAAGGAGATTTTCAAATTGCATGGATTGCCGAAGCCAATAGTCTCTGATAGAGATGTCAAGTTCACTTCCAATTTTTGGAAGGGATTATTTTTGGATTTGGGTACAAAGCTAAACTTCAGCACTGCATACCATCCCCAGATAGATGGGCAGATAGAGAGAGTTAATCAAGTGCCGGAAGACATGCTTCACATGTATGTGATGGACAAACC
The DNA here is from genome assembly GCA_001517045.1 of Pseudotsuga menziesii. Taxonomy (NCBI): domain Eukaryota; kingdom Viridiplantae; phylum Streptophyta; class Pinopsida; order Pinales; family Pinaceae; genus Pseudotsuga; species Pseudotsuga menziesii. The sequence continues at coordinate 524,782 of LPNX010207270.1, forward strand.
AACCAAGTGGGAAGATTACTTACACTTGGTAGAGTTTGCTTACAACAATGGACAGTAGGCATCCTTAGGGATGAGTCCATATGAAGCTTTGTATGGAAGAAGGTGTAGGACACCAGTGACTTGGGATAACCCAGTGAACAGAGTTGTGCTTGGACTAGAATTGCTCAAGGAAATGGAGCAAGAGGTTGTAAAGATCGGACAGAATATGAAAGTAGCATAGGATAGACATAAAAGCTATGCAGATAAGCATAGGATGAACAGAGAGTTCAGTGTTGGGGATCATGTTTACCTCAGAGTGAAAGCAAAGAAAAGTTCCTTGAAGCTTGGAAGTTGTGCCAAGCTGTCACCTAGATATTGTGGGCCATTTGAAGTGCTTGAAAGAATAGGGCCTATTGCATATAGACTTGCATTTCTTGCTAGTACTAGAGCTCATAATTTTTGTCATGTTTCTTTGCTTAAAAAATATGTACATGATCCTAACCATGTGATAAATTGGGATGTGATTCAGGTGGAACCCGAGGGAGAGTTCCAAATCGATCCAATGTGCATCCTCAACAAGAAGGTCACAATGCTATGGAACCGAGCCATAGTGCAGGTAAAGGTGCAATGGGAGCACTACGGACCTAAAGAGGCTAGATGGGAGTTGGAGGATGCCATGCGATTGGCACATCCATTTTTGTTCAATCCTGTGGACCACTGAGGCGATATCAGTGTAGCATTTTGTTCAAATTTTGTAAAGCACTGAGGACAGTGCTATTGAAGGGGGAGGGGAATGTAACACCCTGGTTTTGACCCTGTTTGCGTTAAATATACATGATACATATGTTGTAATAATCATGGTGAGCAGATAAGGGAAAAAACCCCAGCATCGATTTGGTTATGTTATGATTCGGATTGGAATGGTCACCGATGGTATATCGGGACATATGGCATATATTAAATTGTGACATCATATAAATGTGCATTTTAATTAAATAACCCAACCAGCTATGTTCACTGCAACTAAATTGAGAAGGGGCATGATTCCTAAGGATAAGGAGGGGAAATGATGAACCTTGAGCCATGGGGGAAAATCCATGTGTCACCACCCTATTTGTTTTGCTCATTTTCCCTTGTTTCATCCAACCACCACCTTCATTTGTTCTGTTGATTAGTTGGGGCATCTATTTGCTGAAAAAAAGACCACTACTATGCCCACACCTACTCTCTCTCTCTCTCCACGACGTGCCTTTTGCGTGTGAATGGTCTGTCCACTATGGGGATCGAGAGTCCGTTTAGTTTCCTCACACGGGCTGAGTTAAAAGGTTCCACATTCCAATGTTTAGGGGTTCATTGGTTCTCCCTTTTTGCTGGGATTGCTAGCTTGCGGTGGGTTCTCCTTTGCCTCAAGGATTTGTTGTCTTGCGGATCGATTCTTTCCTCTGTTCACACAGAGTTTTGCATCTTTCTCCACATCATCAGACCTATGTAACGATTCTGCTACTCTATTGTTGAGTCGTGACTGTAATTCCATTCAAAGTTTTGGTTGATTGCTTCTTTTTCCATCACACATAGTTTGGGAGTTTGTTCTTTCCCCATTTTTCTTCCTGTGCAATTTCTCCAACGATTTCATTGAGGATCGGGTGCTGTGGGTTCATAGTGGTTTGTGGGATACTATTTTCCCACAATTGATGAACTATGTTTTTCACCTGTAAAAGCTTGAATAGTTGTTTGGCTGCTTGCATGCGGTGATTTCATCCTTGGACTGCATTGGAGTGGTGAATGAGGGCTTGAGGTGCTTGATAAACCTAGTGGGTTGAGAACCACATAGACAGAGCTACTGAGCTGGATTTCTTCTCCACAACCCCTGAATATTAGTGGAAGGGAGATCAGGGTCTAAGGGACTGCGTTGCAGAGAAGGGACTGAATTCCTTGTGTTGGGTGTGTGTGGGTGTTCTAGAAGCTAGGTTGGCTCTGGTGTTGGTGTCTATAGTTCTTCAATGAGCTCACTATCTTAGCATTTAGCCTTTCCCAACTCCTGGATGGCCTGATAAAACCAACTTGGTTGGCTTGGCTGATTTGATGTTCGCCTGATAAACCCAACTGTGTTGGCTTGGCTGAACTGTGTACCCTTGTGGTGTTGTTATCCTTGGCTATGTGTAAGCCTATTATTTCCTTATTCCTTAGGGAATCATGCCCAGCTCGGGGGTGGCAGTGTTGCTGAGAGATTAAGGAGCACGTGGGCCTATGGTTGGGTGGAATGTTGTACCGACGTAGCTGGTTGCGGAACAAGTTCTTAATAAGATAAGTATTCTTACCTAACTTGTGTCTGCAATCATATTTACCATTGATGAATGATGATATACATGTTAAATGCTGATTTGTATATGCATGAGTGTTGATTGATATGTTTTTCTTCCGTTGTGTATATGAATGATAATGCTTCGTAATATGTTTTATGTTTTTAAGTATCATGCTTCATCATTATATGTATGTATGTTCATGTTCATGGGGCTAGATTCTCGTATCTTGGAGTGTAGTAGCGTCCTCTTGTCTGGTTGGAGGATTGGGGATGTTACATTCCAACAAATGGTTTCGTTTTCGGGGTTGTAAATCATTTTGGTGTGGGACATGATTTGGCATCCGACATAGCTGAAAATCGAAGACTAGGTGGATTTTAAATCATTAGAGCTTGCACAAGAACAAAGTAAAGGATCGTAGTTGAATCCGACGAGGTGGTTGGAGAGATAAAGTTATATGAATATTCACGATATTTTCTTTTATGAGTTCCCTATTATGTTATGTGAGTTTTTGATGGAGTTAGAAACCTATAGAAATAATTTCCAATGAGGAGAACCGACAGAGTGGAACCCTCAGTTGATTCAATGACTAAAAAGTACTAGAAATCCTATGTCGAGAGCTATCGATTTTTGGGTAAACAATATTCTGGAGGAGTACATCACTGATTTTGAGTTCAACACAATAACCTCATATCATGAGGCAGAAAGAAAAATTTTCCAAGGACTGCGATGTTACGGAGAGAAATTCCAATGGCTTGAGGTACCACAACAGACAGCTTGACTCCAGAAATCAATCTTTTCCAATATGCAATAGAAAATAAATGTCTAACACTAAAGGATCAGACCTCGTGCCTTATTCCAGATGGTTGAAGTAGATCCCCGTTGAGCTTTCCAACTTCAAGTTGAATTGATAACTTACTTCCTCAACAACAAGTAAACAATACAAGCATACTATATATCATGGTGTTAGATCTATTCTAGCATATATAATCAACAATGTATAGGCATTTGAAATACTCCCATGGATAAAATATTCATTCAAACACACATTATTGGACAGGAAAAAATATTTCTATTAGTATAAATTAGAGATTACAATAGATATAACCTTTGTCGGCACGTCTGCGAATCGGAGAAACTGAATCCCCCACTTGGGCCTCCACCACCTCAATCCTCCATCTCTCGATAGCAAGCTCACAAGCAAAAGGCAAGCTTGAGAAGAACACAAAAGTGCTCCAAGGGACAAATTAGGGATGCAGACTCAAGCATAAGTTTCGCCAACAATGGACTATAGTTTCTTTTCTCTCAATTCTCTCATATGCCTTCAATGTACCATAGAGTTCCTTATATAGCTTTTCAAAGGGGTAATGAAAGGTCGAATTCGAGCGATATCAAGGCATAGGGAAGGCCAGGAGTCAAGTGAGTCGGATCCATGTCAAGGAAAACTCCAAAAGGATTTGGATTTTGTACACATCCCAATGTACACGGTTTTAGGGGTCAAACCCCCGTATATACGTGATTAAGGGTTTAAAATTCACGTGTATCATTTTTCACATGTTTTTAGGGATGGTCAAGGAAACATCAAAGGACAAAAAATGGTCCACGGGGTCCAAGGAGTCTGCAACGGGACAGGGGAAGGCCATACAAAGTGTGATTCACCTGGAGTGGTAAAATCAGCTATAACAGATGCCCCCTAATGTGTGAGGTTAGAGGGGTCATATGATGGCCGAAATACATTATAAGTCCATCCCAGAAGTGGAGTGATGAAGGATCCCAAATGGAAGACCAGCCACCCAATCAGCATAGTACAATGATACAACTCTGCACATAACTGCAAATACATATAGCAGCCCTAGATACATGAGTACAATGGCCATGAATAGGCATGATACAAGATATCACATAAGTGGTCATCGCCACGTACAATATACATAGATTAGAATCTCCATGATGAAGATATAAAAAGGACCATTATCTCCATAATGGTTGAAGATATATAATAGATCAAGATCTCCATAATGGCTGGAAATGTCTGACATATACTGGAATCAAGTCACGAGAGCTGAAATCTCATGAACAACGGCACGATCAAGGAGGTAGCATATAAGAGATGCCACCAATCTGGAAAGTCTTCTACACAAACCGCTACGAGTACATGTCCTACTATGTGAATAGAGGTGTTGAGGTCGAACATAGTAGTCCATCGCCTGATTACCAATCATTGATGTATACCGTTAACAGATGTGAGATCACCCACCGATAATGAAAATTGGAATCAAGGTACTAGAGTGGAAGCTAACAAGTGTGAATAAATGTGTTGAGGTCGAACAATTGAGAGGATCCATCAATCAGGGGACATTGATGTATTCCCAAAGACTGTCGATAGCAAGAGAACCTGCCACTGATGACTGCAAGTCTCAAGGCACTCAAACTGAATCTAGATTCCAATCCTAGAATAAATGATCTGAAGTCGATGGGATGAAATCCACTAGAAGGAGGGCATTAAGGAATCCCCCATCATCCAACACGAGGTACTCAGCAAAGTTGTATAATGTGGAAGGACTCGATCATAAGGTGAACGAACCAGTAACTATACCAAGAATGGCCAACATGCAAAGTCAAGATCACTGAGGAATGGTCGACTCAGGATTCAACTTCCTTCGAACAAGAGAATAACGACATATGGTGACTAAATATAGGTAGCATAGACTCGATATACAAACTGGGACAACTCTGCGACACAGGAGGCATCGACAGAGGCTCCATGGGGACTGGAATCTTAACCAGTCGGTAGAGATAAACTCAAATAAATGAGTACGGCTCCTAAAGTCAAACTATAAACCCAACCAATGGATGTAATATATAGTGCTCTGTTTGAAGGCGACACAACTCGACAGCTGCCAAAGATAACATCTTTCCTTGTCCATATTTTTGTTTTTTTTATTTTTTTGGACTTTTTCAATTATTTAAAAAGCTTGAAAAAGAATAAAATTTCTTTATAGTTACAGACTAGGAGGAGAAGAGTGTCATAAGGGAAAACAAATTATTTCTAAGCAATGGAACATACCTATGCTCAATGCAAGGATACATGTGTAGGATATTGACACTCGGGGGAAAATTCCCTCCCGGTAAAAAGGGAAACAAGCTGCGAAGGATACAAAAAATGGCTCTGCATGGATAGACATGAGACAAGCTCGGGCTATATGGCTGAAACACAATGTCAGGGAAGCCGGCATAAAGTTTAATAAGGCATGCAAAGCTCATGATAATGCATTCACAACTTGACATGAGGGAGTCCTCAGGGAAATAGGCCAGTAAAAGATAAAGAGGAGTATGAGGCTCTTGCGAAATGTCATGGCAGTACTATACAACGGACTCCCACACCCTAAAGGAGAAAACATCAGCATGGGAACCAAATGCAAATAAGGTGCTAACTAGGGTACCCATATAAGGGGAAGCTCTACCACTCATATCATGCCACTTCTAAAATAGCAAGAAGCTTCCGTGACATAATAGAGTGGATCTGTACCTAAGGTTATGATGAAATGGTCATAAGGTCATGCAAAATGTAAATGGTCATGAAGCCTAACCTATATGCTAGTTAAGACATGATACCTGAGATCGGCATCAACGGGTCAATCCAACGACTGAAACGGCACTAAAAAAGGTCCTCTACATCATGAATTATGTCAAAAACAGTCCAAAATGGTTAGAAATTGTCAAAACTATAGGAAAGGGGGTAAAAATTTTCAAATATTTGAAAATTTTCTATAAATAGCAAACAATTAAAAATATTATAAAATTTTTGAAACTTTTACCCATTTGAGCTCATATTTTCAACAGCGAATTCTAGGAGATCCAGCCGGCGGAATCCACTACCGTTTCTTCCAGGTATTTACCCATGCTCTTCTCTTTCATTTTGATGCAATTTTTATCAAATTCCATGGTTTTTCTGCATATAGGGTTGGATATACATGGAAAATGCCCCCAAATTCGCGTACATACGCGGCTGTTTTGAAAACAGTCGCGTACGAGGCCGCGCATAAGGTTTTTTCAATAATCTAATTGGAAAATTTGCAATTTCTTGTGTAGGATGGTCCTAGAGTGGAGAGAGCGTGAACATGGTGAGGTAGAGGAGGAAATAAGGGCCAATCTAATGGCTCAACAAGCTTTATGTGCATGTGGACTCTACAAGTTTTGGTGTCTTGGTGGCTTGAGAGCCAAACCAAGACTATTGCAGATGCTGGTGGATTACTGGGATCCAGAATCTGAGTCCTTTCAGATAGATGGGATGTCCCTCACTATATAGGTGGAGGACATATACTTCATTACTGGTCTTTCTCGACGAGGGGAAGTAGTGAACCTTCGTTCTCATGGTGGGCCAGGTGGTGGCCTGACTATCGACGAGTACATTGTAGTGTACTACTATCCAGACACAGAGAAGGTGGGGAGTCAGGTCCCTACCAATGCTATACAGGTGCTGGGTCTAAAGGCCATACTATTGACATTGGGCAGGATAGCAGGCTTGGCATCACTCCACCAGGCCTTGCAGCCTCTGATGTTCTATGCAATGGAGTGCATGAGACCCACGATTTTATGACTGGAGCACTACACTACTGAGCAACATGAAACATTAGCTCAGTGAGTGTAAGGCAGGCAGACTGCGAAACTTCAGATTCAGCAGTATACTGAGCATGTTTTTCTTCAAGCGTGTTCCAAGATTGAGCCCCAGAGTGGACGTTCCACTTCACGGGATTCGAGATCCGTCCCAATAGCGTTGGGCAGATGCGATGCGCAGACTGGGGGGAGGTAGGGTGGCCAAACCCTATCCAGTTGAGTTCTTTCTATCATGGTGACAATAGATAGTTGCCATCGATGGCTACCCCTATGCAGGGATAGGTTTCCGGGGGGACCCGGACATGCCGCTACCACTAGGATCGACATATGGCGATATAGGTAACGAATATCGACCCTCTCTTTTTTAAATTTTTTGAGTTATTTAATTTTTTGTGTTTTCTGATTATATGGAATCAAAATACATATTTTTGCGTGACAATACATAGTGACATATACCATTTGTGTGCAGATGTGGGACCACGGTGGCTGGAAGGCTTCCCTCGTCATAGGTGGAGGGGAAGAGGAAATGATATCACGGGTGTGGATGCAGAGAGGACACTCCAGAGCATTCATACCAATTTTGTGAGGCTAACACACAGGGTTCCCATGGCACAAGTCGAGGACTTGCCTGAGGCTATGCAGCACTAGGTGGAGGGTGTACCATGAGCATGGGTGTGATTATTCCGATAGCTAGCTAGAGCCGTAGTGACATTCCATGATCACAAACCTCCTCCTCCTCCACAAGATTAGACACCTGGGAGTGTATACATTTTGTACTACCGTGTATTATATGTTGGTGGCTCGAGAGCCCCAATTTTGTATCATGACACAGCTATGTATCACTACATTTTGGATGTTTATATAAAAAAAATTATGGTGATCGGTTTATTTATTTAAATGTGTAAAAATTGTGTTTGTGATTAATTTATTGTGAAAGAAACAAATTCCAATCTAACACGTAGTTAGCATATGAGTCAGCAACTTTATTATTAATTCTTGGAATGTGTATGTATGTTATGTTGTCAAATTGTCATTCTAATAATCTCACACGTAAGAATCTTATTAATAACGTCGGATCTCTAACATGGTACAAACCATTAAGCTGTGACACTACTAACTCCGAATCAAGATGTACGTCAAGAGAGAGAATGCCATGTGAAATGGCATCCCGTAGAAGTTCAATAACGGCACTATATTCAGCAACATTGTTGGAATATGGCCACAGACATACACCTCCTGAAGACAATACCTGACCCATAGGATTATAAATCACCCAAGCAGTAGAGGCTGAGTGTTGAGTGTGACGGCTCGCACCATCTGTGAATCCTATGTAGGTGGAAGATTCCATTGACATCTGCCAAAAGAAATGGAAACTAATCACAAACCCGATCATTATAAGAAAAATACCTAACTATGCAAAATTGTACACTAATATACAATAACCAGCCTTGGATGAACATCATGCATAGTACTTCTTGAGATAGAGCCCATTTCTAGGCTCCGCCAAGGCCGTTCCCTTGTAATCCACTAACTCATAAGCATCCTTCTCTAACACACATTTGACCACGTAAGGACCCCGCCACATGGGATTAAATTTTCCTACTGCCAAGGGTTCTTTCGATTGATCCCACAAAAGGACCAAGTCTCCCTCACTAAACCTCCTTGAATGGACAGATTTATCGCACTGGACCTTTACGCGACGTTTATTGACTTCTAGAGCCACCAAGGCATCCTGACAATGCTCATCAATTTTCTCAAGGTGGACCAAACGCTCCTCCAATGGTGAAGTGTCTGGTAAGATTTCTACAGCTAGCTTCAAAGAAGGAATCTCGCATTCAACCGATAATATCGACTCCACTCCATGTACAAGTTGATATGGAGAAAAACCGGTGGCAGTCTTAACAACGGTTCTATATTCCCACAAAGCAGGATATAACATGATGTGCCAATTATTCTTTCTTTGTGCGATGGTTCGTAGGAGAATGGATTTGAGCAATTTATTCACTGCTTCAACCTATCCATTCGCTTGAGGGTAGTAAGAAGAGGAATGCTCTTGCTTGTACCCTAACTTTGATGCCAACTCTTCCATCATACAGTTCTGAAAGTGCGAGCCATGGTCGGTGACAATCTCTTTCAAAATTCCAAACCGAGTAATAATTTGGTTGAATATGAAGTGGGTGGCTGTCTCACTGTCATATTTAACTGTAGGCATAGCCTCAGCCCATTTCATGAAGTAATCAACAGCCACTATAATATGATGGTGCCCCTCAGCCGAAGCTGGCTTGCAATCCGTAAAATCAATCCCCCACTTAGTGAAGGGACCGGTGGTGATAATGGGATGTAACAGGGCAGGTTTCGAGCACATATTACATGTGAACACCTGGCAAGCGTGGCACCTCTTGACTGCATCTACACAATCCTTAAATATCAACAGCCAGAAATAACTCACTCTTAAAATCTTTTGAGTTGTAGAAAGCCCAGATAAATGACCACCACACGCCCCTCCATGGCAATCATTCAGCACTACCTCAGCCTCTTCATGAGTTAAACAACATCGTAAAATGGAATCTACCCCACAGTGGTACAAAGTGTTATCCACTATGAGGTAGTTCTTAGAGACGTGACGTAATCATCGTCGTTCATCTCGTGAGAGGTGAGTAGGGGTCTTCAATGTTTGTAAATATATTATAATATCCCCATACCATGGGTCTAATGTTGAGATTAAGAAAATGTGTTCATCGACAAACGTATCTTCACAAACCAACTCCTCGGCCTCGTTCGGGAAATCCGATATAAGCTCTACAAAAATTAAAAACTTCTTTGATTTTTTCAAAACAAATTCGAGATCAAATTCTTGCAAAATGAAAATCCATTTATTATATTTTCCCCCAATCATCCTTTGAGTGAGGACGAATTGAAATGGATTTACATGGGCTACAACCAAGGTTTGGCGAAGGAGAATATAATGTCTCAACCGTTGAACCGCATGTATGGTAGCTAAAGCAAGCTTCTCGACATGAGAATAACAAATCTTTGCGTTAATAAGGTTCTGGCTCAGATAGTATATGACATGCTCTTGGAGCTCCTCATCCTCTTGAACCAAAACCATACCAATCGTCTCCATGGACGCGGCCACATATAATAGAAAATCACAGCTATAGTCCGAGGGACTAATCACCGGGGCCGATGCTAGGGCTCGCTTGAGTGCATCAAAGGACTCCTGGGCTCACTCATCCCAACAAAAGGGGGTGTCCTTCTTCAATAAATGCATGAAGCCTATGGTCAAATTGGCAAAGTTGACAACAAATCTCCGTAAGAAGTTTGCCATGCCTTGCAAATATTGAAGACGATGAATATTCCTCGGGGGAGACAACTGAAGTATTGCCTCAACCTTCAAAGGGTCGACCCTTATACCCTCTTTAGAAATGATGAATCCTAACAAACGACCTAACTTCACACAAAATATGCACTTATGAGGATTTAATCTAACCAAATAATGCCGGCATATTTCGAATACCAATCTCAAGTGATAGGGAGGACACATTCTCATACAAGAATGAGTAGCAAGGTCATCCAAAAATATTTCGATAATTGACCTGAGATCGTGGAAGATCAAGGTCATCACCCGTTGAAATGTAGCTCCAGCATTTTAAAGGTCGAAAGGCATTTTTTGATATGCAAAATTTCCCCAAGGAAAAATAAATGTAGTCTTATGTTGGTCATCAAGTTTAATTTGTATCTGATTATACCTGGAAAATCCGTCCATAAAGGAAAAAACCTCGCTACCCGCACACTCATCCAAAATCTGATCAATAAATGGTGTGGGGAAATTGTCCTTAGGACAAGCATGGTTCAAATCATGGAAATTAGTACATATGCGGATCACTCCTTGCTTCTTATCCACCGGAATGGGGTTTGAAACCCACTCCGTCAAGGGAACGGGATAGATAAAACCGGCTTTTAACAACTTCTCTATCTCTGCCTTAATCGTCGGTGCTTTCCTAGGGTTCACCGCACGTAAGCGTTGTCGAACAGGATTAGCGTTGGGATAAGTATTAATCTCGTGCTCGACAATACGAGGGTCGATACCTGGCATTTTGTCGTAAGACCAAGCAAAAATATCACAGAAATCTTTAAATAGCTCAGTGTATTCTAGAACCTCAACGTGGGAACATTCCGCCCCAATATAGACATTCTCTATCCTGCCAGGATCGCAAGAGATGTTGATAGGAATTGTTGAAGATATGTTTTCCATGTTTCCGTCAGCCATTTGACCAGGAGAGCTTAATGGAACCATAGGACTACCAACTCTCTCACTAAGAACTTCCCTAAAGTCCTCACGCTCCAAGCGGTCAAGCTCAGGAAGAAAGTACGATCTATGATGGAGTTCCTCCCATGGTGGCTCAACTCTCGCCATAGCCTCAATAATCGCTTCATCTAAAGGGAAAACCATATCAAGGAAATCATGGGCATGAGAAGACTGTACTTCCCATGCCGGAAGCACATAAGGGTCATCTTCCTTCATCCGCGAATAGGAAGGACTAGTCTCTGCAACACACTTGAGATTAGCTAATAAGATATCATAGTTGCAGGCAAAGGCACATCCGTCACGATGGGCTCACTTGGAGTACTCGGTGTAGGAAGAATCCAAGGATCTTCCATATGACTCGTGCAAAAAGACATCGATCTCATAGATTTCGAAGCCTCACTGGAACTAGATCCTATCATAAGAATCGGTGCAGGACAACTAAAGCTTTCCATGAGGGATGGATACATGCCTACACCCACACTCCCAGTTGTCGGTTGAGAGTGTTCAACAATCGGGATTGAAGCTCCCGAAGATGTAGTAACAGACGGATTCTTGAATGTCATTTGATCAATCATTACTATCTTCCCATTATGCGGAAAGCATACAATGCAGAACAAGGAAGAAGCCATGGCTTGCATACTGTACATCTAATTCCTACCCAGTAAGAGATTGTAGTCAAGGGGCACATCAACCACCTCGACCTCTATCGTAACGGTCTTCCCTCCCAAATGCACTTTAATGGAAGGAAGGATGTCATGAGGCCTAAATGATATCCCATCAAATGTAGTTAACATGTTCGCTGATTTAGACAGCTCAGGGGAACCTAAACCCTTCCAACATGATAAAGACATCATAGAAGCGGCATGCCTTCGTCAATCACAGTGTGCTTGACGGTCATATTAAGACATTCTATGTGAATCAAAAGAGACACATAGTAAGGCAAGCAAGGCTAAAGTCCTGCAGTTTCAAATTTAATCACGGAGGAAGAATCATCATCATTCACACCAAGGGAAGAAATCAACGCCTTCCTTTGCAAAGGACAACTCTGAAGCACTTCCAATGCAGACATTACACAAGGAGTGTGGCCCAAATCCTCGACAATTGAATAGTTCTGGGTGGCTCAGACATTAGTATTGTGCCCCGAATGCTTAAGGACTCCCTTAGGAATCTGAGGTGCAACTTCAAGTTTATCCATAGGTTTCTCAATACGCAAAGGGGACCCTAGTGGATCAGGCTCTTTTCCTGGGCTGGGTTGTGACGAACCATAATATTTCGCATGGGTCACAACTTTCGCAGCATGCACCATGTTAATGCAACCATGACCACTACTCTCCGGAGGATCTTGATTACCACCAGACTGGTCATGGGACCTCGAGTTCATATTTTGAGGTAAAAGGTTAGTTAGCACAGCTGGGCCCTGTGCCAAGAATCTCGAGGCCTCATCAATACGAGGGCACAAGTAAGTGAGGTGATCGGCCTTACACAACTTGCAAGGGAACTTAACCTTACGTTTAGCTTGCTTTTCCCCCCTAGCATTACGGTCATTCTTGTCATTACTCTTAGCATTCTCATTCTTATTCCCACCCTTATGATTATTTTTACCCTTTTTTCTATTATGTCCGGGCTGCTGGTTACCCTTTTGATCCGACGATTGCACTGAAAGTACACTCGTCGTTTGGGCGGGTTGAGACGAAGCTATAACTTGTCCCGAAGCAGATTGGTTGATTGAAAATTGACTAACTTGTTTTGCAACCGAATCTGCAAGTTTCACACTTGCAAAACCAACAATGCCATCAGCATGTGGTCCAGGTTTGACTTTGGGGTCGAAACTAGAACGTGGAGCATTGGGAATAATCTCATATAACAAACTGGACTGAGCATAAATCAAGTCCAGTTCCTGTGCCCTAAAAAAAACTTGTTCCTCATTCTGCACTCCGGATGTAGAAACATCCTTCGCTATATATGGCAATAATGACTTGAGGAACCATTCGAGGAGGAACTCCGATGGTATAAAGGCTTTAATTAACCTCTTCCGTCTACGCCACTCATGGATATTATCTGAGATATGTGTGGCTTTATCCTACCGAAATGTCAACAAGAGTTCAGTACCAACGTCATAACGCACTGGTAGCTGGAAGTGGTTAAGAAAAGTCATCGCTAGGTCATCGAACAAAGCGAATGCTCCCCTAGGTATCTCTATATACCATTTCGTGGTAGGCCCTGTAAGGGTGCATTGAAATAGTATTAAGCGGATGGAGTCCTGGTGTAAGGAATTCGAAGAGCACCATAGGTGAAACGTAGTAACATGTTCGCTCGAATCCTCTCCCAGTTTTCCCTCAAACTTAGGTATGTCCGAGGGAAGCTTAGTAGGGACAACCGACCAAGCTGGATCATGAGCTACAGGATCGTTTGTCAATCTCGACAAGTCAGGAAGATTCAGTGTTGCGAGGAAAGGGAGCCTAGGATGATGATGTCAATGAACCGCTCCCTGATAGGTCTGATTCGTATAGGTCTGATTACCACCATGGCCTTGGCCATAGTGCCCTCCTCCCGTATGACCCATATAGGGTGGCATGGAAGCACCATAGTGTGGTGGACCTTGACTATTAGGAGCTACGAAGCCGTAATTAGGAGAGTAAGCAAGTTGTTGATACCCGCCCCCATAAGGTGAAGAACCATGTCCATAATAGGGCCCATAAGTCATCGCATGAGATGTCCAATGAGACACTCCGTAAGTAGGAACATACATTCCGAAAGTAGGAATATACACTCCGGGAGTAGGAACATGACCTCTAGAAGTATGAGCATGACCTCTAGAAGTATGAGCATGATCTCACGAAACAACAGGTCATACATGAAGCTGAGACACAACCGGTCTAGTAACCACAGTACGGACATGAATCGTAGCAATGTTTCGGCCTGAAGGACCACGTGAATAAGGTGGAGGGTGAACATTTAAAGAACTAGGGACATAGGACAAAGAGAATTGTGTAATTATGTACGTACTATTCCCTATAGTCACTCGTCTCGGATCTAGTATCCTAATAGGATCACTAACCCTAGACCTAGGAGGAATATGTGATGTAACTTCCACCACCGGGATGGAAGGTGCAATGTGACTAGTGCTCCCAAACATCTCCGCATGGTAAAGAATGAAAGTTCCCCCAGGCATAGTGTTAGGCTCAAACTCAGATTCGACATGAAATGCCAAATCATGTGTGGGAAAACCAGACATACCATAACTACCATAGCTAGTACTTGCGGGTTCAAAATGAGTCTCGGCATCCTCCGACATTCCATACCGGTAATGCATCAATGGGGAATCAACCCTAGAGTGATTAGGTCTATCATGAAAGGTTCCTATCTTAGAAATCATAGGACCTAACTCATCCAATTCGAGTGAAGGATCATAGGTAGGAGTAAACTCCCCATCTTCTACACGAATGGGAGAAGGTGGTTCAGGAATACTTCCTATATGGTCTCCCATGGTGTGTGAATCAATGTGTGAAGTAGTCTTCCTGGACTATCTAGGTCTCTCTCCCAAAGGAGGAGGAGAATTAGAAGGCGAAAGTCCTACTAAACGACGAGAACGGTGAGGAGCCGCACCCGAATCCACAATGACTCAAAAAATAGAAAAGACTCTATATTTATGCAAACCCTAGGCAAGATATCATGCACAGAGTAATCACTAATAAAATATAAAGCCAAATGCAAAAAATCAAGGGCAGGATAAGTGAGCTCTGTTGTAATCTCACAGATCACATAAGGTTACCAATAATACATACTAAAACATATAAATATACAGAGACAAGAGACAAGAACAGATAGGATAGAACAGTATATCTTATTATAGTGAGTTCATACAAAGCACAGAACTGAACTGAGTTCTTGTGTGACTCAATAGCCTAATATATACAAGTTACAAACAGTTACAAAATAACTACCTGTCGGTTCGGTGAACCGACACGACTGTTAGTTAGCTGACTTAATTAACTAGTTTAGTCGGCCGACCGACGTAGTCGGCTGATCGACTAGTCAGTCCATCGACTTAGTCGGCTGACTAAGTCGGTCTTCATTCAAGTCGACTTATGTCGACTTGCTCTTTCTACAAGCTCCCGAATGAAGCAAATATGTCTCGCCTAGGAGAGGGTTGAGACTCCCATACACAACAAGTGGAGGTACGTAACCAATTATTGTGGTCCTCAGCTTCAATGCATAAAGCGACTGTGCTGTCTGACCCCAACCTGGCTGAGACACCCGCAGAATAACCCCTGCAAAGTACCCCCTCGATATCCTAGGTAAGGACACTAAGGTCACCTCAATATAATCAATGCTCAAGTGGATAGCCGCAGGCAGGATTGACCATATGGGCAGGGTAGCAAAGCCCGAAACTCTTGAAAGAGCCCCCAGATACGAATACAATCCTGGAAATATCTTTGGTGCTACTCAGTTATGACTAGGGGTCATCCCAATCAATAACTGCTCACACTTCCTCATGCTTAACTCCCTTTTGAGAGGAGGATCCTAAGAAACACTGGTTATACCAAGGATTTCACACACTCACCTGGAAATACACATACATGTTTTTGTTTAGTGGTCTTGGAGAATTTACTCACAATGAACTATTCCAAGACCCTAAAACCTAAGCTTGTTGGTACACCCTAGAAAAGAAAAGAGTGTAGTTCATTTTAATTAAGCGTTGGTTTTAATTGGCTTTATTACTCAGAAGAGGGATATGGTCGTGCAACTAATGGTGTTATAACACAACATGAAGTAAAATGCACACGTAACAATCAATGCAAATGCATTGTGTCCATGAAAACAGGGTATGCTACTACATGAAATGCACAATTTTCTTCAAATGATGAATGCAAGCTTTCCTATATGAAATCCTAACTAATACTCCAAATCAAATCTAGTGCAAGTACAATGCAAAATGCAAAATGCAATGCATGATGATAAGCAAATGTTTTTGGATTTTTTGAAATAAAATGAGATACAAAAATCAAAGGAATGATTCTACGACCCCTAGACTCTGCAAGCACACTCAAATGGCACTCAAGCAAAGCACTAAGGTAAAAGAAATCTAATGCACTATTCCCAAACAAAAAATCGAAAATGCCATGACAAGAACCTTAAAAAAAATTTAGCCTAAAAAAAACGTCTCTGGTCAGAAACAGGGGTATAAATAGACTCAAGCAGTGCCAAAGGAGACTTAGCAATCATCAAACTTCACCCAGCAACCATTTAACTTCCACTAAAAGGTAAAACTAAGGGCATACGCGACTGTTCGCAGTAAACCAGTGTGTATACGCAGAAATCGCAGAGAAACCCGCGTGTATACGTGACTGTGAGTTAAAAACTCACGTACAGGAAGAAAGGTGCATAAAAATCAAGGCAAATAGACAAGCTGAGACAAACTTCACACCAATCAGACACTACCAGGAAAACATGCCCCCAAACCCGACACAGAAACAAGAGAGAAAGAGCAACTCAAAGTCATTGAATGCCGATAGAACAACCCCCAAAGGACAACTAATAAGAACTCCCTAGTGGAGTCGCCAATTCTATTACAGAGAGAAATTCCTATGGCTTGGGGTACCACAACAGACAACTTGACTCCAGAAATCAATCTTTTCCAATATGCAATAGAAAATAAATGTCTAACACTAAAGGATCAGACCTCATACCTTATTCCGGACGGTTGAAGTACATCCCCGTTGAACTTTCCAACTTTATCTTGAATTGATAACTTACTTCCTCAACAACAAGTAAACAATACAAGCATACTATATATCATGGTGTAAGATCTATTCTAGCATATATAATCAACAATGTATAAGCATTTGAAATACTCCCATGGATAAAATATTCATTCAAATACACATTATTGGACAGGAAAAGATATTTCTATTAGTATAAATCAGAGATTACAATAGATACAACCTCTGTCGGCACGTCTACGAATCGAAGAAACTGAATCCCCCACTTGGGCCTCCACCACCTCATTCCTCCATCTCTCGATAGCAAGCTCACAAGCAAAAGGCAAGCTTGGGAAGAACACAAAAGTGCTCCAAGGGACAAAGGGATGCAGACTCAAGCATAAGTTTCGGCAACAATGGATGATAGTTTCTTTGCTCTCAATTCTCTCATATGCCTTCAATGTACCATAGAGTTCCTTATATAGCTTTTCAAAGGGGTAATGAAAGGTCAAATTCGATCGATGTCAAGGCATAGGGAAGGCCAGGAGTCAAGTGAGTCAGATCCATGTCAAGGAAAACTCCAAAAAGATTTGGATTTTGTACACATCTCGATGTACGCGGTTTTAGGGGTCAAACCCGCGTATATACGCGATTAAGGGTTTAAAATTCACGTGTATCATTTTTCACATGTTTTTAGGGATGGTCAAGGAAACATCAAAGGACAAAAAAATGGTCCACGGGGTCCAAGGAGTCTGCAGCATGACAAGGGAAGGCCATACAAAGTGTGATTCACTTGGAGTAGTAAAATCAGCTATAATTTTTCCAACGAGGAGAACCAACATAGTGGAACCCTCAATTGATTCAACGACTAAAAAGTACTAGAAATCCTATGTCGAGAGCTATTGATTTTTGGGTAGACAATATTATGGAGGAGTACATCACTGATTTTGAGTTCAACACAATAACCTCATATCATGAGGCTGAAAGAAAAATTTTCCAAGGATTGCAAGGAAGATACTTTACATCTTTGAAAACTTGGATAAATATGCTTGTATGTAAAAATTTAATCCTCGGAATGGAGTCTAACAGTTAGAAGGAATGTGCTCAAAAAATTGGGATATGTCGTAGAATAAGTGCACAAAAAAATGAAGCAAACTAAGTTGAGATGTTCCCTGCTAATAGTGGAACTGAACTAGAAGGTGGACGTTTAAGGAGTGGAAGAAGATTTTGGTCAAGAAAGAGAAGAAAAATTGTGACAAGAAAAGGAAGTTGCAGTATGACCATTGGAGAAGACAACGAGCTAGTGTCACATCTTGACGAAGGTTCTTGCGACAAAGAAGAGGAATATTAATCGCCATACGAAAGAGAAGAAGAAGAAGCATAAGCTCTAGATCCAGAGCACAAGTACAATACACCTTCAACCCCACGCACATCACCAGTGGTAATATCTAGAAACTCATCTCTCAGTGGTTTTGTAAATACAAGTAATACTAACACTGTGAATAATGGACAAGGGAGTCCGACTAGTCAATTTTTTTGTCTGAGTGTAACAGGAGCCAATATAATGGCTGGAAATGGTATTAAGTTTCCTATATTTAATGGAAATGGATTAAAAGACCCAGATAAACATTGGTTTTTATGTGAAGTTGTATGGACTGTGCGACATGTCAAATATGAAGTGATAAAGAAAGCACAGATGATCACAACCCTGTGAGGTTGTGAGCTAGACTGGTACATGAATTTCTCTATAGTTTCAGCAGGAGTTGTGTAGAAAACACTCGACCGAATTCGAGTGGGGTTAATAGACAAGTTTAGAAATTCGAAATATGAGTCGCAGTGAATCACATAAATTAAATAAATCAAGCAGTTACCTACGTTTAGATGTCAGAGATACAAAACAAGGAATGGTTCATTGCAGCGTTGTTGCCGCACATCTGAATCCCGTTGATGTAATAGAAGCTTGTGTCGCATAAAGAAGATATAGAGATAGAAATTAAGTTAGAATCCTCATCGATTGGAGAGACCGATCCAGAAATGATCCATATTCAGTCACATCTATCTAACTTTATGCTACAACTCTGAGACATTAAGAAAGGGAAAGAGATCTAAGAAAAACTTTGGTGTACCCGATGTAGAATCAAGGGACACCATAAATATAATTTCCCGACTCTCATGAACTATGTCGCAGCAGGATTACCGAGCCCTACAAATACACAAAGGATTCAGACCCAAGGTCATCGGTCAGAAGAATGCTTGTACTTGGAGAAGATTGTAAGTACACCCGCTAGTCTATATTGTAAATTTTATAAATTTGTAAGACATGATAAGAAGGATTGCAGAGAATTCCAACTACTGTAGGAGAAAATGGTGGATAACTACTTGATGAAGAACGATGAACAGATACAATTCGAGCAAGCGTAAGCTCAATACCCACCTGCTCAATATCCACTGCCCTAATATCAACAAAATTTGTATCATCAACCCTAATATCAACGAAACCAGTATCCACCGTAGCAACACTACCCTAAAACTAGGGGGGTGGAAATATTTGGGGCCAAGGACAACAACAAGGAGGAGGAGGATTTGGTCATGGAAGAGGCCCAATAATATGCTATAATTGTGGAAAAATAGGACATTTTACTCTAGATTGTGTGAGTCCTACGAAAGCATGTTCGTATTGTAAAGATGTAAACCAAACTATTAAGGACTTCCCTCATTTGATTGCTAAATGGCATGCCAAGAACATGGGAAATCCAATTCCCATGCAGAATCTCAACCAAAATATCTAGATGATTTTTGCTAACTCGAAAGAAGTGAAAATAGCAGTGATGACAAGAGGAGGTGTTGTGACTCGAGCAGACCAAAATGCACAACATGACTAACCACAGGTGCAACCGACAACACAAAAGAACATATCATTAGACATACAAAGAGAAAAGGAAATATTCTTGGACGCCTAACCAGAATTCGTTGACAGGAATCAACCATCGATGTCTACTCCCACATTACCAAGAGGACAAGTAAGGGAGATGCCTGAAAGATTCGATCAATTATTTCGAAAGAAACCAATGGGAAAGGTTAGTAAACTTAAAGAAATTTTCAAAATTTTCTTATCCCTGATCCACGATAAAGATGTTGTTGCATATTTGACAACTTTAATAGAAGAAAATCAGGACGAGCTACGACAAGACATAGGACTTCACCATGTTGGAAAAATATTAAAAATAATTCGCAACCTAATAATGACTGCGCAGATAGACTATTATGATATGGATTATATCATTTTAGACATGGGATCATATGTCAATATTTTGACAAGACAGACATGGGAAAGCATGTGAAAACCACAACTAGATTTGTTTCCCATTCATCTCAGGATAGAAAATCAATCGAAGGTCCTACCCATTTATCGACTGAATCAGGTACCTGTCGAAGTAGAAGGCTTGAGAACATATGCAAATTTCGGAGTGATCGACATTGTCGATGATACAAACCCATATCCTGGAATTTTGGGGATTGAATGGGAGATAGACAACCAGACTGTCATCAATTTTAAGAGAAGAATCTTATCATTTGAAGATTCAGAGATAAGGGTGGTCACACCAATGGATCCTATAGAAGGGAAGAGGTATGTAGAACCAGTGCATAGTGAAGGGCAAGGTGACTATCTCAACTATATCTATAATATCACATCTACAGGAGATTACTATATAAATCCAATAGCTGATGGAAAGCTGAGTTGGCTGAGTGTTAGCTCCTGCACATCCGATTTGGGTGAAGCATTAGAAAATTGACAGAATCGAATGCATGAAGTATCTATGAGGAAATGCGCAAGAATCACAATGTATGTGCGATTGGTAGGATTTGAGGAAAGTTACCTTCCTACCTATGAATGTTTACCTAACCTTGCGTCTTTTCTAATAGAGTTTGAAGCAAAGGTTACAGAATAACAGCGATTTTTTTCCTTGGACTTCGTGTTGAAAGATACACCTACCAAATGGTGGGGTACACATAAAAAATCTATCTACGAATGGCCACAATGTAGAAGGATGTTGGAGAATAGATCAGTTATACTAGTCGCAAGTAAACAATATCGGTGGGTCTTGTCGAACATATTGAGTATTGTTGCATGACATGGAAGGAATATCTGTGACAAGAGCGGGTTCATAACTTCATACATACCTTGGAAATGATACCAAGGAATTGGTATACATCAGTTGAGATGCAATGAGGGACTCTTCAATGGGAGGAGTTAGCTACTAGCTTCATGCATACATTTGAGTTTGCAAATGACCATCATTTCATTGATTCTGCATTACAAGTGATGAAAGCGACGATATTTGAAAATATTCATGTCATGATGACAAATTTCAACCAAAACAGCGCAACAATCCACCACTGGATGGAATTCTACAATGTGATGGGAGAACGAGATGATGATGACACGCTCAATGTAAACATTCCAAAATATGAAGGTATGCATGGAGTGGAAGGACTCGGTATTTCTAGCGACCAATTCTTGACTCCACTCAAAATTAAGAAAGTTAATATTAGCTCACTAGAAAATCCAAAGTTCTCCAATATTGGAGATTATTGGGATGATGAGACTATAGTGAAGATCACGTACTTGCTGCATGAGTTCCAGGATCTCTTCACTATAAAAAATTTGGAGATGAAAGGAATTATCGGAGACCTGGGAGAAATGAAAACACCTTTAAGGCCCAATGCAAAACCTGTCAAGCAGTTACCATACCAACTGAATCCACGATATAAAGATAAATTCAAGGTAGAGTCAGATCGATTGCTAGACACAAATATTATAGAGCCTCTCAAATAATCATAATGGATCATCCCAATAGTAGTACAAGGAAAAAATGCTACGAGTGAAATAAGAATTTGCATCGACTTGATAAAACTAAATGATGCTTGTTTGCATGCCCCATTTCAGACTCCATTTACATATGAAGTAATGGAGAGCATTGAGGATCGAGAGATTTATTCATTCACTAATGGTTTCTCTGGTTACCATCAGATTCAAATTGCAAAGAAATATCGACACAATACCACCTTTGCGATGGAGTAGGGGTGTTTCCAATATACATTAATTCCCTTTGAACTTAATAATTCTCCTGTTATTGCTTCTAGAATAGTATTTGTTGCCTTCAAATATTTCATACATAAATTTCTTGAAGTCTAATTTGATGATTGGATAGTGTTTGGGCTCATAAAAATCACATTGAGAGCCTTAGGATGATGTTGGAACGTTATTGCCAGTATCAAATTTCATTAAATTTAAAGAAATGCATCTTTTGTGCACCATTTGGAATTTTTTTGGGCCATGTGGTTTGTCGCGATGGGATGTTGGTTGATCTTTCTAAAATTGTGATCATCCTTGACCTACCACCACCGACCACAATTAAACAATTGCATGCAACATTGGGACACACAGGATGCTACATAAATTTTACCAAAGGATATATGGAGGTGACTTCTCCAATAAAAAACTAGTAAAGAAAGATATTAAGTTCTAGTGGACAGAAAGTTTTCAAGAGAGTCTAGACACATTGAAGAACAAGATGGTTACAACACCCATACTTATATTTCCAGGCTGGAAGAAAGAGTTCCATGTACATGTCGATGCGTCGTATGTCGCGCTTGGTGTGGTACTAACACATCCTAATAAAGGGTTGATCGACCATCCTATATCCTTCTCCAACAGGAGATTATCTACAACAGAGAAGAATTATACCACGACAGAAGGAGAAGGGTTAGCGATGGTATATGCTCTACAGAAATTCAGACACTATTTATTGGGTGGACATTTTAAAATGTACACAGGTCATTTTGCATTGAAATAACTGGTCAATAATCCAATGTTGGGGGGAAGATCTTCTAGTGGCTTCTCCTCTTCCAGGAATTTTTTTTGAAGTAATTGTTAAACCTGGTCGATTGAACTTGGGATCAGACCATCTTTTGAGGATTGAAATTGGCAAAGATCCTGCTAACCTGGATGATAGTATCTTTGATGAACAATTCTTTGTAATAACCATGTTTGATTATCAATATAGATATATCATACAATTGTTGAGTATGGCTTATGCGCTAGCTGAATTCACTATTGTGTATGTTATCACTTGGATTTTCCTTGGGTTGTATCAAGGAAACCCCAAGGTAACCACAGAACCAGCTGTAGACTGTATTATGACCTTATACAATCAGAGAGGGATCTCTCAATAATCATAAAGCTTTGTCACTCAAAATATTCAATAATAACACTCAGAAGGTTAGATTTCTGATAGAAATAAGTTCTTTTTTTATAAAGGTTTGGTAGGACATACTTGAAAAGATACCATTAGGCAATGGAGTTAATATAAAGATATTTTTTTGAGTTACAAGAAATTGGGGTTTGAAAAGAACAATGACAGAGGGAGGGTAGACACCATTTCCTCGGACTTTAGTCATTGCAAGATGGTAGTAGACAAAGGAAGACAGCTCATTAAAACAGAGCATCTAACAAGGATGAATTCTGTAATAACTTTAGAAGAAAATATTAAAAAATGTTTGAATCTGATAAACTTACTCAAACACGAAAGAAAATACATAATGGAGTGGGAAACTGGAAATACAATCACTTGAGGAAATCACTTACTAAAAAAACAACAGCACAAAAATGTTTTCCTTGAAAACTTACAAAATTTCCTTTTTGCAACTTTATTCATATTCAGAAATTAAAACAATATCCAACAATTACAATGAAAGATCTCTCTCCTCATGAGAGTCGAACCATTTTTTTGTCTATTACATATGCTTATATAGAAAAAACTATGACTGTCCATCTTCCCAAAGAAATCCGAGTCATCATAACCTCCACTTTCTAAAAATAAAAACTACTACTAAAATGTTGACAGGTACATAACTAATTGCTACATTTTAGAAATCAGTTTGATAATAAACAACTAAATCTAGAACTGCTGCTTTGATGGATTTTGAATGCCTTAAGATGATCTTGATGATGCCAGCTACCTTTAATTTTCCCACTTCTTTAGTTTCTAGTTGACACATATATTATTCATGCCTTAAAACTGGGGATTGCCACCTCTGTATTTTGACTTCTATAGAAACGCCATTAGATTTTGGTACCTATAACTGCTCTTTGGCGCTATCCTATCCCTGGGAATTTTGGTTTTCCTTCAATTTCCATAAATAGTCAAGATTTAAACCTTCGGCTGCCCTAAAGAAACTTGGACTATAATATTAACTTTTTCAGAGGATCATAAACGAGCTCGTTATCCATAGATTAAACTTTGTCTGTATCGTGTGCAAAGAGAAAATACAAATCATCATCAGTTATACCTGAAACAAGACGCGCAGGAACATTAAAATTGCGTAGTAGAGAGGGAATTGGCATTTCAGGAATTTCAACAAAGACAAACTCTTATTCCCCCCTTTCAAAATAGAGGATTACTGTTGAAGCGGACCATTTTGCACTAGTACAGGTCTGTAGAGATTCTTTATTCACTGGAAAATTGCACTGAATGTCAAGAATGCACTGATAATAACACTGAGAGCTCGCAACAAATATCCCATGCTGAGGAACAATATGGATAATTATACCATATGGATCATTTGCACCTTCGGCCAAACCCTCCCAAGATCCATCCTTTACATAAACCCATTTTCATGAACTAGGGGGCCTTTGGAACATCATGAGACATGGGATCGGTTAATGTATGTTTTTCAATTGTTGCAACTTTCAAAAGAGGTGTCATTTTCCTTCCTCTCACTGGTTTTGGAGATTCGTCATCCTTAATGTGAAAACAAAAGGAATCATGACCTCTTTTCTCTATTTTGGTTGGCACACGTACAGGAAGGCTCGGAGGTGAATCTTCTACAATACTATGTAAAAGAGTGCCAACGGCAACTTTTGCAGCAGCAATTTCAATAAGCTGCATAAAACCACTATTTCCTTCGACGGTTACGGTTACTCTATAATTGTGTATATCACATCCAGTTTTATCTCGATTGCAGCTGTAATGCTTGAAACCCTCATACCCAAGCAGAAGGGCCATGAGTGCTACATGATTGGAATCCATGGACTGCAGAGAAAACCACGTCGTCTAACAGTCATATTTGGTATCAATAACTAAATCCTTAATAGCTTTGAGCACTTTTTCAGTATGCTCCCCTGCATGAACCTTAGTTCCAGCATGGCGAAAATAAAAGGATAGATGGGTATCGAAAAGAAATGAAACGCTAAGCTAAGTGCTCTGTCAACGATGAGGTTGAATATTATGTTGTTGCATATGATGTGGCGACTGGTGGCATTGTGATTTAAATATTTCCTTTTTATATTGTTTTTGCAATAAAACGTTAGATCCCACATGCGCTAGGTAAGAACATTTCTAATAGTTTATATATGCTATTGATTTTAAGATACATACGTATGTACAACACTATATAGTACTCGTTTGTTGTGAGATCGATGCTTGGGTTATTGATTGTCACTGTATTTTGACTTGTATGTTGGTATCGCAGATGCTTGATCTACATTTGATTTTTGCCAATTTGACTTGTTGGTATCGCAGATGCTTGATCTACATTTGATATTTGCCAAATGGCTCTCGCTTTTGTAAAATATCAAATGGCTCTCGGTGTTGAGCTACACTTGGAGATTGGCCTCTTGTATGTTGGTATCGTAGATGCTTGATCTACATTTGATATTTGCCAACTCATTTTTGCCAAATGGCTCTCGCTTTTGTAAAATATCAAATGGCTCTCGGTGTTGAGCTACACTTGGAGATTGGCCTTGTGCAAACTTTTTACTTAGGGTCCAAAATAAGCCCAACAACGGTGTTGCTACACTGCAAATGGCTCTCGGTGTTGAGCTACACTTGGAGATTGGCCTCGTGCAAACTTTTCACTTAGGCTCCAAAATAAGCCCAACAAAGCAAAATTGGCTTAAAAACCAATTTTAATAAAATAAACCTTTGGCCCGAAATAGAAAATCACTTAGGCTCCCAAATAAGCCCAACAATGTAAAATTTGCTTAAAAACCAATTTTAATAAAAATAAAATTGGCTTGATGCTTGATCTACATTTGATATTGCCAAATGGCCCTCAGTGTTGAGCTACACTTGATATTGCCAAATGGCTCTCAGTGTTAATTTTCTCAATAATGATGGCATACAACTGTGATGTACTTTCCATTGAATACTGGCTATATTTTCTATGACACTGATGTCTTCCAAATTTTTGGATTCAAAGTTCTGAACTTTGGTTTGAACCATTTTTTCTTATCATAAGACTTTTTTGCAGAAATGATTAATTTACTAGAGGTTGCAGGTGAAGCAGGCAATGATATTTAAGGTGATAGAGCAAAGTTGGAAAATAGATGTGTTGCTTGTTATAGAGGCCATACTTCAAAAGTAGAAAAACAAATACTTGCCTGGGACATGACCTGAAAAATGGAAATGGAGACTGTAGAAGGGTCAGAAGTCACGCAGATTGGCATGAATGAGACATCTGGAAATTCCATGGACACTGATAAGTTTTCTAAAGATACTGCAGAGTCAATTTCTGAGGTAATTTTACTGTGTTATTACATATTGATATAGCAATTTCATGACAAAATTGTGTGTCAATTTGGCTACAGGTTAGAAAGATTCTTTTCTAAACTTTTGAAACTTGGTGATTGTTTTATAAGCAACGCTTTCTAATCTGCATGTGCATTTTGAGAACTAGAAAGTGAAATTGGAATCTGAATGAGACAGTTCTTCCTTACTCATGTTTGATGAAATCCCATGTCATAGAATTTCTGATCTTAAATATCTTTTTAAAATCTAGATATGATACTATATTCGTTGTTTCTAATAAAGCTTGAAGTTTGCTAGATTTTAATTTAGATATCCATTCTTGATTTCAAGTTAATAAAGAGAGTGGTGAAGCAAAACCTGTGGTAAATGGAATTTCAAATTTAGCTAATAAAACTGCTGATTTTGAGAATCTTGATCTTACTCAACAAGTTACTGTGGAGCTAGAAACAGAAACTATACATGAAAAGGAAAAGGAAGAGAAAAATGCCTTGCTTGAGGAAATGTTGAATAAGGCTTTAAAAGAAATAGATGATACTCTTGAGGAGAAAGAAAGATTGAGGGCCTTTGAATCAGAATGCACAAAGATGACAATGGAGCTCAGTGAGTCTACACCTGAGGGTTTACAGTTCAAGGAGGATTCCAACTTACCAGAGAAGCTAGAGGATATAACAAAATACACTTTAGCATTGAGACAAAAGGAAATGACTTTGCAAGAGCAGTTAGTAGATGCTAAGCTCAGTGGAAAAGAAGTAGAGGATAAGTTGAACATGCAATCAGAGCTCCTACAGCGGGAAATGAAAATTAGGTATCTGAAAGAGGATGAGCTAAATGGTGCACAGGCTATTTTAAGTAAACTTGAAATAACATTAGAAGTCTAAAAAATGAAGGTCCTAGAGTTAGAGGCACATATGAAGTTATCAATGGTCAAGAGTGAAGAATATAAAGAATTTGTGAGCCAGAATGAAAAAGATTGTGTTGAGTCTTCCAGAAGGGTTGTGGAACTGGATAACTTAGATGTAATAGCTGAGTCAAGGACAAAAGAAATAGAACAAATTGTAACAGCACTCCAAAAAGAGATTTCAAGTCTCCAGCAAAAACATAGTTATAATGAGCAAACACAAGAGACTCTGAATGTAACAGAAATAGAACTGTTCAAGGTTGAGGAATTGTTAAAGCATTCAAATGATGATTTGAAACATGCAGAAATGCCAGACGACTATTCATTGAGAATCAAGGAGCTTGAGACGACACTACTGGATTCAGGGAAGAAGGAACAAGAACTACAAGAAGTCTTGCTTGTTGCACAAGATAAAGTATCCAGCTCTGAAGACATGGAAATGAAATCCACTTATAGACTTTTTGAGATCGAGAATTTAGCTGAGGTTTTCCAAGGTATTTCAAAGGATGCACAAGAAAAAATAGATACTCTTGAACAAGATCTGAAGATTGTGTTGTTCAGGAATAAACATCCTTGTAACCGAGGGTCTGGGGTTACCAACGTACTCTTAAAACTTGTAGACAATCAGCTTTAAAGTATAGAAAAGGAATAGGAAGAAATGTTGAACTCACCCAATTAGCGACGGTTGATCCAAGCTTTCTCTTCTTCGATTTTTCTCCTCTCCAAAGCTTTCGGGGATGCACCTCCTTCACCTGTAAAGAGAAAATCCTCCAAGTACAATCTTATACGTGTATATATGACAAGTTAGATAAACAATATATAGAGTGCTTAATCATAAATATTCATCAAACCATGATACATGAAAGAGACTCAACACAAAGTTGGAAGAAGGATTCTCTTTATTAACACTAGTGAATGAGATAAGTGTACAACCCAACGCCTGAAACAAGGACTCCTATGCAACCAAAGGATTCTGAGTTCTGCTGCTCCAAAGACTTCTGAAGATATACCACCAACATAAATTTTCTCTCTAAGTATGATTGATTAATGCCCTTCCCAAAGCCTCTATATATACTTAGGAAAATAGAGCAGTTTCGAAGGTTGAGGAGGTTGAGACAGTTAAGATAGTTAATGATTAGGGCTTAACAAATCTCCATTAATCGTGTTTTATTATTTTTAATGTCGAATGGATGTGTACACTAGTATTGATACTGGAAACCCGCGTATGACACGTGAATTGCTATAAGAGAAACTCACGTACAGTTCTGTACGAGGGTTGCAATGGAGATACTCGCGTACAGTACGCGGATTGCTATGGAGATAGTCGCGTACATACACGAGTTGTTGTGGAAAGAGTCGCGTACAGCAATCAACATATAAAAAGGTAAAATGGAAAGCTGGTTGGATAGTGAATGCATCTCATGTCATGCCCATCTATAGTGTTTAGGCAACCTTCAATCCATAAATTTCCTTTTGTGTGCCAACATATGAAGTGTCGGCACTCGGACGGAGAAGTGCCATTTGGGTTGATAACAGATACCCCCGAATGTGTGAGGTCAGAGGGAAGCGATGGCCGAAATACATTATAATCTCTATCTTTGGAGAACTCAGAAATCCAATGGAGCAGAGGTAGTACCTAAAACAAATACATAATAATGCCATATACAAAGTCATATCTGAGGATGCTATGTTCAATATACTAGAACACTAGCTCCTTTACAAATGTTTGAGTACATCATATAGTACGGGTACAATACCACGTATATTACAAAGGTGCATCGAAGCCACGATATACAATAATGATGAGTCTTCAAAGATCTGGAATCTATGTACATAGGTAGAACATAATCTTGCGCAACTTAGTCCATAAACGAGGAACTAAAGTCTTCATAAACAATCCCAAAGAATCAGTACAATCCAAGCCATTTGAATAGATGTAGGTTGAAGTAGAACATGGAGTGGATTCAACAGATTGTCAATCAATAGGTGATAATCGATAACTAAAGCAAAGGAATTCACCAATGATGAAAGTGAATCCTGAGGTACGATCGTCAAAACTCACATACTGTGATAAGGAAGGCAATAGATCCTCCAACGGATCACAAGAGTGACTAGGAACTGGGTAAAGGAAGGGAAACACAAGTGATAATAGACACGATAATGATGGGATTAGGATATAGATCAGATATTGAGTTAAGTCCTTGAATAGTGAGCACGACATAGAGATGACCCAAGGCAGCTTTTAACTTTATAGATAGAACAACTAGACTTATCTGTCATGTAGGAGACATGATCAGATTCCCCAGGTAGAACTGACAAGAGGAGGAGTAATAAACTTGAAGTAATAGCTGAACTGAAAGTGAACACTGAGACATGGGTATCAGAAAAGGTAGAAAGTGCTATGTTCAAGGATGACATGCTGCCACTAACTTAAAACCAAGAAAAAACTTCTTCCTTACCTTCCCTATTAAATTTTAACGAGTCCAGGAAAGTCAACTCGAGTCTCTCTTCATTGTTTAACAAGCTTGAAGAGAAGAGGGAATATTGCTTGATGGTGTCACTAATTCGTGGATTTAATGAGCCCAAACTAGTACATGCTCAATCAGTGTTTTCACATTTAGAGAGTCTGAAAACTCCAAAGAAGACTCCAAGGGGGGTCCTTTTTGTCCAATTTAGTCTCTTGAGGCCGGAAAAGTATAAAAAATACCACAGAAGAACTCTCTTAACTTCCGTAGAAGAAAAGGTGAACCTTTTTTGTACTTAGTCAGAGAGGTCCGAAAAAGGTTAAATTACCACCTACCCAATGCTCCTTCAAGAGCAGCATATAGCTTGAGTTTTACAAGTGTGAAGGAAAGCAAGATCACTCGGAAATATCCATTTGAGTACGAGAAATGGGGCTTACAACAATAAACTCGATGCTTTATTCTTTAGGGTTTAACGAGCATGACAAAGACATAAAGTACACTCGAAATCTTTTTCATGTTTTGGTCTAGAGCACGAAAAAGAGAAAACTAAGCTCATACCGGGGGTTACTTTTTTGTAAATTTAGTCTCTCAGGTCCGAAAAAGTGATAAACCTATGCCTGAGAATACTCTTCTCAATTCCGAAGAAAAGAGAGTGTTCATTTCTCGTATTATTCCACATGGTCTGAGAAAGTGATAACCTACCACCAATGTGGATTCCTATTCACATATTCTTAATGACCCTGAATGGACAAGTTTACTTGGCATTCAAGTCTATTTTGAGGAGTCAGAGCCTAAATAAAATCCATATCTTTCCCGTGAAGTTTTAACGAGTCCGGAAAATTCAACTCGTGGCATCCTTACTGTTTTTAACGAGCTCGAAGGAGAGCAAAAAGAATTCTCTAAATGCGAGGAGACGAGTGTCATAGACAGGAGAAAATAGTTCCAAGCACAAGGAACAAACCTATGAATAATGCAAGGAAAGTGAGCAAGATAAGGACACTTGGGGAACGTCTCCTCAGGGTAAAAGGTGTTAAGTTGCAAAGGAAAAATGATACAAGGCTTAGCGACGATGAGAACAAAGATGAGGGCTTATACAACGAGCTAAAATCATGGAAGCCGGCATCAGGCTCATAAGCGCAAGTAGGGCACATGCAAATGCAATTACAACTTGAACAACAAGGCGAGTCCAGTAAACAGTTGTGAATCCAACTACAAATACTGTCTCCAAGAAACAACAACATCAATATCATATTCAGAAGAAAAGATCTGATGCGGGTCACTTTGGCAGAAACACATGTGACTTTTCTATCTTCTACACAAGGGAAAGTCAAGGCAGAATCAACCGAAGAAGATTCTATAGAACCGAGAATCGAGGGTTTATAATCAGTAAGATCAACCTCAGAAGGAAAGCAAATATCAACTAGGGAGATAGAGTGTGCAGGAACAAACTCAGTATCACAGGAGTTGAAAAATTCATAAGAAAAATCAAACTCATCAGGATCACTAACTTGCTGATCAAAGGGAGAGTTCGAAGACTCAACAAGACCAAAAGAATGAGATTGATCAACAGAAAGATCAAGCTTACTAAGAAAATCAGGGTTAGACTTAATCACAACTAAACCAACATCCAAAAGAAGGTCAGACTATATCAAAGACTCTAGGAATACTTCATCCGAAGGAAGGAGATCATCTGAGATAGGACACATGTCTAAACTTTCAAATGGATCGACAGAGTGAAGAGCGGGCTCCACAGTCTATATAGGATGACTCACCTAGTCAACTGCTGGGACCAAGTCCCGAGAAGGTAAGCATGAAAACAGAGGCTGCTTCTCAGTAGCAATTGAATGCAAAGGACATGAGGCCACATAGCTCACCTGTGGCGAGGTAGTGTCTACATAAACACTGGGAACCAATAAAGGAAAGACCTGGTCTCTAGTTCAGTCAGGAGACGGATCAAGAAAATCCAACTGATTAATAGTGACAATTTCTTCACCATGATTAAAGTACATCACACTAAAGAATGTTGACACCACAACTTGCATGGCATAGACATAATCATGTTCGAGGAGCATATTGAAGTCCAAGGGGTCTTCTATCACCATGAAGTCAACTAAGACGGTCTTCCCACCCAAAGTAACAAGTGTTTGAGAAAGAATTCCCAAGGCTATACTAGTTCTTCTATCAAACACCATTAACTGACTAGATGTCGACACGAGGCTGGGAGATCCCATGCCTCGCCAAGCATGAGCAGACAAAATACTAACTGAGGCTCCTTCATCAACAATACAATGAGCAATCGTGTATGATTCAACCTTGACCTTTATCTGGAAAGGTGAATCAGAAAGAAGGCACGACTCAACTAGGCTATCCTAATCAAAGGAAGCAATTCAATAGCTTGGTGGGGGTTGATCCGAAGCGATTTCAGTGCCCCCTTGTTCAGTAAGTTTTGAACTGGCAGTGAATAAAATGTGACTAGTAGACACTTCACTCTCCAAAGGAAGAGTGGGATTGATCGATAATCAAATCGATTCAACCGCTTCATCAAAGTCACTCTCTGTAGGGAGAGTGGGATTGACCAAAGATGACATTGGTTCAATCACATCAGGATCACTCTCCAGATTGAAGAGTGGAATCGACCAAATCTAAGATTGGCTCGACCGCTTGATCAACCAACGGTTGAGTAGGGTGTTGAGAAACTAAAGGTTGTTCAAAAATGGGATGACCATGAAACCGAACTCTTCTTACCTCTTCAATAGAAGGGCATTTATAAGTAAGGTGGTCTCCCTCACAAATCTTACAAGGAAACTTGGGCTTGTGTTTTGAACGGGTAGTCTCAGTGTCAACATGACTCGTAGTGGCTGACGAATTGTCTTCAGCATGAACTACAGAGGCTGAGAGACTACCCCCAGCATGGCTTACATAAGCTGAGAGACTGCCCCCAGCATGGCTTACAGAGGCTAAGAGATTGGGTCCAACATGACATGCAGAGGTTGAACGAGTGCCCCCTTGCTTGTGTGCCTTCTTCCTATTCCTCCTTCTTTTACTCCTTTTAGACTGTTGGTTACTATTATCAGTACTTTCACCGCATGAGGTAGAAGGAGTAGGAGAATTAACTACAGGTGAAGGGGAAGCAATGTTTTGATGCCCTTGATATAAGGAGCTTACTTGCGAAGCATCGGGGGCATTCAAGACAGTTGGAGTGGAAAACAACCACACTAGTATCCCTAAGGTGAATCCCGGTAGATTCAAGGTGGCCATCAAAGGAACACCAACATTCCCTGTGAGAGGAATAGTACAAGGAGTTCCTAGCATGGGGATCTCTTGGTTGGTGTTCAAAGGGGTGTTAGCCATAGTTTCAAACTAGGAGGCAAAGTCTGAGGTTGACAGGAAACCAAAATTACAAAGCACACACCTAAAGGCACACTAAGTACAGACAAACCACACAGCACTCACTAAAAAAATTCCTAAAGTTAAACAGACAAACAGGTATAAGATATGCTTTCCAGGAGAAAGTTAATAGACAATTACTTGGTGTCCCTGTAGATGTTCTCAAGCACAAGCGGAGGAATCACCCACTGCCCTCCCACACCTTCTACCAGGGTTACCTTCCAAGCCCATCCAAGGTGAACCATAAATAGCCTTCCAGTGTACCTATGTATGAACCCTAGATATCAAAGAGATTAAAGGCTACCTTAACTATATTGACAGTCTGGGGGGACAGTCGCAAGCCTGGTTCGTACGCATGGGCAGGGTAGCAAAGCCTGAAACCCTGTCTAAAGACAGAATCCCCATATGCGCAAAAACCTTGGTCTACGCTTTGACAAGGAATCAGAGGGTTATCTCCTCAGTCCAAGTCTCCACGCGGCCTCGTACTTAACTCCCGTTTGAGAGGAGCTTCCCAGATACAATCAACGTAGAAAAGGGTTTACCTAGTGATTGGCCAACTACGTCATAATTTTAACACTTGTGGGGAGTTTAAACTCCCTATCCCACAAGTATAGCCTGAGCTAGTTGGTGTATGACCCTATAAAATAAAACTTACTAATAATTTTTAAATTATATCATTTATTTTAAGGGTTGTTTTTAGTCAGAGGGTAAATGGCGTGAAACTTATGTGGTGTTGTGACTCAAAGTTGAAACAAAATGACTAAGCAAAGAGAAATGAAATGCAAAAGGCAAAAAGTATTCTCTTTATTTTTCAAATAGAAACTTGAAAGCCACAAAAGAACAATTTCTTTTTATTTTTAATTTTAAAAAACAATGATATGCCATGCAATCTAGACTAAAAACCTAATCTACATGCATATAAATCAAACATGTGTTTTTATTTTTATTTTTCTTTTATAAATGCAAAAGAAAAACAGCCTATCAACTAATGCAAGCAAGTAATGTAAGCAAAGCAAATAGACAACTACTATGCACCTAAATGCACAATTCTTGAGTATGCTTGAATTAAACTAACTGTATAGAGTAAGCAAAGTGAATTAAAACAGATTAATAAAACCAAAGATCTACCACCTAAGGAAGACTTGGAACCCTAGCTTGGGCAGACACAATGAATGGAAATCACTAAGATCAAACAAAGGCAAGTGACAAACCAATACTATTCAGAGATAGAAAAGGGTAAAACAGTGTCTAGAACCCTGATCACTGATTCAGACAACCAACACTTGGACCTATAACCCAAACAGAAAAAACCACTCCAAATTGCAACAGAAAGACAATCCAAACAAAAGAACTAAAGGGCTTTACAAGAAAGCAGAAGGTGTGGCCAATAAGGTCATCAAACTCACAGAAGAGTGCTTATAATGAAAACCAACCAGAAAACAAACTTTATAGAGGGATAGGGACAAGCAAACCCCAACCCAAAAATCCAATGCTAAGGCTTGTACGCGACTATATATAAGGGCAACCCGTGTACTGTACCTGACTGTCCTAGAGAGAAACCCACGTATGCAGGCCTCTATACGTGACTGTATGCAAGAGAAACCCGTGTACAGGTACAAAATTTTCTAATAAAAAGAAAAATTTTCAAGGTCTTCAAACACTATCCTAAGCATGAACCAAGACAGGATACCACACACAAACTCAAGGCAAAGACTGGGCAATGGTAAACAGAAATAACCCACAGCAGTCTGGGCTTCCCAACAGAGTTGCCAGTTCTGTTGTTCAGGAATAAACACCCTTGTAGCCGAGGGTCTAGGGTTACCAACGTACTCTTAAAAATTGCAAACAATCAACTTTAGAGTACAGAAAAGGAATAGGAGGAAATGTTGAACTCAGCCGATTAGCGACGGTTGATCCAAGCTTTCTCTTCTCTGATTCTGCTCCTCTCCAAAGCTTTCAGGGATGCACCTCCTTCACCTGTAAAGAGCAAATCCTCCAAGTACAATCTTATACATGTATATATGACAAGTTAGATAAACAATATATAGAGTGCTTAATCATAAATATTCATCACATGATACATGAAAGAGACTCAACACAAAGTTGGAAGAAGGATTCTCTTTATTAACACTAGTGAATGAGATAAGTGTACAACCCAACACCTGAAACAAGGACTCCTCTGCAACCAAAGGATTCTGAGTTCTACTGCTCCAAAGACTTCTGAAGATATACCACCAGCATAACTTTGCTCTCTAAGTATGATTGATTAATGCCCTCCCCAAAGCCTCTATTTATACTTAGGAAAATAGAGCAGTTTCGAAGGTTGAGGAGGTTGAGACAGTTAAGATAGTTAATGATTAGGGCTTAACAAATATCCATTAATCGCATTTTATTATTTTTAATGTTGAATGGATGTGTACGCGAGTATTGATACTGCCAACCCGCGTATGACACGCGAGTTGCTATAAGGGAAACCCATGTACAGATCTGTACGCGGGTTGCAATGGAGATACTCGAGT
The DNA here is from genome assembly GCA_001517045.1 of Pseudotsuga menziesii. NCBI lineage: Eukaryota > Viridiplantae > Streptophyta > Pinopsida > Pinales > Pinaceae > Pseudotsuga > Pseudotsuga menziesii. Next base: position 560,551 of record LPNX010207270.1, read on the forward strand.
ACAGTACACAGGATGCTGTGGAGATAATCGCATATGTGCACGAGTTGCTGTGGAAAGAGTCGCGTACAGCAATCAACATATAAAAAGGTAAAATGGCAAGTTTGTTGGATAGTGAATGCATCTCATGTCATGCCCATCTATAGTGTTTAGGCAACCTTCAATCCATAAATGTCCTTTTGTGTGCCAACATATGAAGTGTTGGCACTCGGACGGAGAAGTGCCATTTGGGTTGATAACAGATTGCTTCATAGAGAGGAATTCAGCTAGGAACTATGTTGAAAGATGTTGAGGAAAAGATGTCAGTGCAAGACAGAACTATACAACTTGCAACAACAAGACGCAAGGAACTTGAACAATTGCTTGAGTCACAAGAAAATGATGCAGAAATTAAGTTGCAAGCAATAAAAGAGGACTATTCACACACAGAATCTGAAGCTAAAAGATTAAATGAGAAGTTAAATTTACTAATAGATCGTGTCAAAGAATCTGATTACCAAGCATCACAGGCATTTGCCTCAGCTCTGGCAATGGGGGTTGAATTGCAGGTACAGTATGGTAAGTTGTTTGAGATGAAAATTGTACTGCAAGATCTTCAAGGCAAAGTTATGGCTGAAAAAAGTAGGGTTGATGTTGTTGAAGTAGGCTTAGCGGCTTTAGCTAATGAAAATTCAAAGTTGAATGATGAGGTTGCACATCTCCAGGTCCATATGGATGAATTACAGAAAACTTTAGATGAGTTTGAACGTGAGAAATTGTCAGCTGCTGACCTGGTTACCTCTACAACAAAAAACATAAATTCCTTGACTGAGCAGTTGGTAGATAAAAGACAAAGAATTTATAAACATGTATTTTTCCTCACATCTAAGGTTGCAAGTTATTCCATTGTAGCTTCCTTAAATAAGTTGCTAATCTTCAGATTTAGCCTTCAATTTTATTTTATATTATGCAGATGCAAGTGGAGAGATTAGACATCCTTTCTCAATATGCATGTTTACAGTGATCTACTTTCTTGTATTTTGTAAATTTCACCAACCTAAACCTGTCTTTGGTTGGCACTAGGACATTCACTATTCTAACATGATCTTTGGTATCTTAACCTGTTGTAGAGTACTCCTACCATGAAATAGATTTTCACTTACCCTATTATTTTCTGGAAAACTTCGATCTATAATATTTTATTCCTCATGGGAGAATAAAAATCTTCATATATATATATATATATATATATATATATATATATAACAAGGCCCCAACCCTTGCCCCGAAAAAGGTTGAAAGATTAAAAAGATGCTTACCTAGAACTCTTTTGTAATGCAGATGCTATTCTCCATCAGGAAAAATTACCATGTGGTATTAGTTTAGTATATTCTTAAAATTGCATGGATGATCGATCTAGTTTCTTTTTATATGAACTGGGTCTGCTTAAAACAACTTCCTACCTTTTTGGCGAATATCTAATGAATCTTGTCTTTTTTCTTCTCTTGCAGATCTCCGGCTTGGTTAAAGACAATCATGATTTAACCATGAAGTACTCAGAGACAAAAATCAAACTGCAGGATCTTTCTTCTAAGCTCAAAAGTGATCCAATGAAAGAAAATGAAAGGGAGGGAATTCTCAAGGGAAACTTAGAGGATCTCAATGTCAGATTGGATGAATCTACTGGTTTAGATGTGCTTTCAGCGGATCTATGATGCAACAAAGGTGAGAACAACCATGAAAGTGATGGGATTGAAAATGACACCATTTTTCAAATTTATTGAAGTAAATAACAAGGTACATGCATTCTTAGTGGAAGACATCACATCCTTAATCTAAAAAAAATCATCAATGTTATGAATACTGGCTGAGCATAACATTGAGACGACATTTTATGCATATAATACAAATTTTTCCCCTCACGTTGTTAACAAGGTGGTAGTAGAACACATTCTCTGCATTCCTAGCTATCCCTTTTGGGATTCTATTAGTACAAGCCCTAGATTTACCATCCACATCAGAAAGAAACTTTGTGGAGGTCATGATTGGCTCAGTGCGACTAAGTTTGTCTACAATGTTGGCACGCAAAAAATGATTGTCAGATATACAATTGCAAATCATTTCCATCATTTAATTGATATAGTATATTCCTATAGGGATTATTGGTGATGAGAACAAACTTTTGCATATTACCGAACTTGAATTATCATCCTAGAAGAGGAACATAATACAAAGATAGACACTTTAGGATTAGATAATTATATTTTTTTGAGATGGTGGTGCATTCTCCTAGAATGGATGAATGGTATTTAAAGATGATACCAATAGTTTATGCAATGTATAGTGTAATTGTTTATATGCCACAACATCCTTTCATATCATGAAAATTTTGAAAACGTGATTGCAGGTATGGTCTTATATTGCATCCACGGAGATTTTTCTTCAATTTGACTCACAAATATTGAAGCAAGGAATTGTCCATAACTCTTGTTCGACATATTATCCCATGGAAAAGCAATTATTGTCTTCAACTTAGAACTTAAATATTTAGACTAAAGATTGACATAGAATGCATAGGTGGAGGAAATTTCATTACCATAGAGTCCAAGAATGAAATCCATCCCCATTTCACATTAGATATCTGTTTAGAGGAAAGTGTCTTTGTTGAAGAGGCTGTAAATTTTATTAGTTATTTCCAGGATCTTTGAGGTATTAGAATACTTCTGGAATCCCCATTTCACATCAGATCTCTGCTGAGCAAAAAGTGTCTTTGTTGAGAGGAAAGTGGTTGTGATAGAGAGGGCCGTTTGAATGATAAGTTTGTTTTGCTTCAAGACAGGTTGATGGATTAGAAGTTGTTGCAATTAATCCAAGATTGCAACTGACCCAATATGTTTGGAACACCATGTTTGAATACATGCGATCTTATCAAACAGGTTTTTCTTGCTTTATAGTTATAACAACACATTGGAGTATTTTCTTCATGAGAAAAATTTCCCCCATGCCATCGCATGTTCGTTGTATAATGCGATGTTAATTGAAAAGCCCTATTTTCTAATGTGTAATACTGTTAACTTCAATAAACTTGTTATCTATTGCTTTGGACTATTCTCTATCTTTTGATAACTTGAAGTGTTTCATTTTGTTGTGGTATTAATTGCAATCTTGCTCTACCTCATTTTAATGTTACATTTTCTGTCTTCTTTCCCTTTTAACAACCACCTTATCAGCGTATCATTGCACCTCCTTGGGGCAATTGCTAGTTGTAAAACAATTATAAAAATGTAGCTTTATATTTTTTAGCCAAAGTCTATTTTTATTGGTCATTTTTAAATAAGACCAAAAGTCTATTTTTATTGGTCCTTTTTAAATAAGACCAAAAGTCTATTTTTATAAAAAGGTAAAAAGACCAAAAGACTATTTTTATAAGAAGGTATATATATGTATTGGTCCTTTTTAAATAGACTTTTTTAAGACCAAAAATCTATTTTTATAAAAAGGTAAAAAGACCAAAAGACTATTTTTATAAAAAGGTATATTGATTGGTAAATAGACTTTTTAATGACAAAAGTCTATTTTAATAAAAAAGTAAAAAGATCAAAAGTCTATTTTTATGAAAAAGGTAAAAAGACCAAAATACTATTTTTATGAAAAAGGTTAAAAGACCAAAAGACTATTTTTATTAAAAAGGTTAAAATACCAAAAGACTATTTACTATTTTTATGAAAAAGGTAAAAAGACCAAAAGACTAAAGACTATTTTTATTAAAAAAAATTATGAAAAAGGTAAAAAGACCAAAAGAATGTTTTTATGAAAAAGGTTAAAAGACCAAAAGATTAAAGACTATTTTTATGAAAAAGGTTAAAAGACCAAAAGATTAATTTTATAAAAAGGTATTAAAAAGGTTAAAAAACCAAAAGGTCAATTTTATATCAAAAGGTTAAAAGATAAAAAAAAGTTAATTTTATATAAAAAAGTTATAAAGATAAAAAAGGTCAAGTTTATATAAAAAGGTTAAAAGATAAAAAAAGTTAAAAGTTAAAAAGGTTAAAAGAAAAAAAAAGATAAAAAACCAAAAGGTCAATTTTATATAAAAAGGTTAAAAGATAAAAAAAAGTCAATTTTATATAAAAACATAAAAAAATAAAAGTTAAAAGTCAATTTTATATAAAAAGGTTAAAACATAAAAAAGGAAAGCATATAGGTTATGTATATAAAAAGAGTTAAAAGATGAAAACATATTTTCCGTTGGCCCAAGCTCCGAGAGAGCCACCTCTAATCGAAGCTCGTCCTCGAGTAGTCATTAAATCGGACCAAGCTCCAAGAGAGCCACCTCTTAATCGAAGCTCGTCCTCGAATCCAAGAACCAAGTTGTAGTATGGGGACCACACACATTAATAATCAAAGAGTTGTATCAAATTCCCAGCGTCGAACGTAAAACAACTCTACTTGGTAATTGACATTAACTGAAACCATTTGAAAATATAAAAAGGTGGATATAGTTTCATTTGGTAAATGTGGGATAAATAGTCAGTTATAAAACCATGACACCGGCAGTCTAACTTGGATGAGGAAAGATGTGCGTTTGCATTCCATGATACACAGAAAAATTTGTGGCCTGCTTACTTCAATCCAAATGGATCAAAACATGAAATAATGTTCTCAAATTTTTCCTAGCTATTCTAAATGTCCCAGCAGGTCGTGGATTTAGCTGCATTGAGCATTTACCAGTGAAGAGAATTTTATACTATACAGTGTGGTCGAGCGTGTTCTTGGGGTCTTTCTTTAGATGAGCATGGGAGGGTGATATTTATGCATTATTACTAGACTGTACTTCACTGAGAAAGTATAGGCATAACATTATAGAACTGCTTCTTCCTTCTCTTTTGGTGTCGTATAATGAAATATAGACTGCTCACATTTAGGCAGATGGAGCAGGCGTTGATATGACAGATAAGGAGAGATTGTCTTTAGGCGTGAAGGAATTGGGAAGCTACGATATATATCCTCATAGCTTAGAGCACAATCCGAATGGAAGATTTGTTGTGGTTTGTTGGGATGGTGAATACATTATTTATACGGACCTTGCATGGAGAAACAAATCTGGGATGGTGAATACATTATTTATACGGACCTTGCATGGAGAAACAAATCCTTTGGATTTGTCCTTGAGTTTGTGTGGACATGAGATGAAGAATATGTGGTTCGAGAAACTATCTCCAAGATCAATTATTTTCAGTAAAATATTTCAGGAGATAAAAAATTTAGACCGACATTTTCAGCTGAGTCTGTCTATGGTGGAACATTGTTGGCAATATGTTCCAATGATTTTGTTTACTTCTATGATTGGGCTGAATGTTATGAAATTCGGTGAATTGATGTCTATTTGGATAACACTGGCGATCTTCTTGCAATCAGAAATGACAGTTCATTTTATATTTTGATCCAACCTGATCGTAAATTGCTTTTCTACACAGATAAATTCAAGTTTTTGAACAAAGTTGCCACTATTGATGAGAATGAAGGTGTGTCGATGAAGAGATAGCAGAGAACTACCATGCGGCGAAAGAAAAATACCTAGCGTTATTCCTGAAGTGATTCGGTTTGTGTTTAAATTCATGCAAACAGAATTGGGATCAACGGTGCAGGTGAAAGATACCTAGCATCCAACGAACCAGAAACATTCCCCTGGTGAAGAGGCGAGGCGAGCAAACTAATTTTTTGAGGCATTGCAGAATTTAGATGCCGGTGGTTAAATTCAAAACAGGTGCAGTTGCATCCGTGTTCTCACAAATATATCAACGACCTTGAAAATTTCCGCTGACAGAAGTAAAAGGAGTTTAACATTTGAAAGGATCAGTGGAATTTTATATGGGAAGGCAGCTTGAAACACGTGTTGGTACCATAATTATTAGAAAATAAAATGACTAGCCAAATTTATTCCGCTCACAGAAAGTGAAAGAAGTTTAACATGGGATGGCTTTAGCGGAATTTGACTCCATTGGGTGAAATAGTTGCTAAAAACTCCACTGGCCAAATTTGTTGTAAGGTTAACGCAGAAATTCTGCTGATTGGAGGTGTTGGCTGAATTGTGCTTTCATTATTCTTTCTTGCAGATTATTACAATATTCTCAGTGGAAAATTTGTTGTAGAAGCTCTTAACTACATATGAATACTTGATAAACAGACATGATTGACCATGATTGACCAAGATTGAGTAAAATTTTATGGCATTATTAAGGCACTTTTATGTGTTTTTGTCATTGTGTTCAATTGTTTTAACACAGTTTGACTGGAAAAATGTACAAATGGTGGACATATATGTAGTTGTAACAACAATTTTCACAAGCATTGTGCTAATTGTGAACCTTCATATGGATATCTCAATCCAATTAAATAACAAACATATAAAGAATTTTATTTTATAGAAATGATTGTTTTAGTTATTTATTTCAAGCAACTTTTTCTGCCAAACCAAGATGAATTTTGAGAAACCAAGAGATGATTTTCCTTAGAACAGGCTAATATACAATAACCTCTCTCATATTTTACACATGTTCGAAGTCCTCTTTACAATGAAATTTTCCAAATTTTCAAATTCATGTCCGAGTCATCAAATTCAAATGCATATTTCGAGGAACTGGAAGGGAATATGAAAAAATGGAGACATGAGTTTTGTTTGAAACATGTTGAATTACAAAAACCTCTCTAGGAATTTACACATATGTCACCATTTGAGATATGAAGGTGAGTATTTGAAAGCTATTTTTCAGGAATCCGTCTCCTAAAAGAAATGAAATCACTTGTAACTATTTCTATTTTGAGAATGTAGTTAGATTTAGAAATTAATATTGAGTATAGGTAGTTTTAGCTATAAAAACAAATGTAATTTATAGATTTAGGGTTGTATTTTCAATAGCATAGAGGCTCTTTGATTGTAATGGATTCAATTAGTGTAGATGAATAAAATTGCAGAGATGGAATGTTGAAGGGTTTCTATGGAAGAGATTCTTGTGCCATTTTTTTCTTCAGTAAGTGATCTTTTTGTGTGACTGTTTTTCCAGTTTCTCACTCCATTTTGTATTTACTTTCATGTTTTAAAATTATCTTATGGTATAGAATTCATCCTGCATGTTCTAGGTTCATTGTTTAGGCATTTTCAAAACAATTTATTCCAAAGTTTTACAAAATTCACCCTATCTAGGTGCTATGTTTGATGGAATGTATTTTTTATCTTATAACCAACCTACAAATGCCTCAAGACTGATGAAATGGTGTCTACCCTTCCCTTTTCCATGATTCTTTCAAACCCCAATCTCTTGCGACCTAACTCAAATCTAATTTTTGACTCCATTGTCCAATGGTCTCCTCCATGATTGCCCTACCAAATCTTTAAAAACAAAATTGTTCCTACAAGAAACCTGACCTTCTAAATGTCATTGATTTAATACCTTAAGTGAGAAAGCTTGTAAATAGTGAGAGATCCATCTGTGACTATATAAGTTCATGATACAGTCTAAAGTGGTTATTTGGTTACCTTGGGATCTACCTTTCACAGCCTGGGTACATTCTGAGTGCTAACAGAAGGAATTCTAACTTCATCATAGAAATACAACACCATATCACCCTCAAGTGAATGGTGTTGTCGAAGCATTTAATGATATCCTGGAAAATGCATTGATAAAGATTTGTAATTCCCAAAGAGATTATTGGGATAAAAAAAAATTGCATTGTTGTGGGCATATCACACAACTTGTAAAAAATTGGCAGGCCATGCTCCATATTGCTTGGTGTATGGACAGGAAGTTGTGATTCCAATGGAGTATATTGTACCAAGTCTAAGAATCATTGTGATCATAGAGATGACAGATGTTGATGTTGTCGAGGAGAGATTATCACACTTATGTATCTGGAAGAATAACGTTTTGTTGTAGGGTATCACCAAAACGTTGAAAAAGAAAAACAGAAGGTATGACATGATCAACATATTAAAAAAGCAGTTTCAAGTTAGAGGACTTGTCCTTATGTATGACAACAAATTATTCGATAATTCTAGTAATTTAAAGACACATTGGCTTGGACCATACATTGTAATTCATATCACTAATGGAAGTGCAATGCGCTTACAAAAGCTAGATGGAACACCAGTCAAAGGACCGATAAATGGAAGTCAGCTGAAGCCGTATAATGATAGTTGTGACTTGGTCCCATAAAAAGAGAAAAAAAAAGAGAAATAAATATAGAAAAGAGAGAAAACAAAAAGCAAAAGGGAGAAAAGAAAGAAATTTTTTGTTTTACTATAGGAAATCTGCTGTCACAAAAGCAAAGACTATCACAGAATGCTAGTAAGTCGCATCCAGAGGAAAGTTGTCATAGACTCTTTATCTATCGCAGGTGGAAAAATGAAGGCAAATACACCCAATCTATCGTAAGGAAAGGATTCTGTCGAAGGAAGGATACTAGTCACAAGAAACAACCTTTATCATTTTTATGCAGTTGTTGGTCGTAGACTATTAGTCTGTCGAAACAAGAAGAAAAGTGTTGTAGACTCTTTATCTGTCGCAAGAAGAAAAGTTATGGCGAAGACACTTAGTCCATCGTACAAAATAAACTATGTCAAAGGAAGATTGTAGGCAGGAAGTGAGACACTGTCGCAAGTAACACTAGAATCGTAGAAGTAACAACTGGCCATCATTAATACAACTTGCAATCATTAATTTGAAAATCCTGATATTTTGACAGTGTACTTTTAAGTCACTTTCGTCATGATTGCATAATAATGACAATGACGTCACAAGGGAAAGTGGGGGGTTGCATAGTGGTTTTTGTATGATGATTCAGACAAGTGGCCCATGTGATGGATCGTGTTGTCACCGTTCCACTCAATGTTTGTGTGTGTGCATTTCTGACTGATTGAACAAGTAGATATTATTAGCATTCGTCCTTCACCAACATTTCATTATTTTTCTCTTGAATGAGGAATTTCTCTCTACAACTCCAAGGTCTAAAGTAATTTCTTTGTTCATAGAGTATGCTTATTTTGACTCCCAGTTCCAGTGCAGTCATAGAATCCGTCATTGAAACTGCGTTACCCATGCTCATTATGGCAGACACTTTCGGATATGTTCCACCACAGGTAGGGTTTGAATTGGAAACTAGGAAAGTTCCAATCATCCCCAAAGTAAGGTTACGACCTGACCCACCTGGTTCGTCAATGAAGAAGCGTTTTGGTTCCCACAAGAACAAAGTTGTATCACCGCTAAATATGCAAGACGAAGAAGCAATGGTCAAAATTGGATACCATACAACATTTCACCTAAACCACTAGATACACTCGTGGATAGAGTCACAAAAATTCAGAGTATCCATTGGTAAAATACGTCGTTCCAAACCAGAGTTTGGATACCGACAAATAGTGACAAAATCCTGTAGCATCGCCATCAAGTGTACAAGAATCTCAAGATATACTTGGAGGTTTTTTCTAAAGGGAAGAAGATGAGATGGAATATTTTATTGATGATGGAGATGGGATGATGAAAATGTTCTTCCTATGGGGAGGAAGAATTCAAAGAAAAGAATGTCCGGGAAAGCACCTGGGATTTCGTCTTCATCTTTCCATGAAGCACGTGATATAATAAGTGATGTCAATGAATTGTTCCCTCTTGTCGATCCTACCGCTCCAAAGCACTAACTTTTCAAAACTGAAGAAATAAGGAAATTGGAGAAATAGGATGCAAAGAAGATAGAAGAAATAAGGAAATTGGAGAAACATGATGCAAAGAAGATAGAAGAAATAGAGGCATTATCTAAGTTTGTCGACCAAGTCTCCTAGACTTGGGAAGAATTGATCGACGACACAAAATTAGACAAATTCACAGAGGAGTTGCACATAGCTGAGATAGAAGCAACTCAGTTGAAGAATGAGATGAAAAATTTACCCTTAGCAGAGAAAATGGATAAGGTAGCAGAACTGAAGAAACTCCAACAACAAGTTATAGTGTTGTGCACTCAATAACAGCAAAGGACCAACAAAGTTGCAGAGTTACAGGGAGAAACAGAAAGGATTATATGAATTATTCAATCTGTACATCAGAGGGTGTAATGAAAAATGGAGGATAAAGGGATCATAACGTCGGAACACCTTATTTCTAATCTTGTGGAAAAATTGTAGAAGGAAGAAGAAGATGTGTGATGAGAGACAGAAGAGATAGAAAAAATATTCCAACATTTTCAAGGTAAAGTTATCAAAAATGCAGAAGTTGATGAATAACATTGTGTGGCTCAAAACGATTCATAAGTGTTTTGGGGTCTTGTTGTCTCCAGGGAAATATAGGTATAATTTAGTTATAATTATTCCCAAGAAGGTAAAGAGTCTGGTCGCATGAAGGAAAAAGAGCTGCGATAGAAGGAAGAAGGAAGAACAAAAGCAGATGAGGAAGACAGAGTTAAGGCAATAAGTAGTTGTAGAGGAAGCCGCAATAGAAGTAGAGTTCGTGAAGGAAGAGAGTTTGTGAAGGAAGAGAGTTCATGAAGGAAGATTTAGTGACAGAAGAGAAGCTACGATAGAAGGAAAGGATGTGACGAGATCATCCACAATGGAAGGAACCATGCTAGAGAAGGCATGCAATGGCGCAATGGATGAAAACAACAATTCAAGGAAGATCATGGGTACCTGGTTGGCTCGAGTCGATGGGAGTCAAACATGTTGTAAGGAATAAAATAATCTTTGTAATTTGGTTCATTAGTTCCTACTGACAAATTTCACTAGAATAGGAATGACATCCTTTTGGATAATCGAATGATGTGGGTTGAGAGCGACATGTAAGAGTATATAAGAATGAAGAACCCAGAATGTGTGTGGGTTGCTTCTGATTTGCTTCTATTTACTTCAAATTAATTTCTTAGTTACTTTGAGTTGCTCTGGTTATTGTTTATAGAGTGAGTTAGTTGTTTTGTGTTTGTAAGAAAAATCTGGTAATATGCAGTTGAGTGCGCATAAGTATATAGAACAGTAGCTGATATAAGTTGTGTGTGGATCAACAGTAGAGTCAGGTAGGATAAGATTGAGTGACAAAATAACAAAGAGCACAAGAGAAGAGAGAAGTATGTATATAAAAGAGGAGAATATCTAGAACACATCCTGCACCTCAATGCGTAGACCAAAGGTGCCATATATTTCTCATGCCAGATGAAGAGACCCTTTGTGGTTTTTCTCGGATGGGTTTCCATGTTAAATACTATGTCATTGAGTAGATGATGAATGTGTTTATCTCACATGAATGTATGTGAATGTATGTAAATGTATATGATGAATGTACTTAAGTCATAGGAATGTATATTGTGATTAAGTGTTTATGTATTTTATTATGAATGAGTTTTATTATGCATGAGTCGCACTAATAATAGATAACATGTTTCTTAAGAATATATTGTTGTTATAATCGATGTGATGGATAATTTAAGTAGTTTCTTATCTATGCATATTAAGTTTAATAAATACACCCATCAGCTTCAGTACAGTGAGTTGGTAAGGTTATAAGGGAGAAGAAACCCCCATCCAACTGCGGAAACCTGGTTCTGGAAGTTACCCATAATATATATCTTGGGTGAGATTGAATATGTGTCGCAGGTGCTACCGACTGATCCTTTCTATGTCGGTCTGATATCTTGGGATTTGTTCCACGTGACATAAGGTATGATCCTAAAGTGACTAAAGCACTTTCCAAATCTATCAAGGACCTCATGAATTGGATGATGCATGAGTGATTTGTCATGAGTGATGGAAAAACATTCTAATCATGGATTCTGGAGATAAAATCATATAATATGGGTTGGCAACAAAAGACAACAATTTCCTAGTTGACTAGCATTACCTTATCCAATGAAAGCCATGGATAAATCAAGATAAAGGAAATATCTGCAAGAAGGCACATTTACTAATTATTGAAGTCAATTAAATTGTAAGGATATAACCAAAATCAGGATAAAGGCTCTCTTGGGGTATATATGGCAAGTGTTGATCAAGTGTTGATCAAGTGGATGCCAACTGTATAGGCTAGTGGATAGGAAATTAATAAAAAAAGATTAAATATTGTTATCCTAAGTATGGAGTGGGTTTATAATATCCCAACAACCCCCTTTAAGTGTGACTTTATGATGGAGTTATCTGAAATAATTAGAAATATAGATGCACATAGTTGCATATAGGGCCCAACAACAAGGCTATGGTCACCCTTTACAATTATTCAAGTCCAGAAAAGTGAGGAAAGAGGCAAAACCACATGGAAAAAATCCTCCCTTGAGAAAGGACAAGGTAAAAAATTGAACAATATATATTTTTATTCACTTAAAAGAGATGATTAAACTGCTTCGAGTAGAATAATTTGATGAACAAGTTGTGAACTCCATGATCATGTGCTGGAGTGTAATATCAGCAAGAAGGAAGATGAGAGACTCCTTGTATCTCATCATCTGATGAAGGAGGATCATTATCTGAATACTTATTATTGATATCATAATTTTATATACAAACATAATATTAAAAGGAAAATATATTTTTTCATACCCCTTCCCAAAGAGTAGAAAAAACAACACAATTGGTTCCTCGAATAGCTACAAAATGGTGATGACCCATGTATATTCTTTTCAATATGTTGTATCACCTTCACAATTCTAACAGGATGAAATTAATATGAAATATTAGGAGATATTATCATATCGAACATCAACTACCAAATATTGAGTGTCTCCATGAGGATATAGGGCTAGAGTAGGAAAAGGTTGAGCAACTAAAGAAAGCTGATGAGTGTAAAAAACTGAATGATGTATGAACTTGATATCTGAACCATAAGTGTTTAGAAAAGATCCAAAAATGTGTAAGATAATTCCAATGATTACTAATTATATGGATAACCAACCAGTGAAAAATAGGCAACACTTGAAACCATTATATATAAGTAACAATGCATAGGAAACCAATGAGGAATCAACTAGTGAACTTGGGGTTTGTATAGTATTAAGAGTATTCAAAGGTATGGAATATGGTATGTATGATGTCATAAAATGAATATAGTCCTATAAATAAGTTTCTAAATCATAATTATAATCATCTGAATGAAGTGAGTAAGAGTTGCTTAAGGACAAGTCAGTATCTAGTGAAAAATCACAATCATTGGGAGATGGATCTAGTAGACTGATAGGTGGAATATTCAAGAAAGAAATTGATATTTATAATTCTGATATATCAAAAAATGAATCTATATCTGAGATGTGAGGAAATGCTTTAACTATGGTACTCAAGGCATAGTTCATATTACCTTGGAATTGTGCATTATGACAGTGTTCTAAGGATTTAACAAGCTTTTCTAGCTCATCTGGAACTTTGATTTTATGCTTCTCAAGGAACTGAGATATGATTTCCATGTTCTTGTTGAAACATTTATTCTTAGGATGAAATCCATTTCTACAATAATAACACTTGAATATGCTCCCTTTCTTCTTAACTTTCTTCATTGAACCTTCAATAGTAGGCTTCGAAATTTCATCTTCATTGTCTGACTTTGGCTTCTTATGTTTCACTATTTGCTTCTATTTTGATCTTTCTTTCTTAGTTCCTTGAACTATGAGAGAATGATACTTGACCTTGGATATTCTAATAGAAACCATCTGTATTAATGCATCTTTCTCCTTTGTAAGTGAATCAAATAATGTACTCAAAGAAGGCATTTTCCAATTCGAAATAGCAATCCTAATAGCATCAAAAGTAGACACAAAAAACTGAGTATTTGGGATGTAATAAAACTAAATAGTTTAGTAACTTAGTAATTTGTTATTTATTAATGAACGTCTTGATAGGTTACATAATTTAATTGTGTCCATTGATTTCTATAAATCCACGTTGTACTCCTTGTAAAAAGGCATCAATTCAATAAACTTAAATATATATGTTAGAATATACATTCCAAGTTGGTATCACATATTGTGGTTCATTTCAATTACTAAATATTTGAAGAAATAAAGGAAGCTCCTAATGGGAGATAAGAAAAAGGAAAAATAAGAAGGATAAAGAATAAAGTAAATAAAAAACAAATCATTCAATGGTTTTATTTTCTAATTCTTCCATCTCCAATCTCTCTTCGCAGATATCTCCTATCTCCATACTCCCATCCAAAACAATATAAATATTAGAAAATATATTATTATCATTGATAATAATTATTATTTTAAAAAAAATGTTAGAATAATCAACCCATAGTTACCCATATTTGACATTAATTAAATCATTTTTGTCGTATTCCTAGATTCCCTCTCTATGCTAGTTGACTTCTACATGTTCCTAGAAGTCAATACTTGTTAAAATGGGTCATGGAGCACTTTAGAATAATCCTGGAAACATATTTAACATGTCTTATTTATTCTTGGTTCCTTAAAGCGCATATCTGCTTTTTTTGAAAGCTGTCTTGCTTTACAGTAGTTTTAAGGCATAAATGAAAAGCTAGTCTAGGCGAACTTGCCTTGTTTTTTTACCACATCATCCTCCTTCATTTTCTCCAAAAAAAAGCATGAATGAGTTGTCTTTCCACTGCTTATTATGTTTCCCACTTGTTTTATCTAATTCATGAGGATCTTCATGGATTTGGAAAGTCTTTTTTGAACCTATGGGGGATTTGACTTGATTTAGTAAGCCTGTTTTTTACCAATTCGAATAGAAACCTAGTGCTTTATAATATCTCATGTAATTATATATTTTATCAGCCTATTACTTCATATGGTTGTCTTATGTACACTTATTCAATACAGGATTAAGTTATGCTCCAATTTAAGTCTCCTTTTGTGTGAATTTTGCATGTTTGATTAGCACTTTTGTGAGTGTAATTGATCTATCTTTTGGGTTCAATTTCCACATGGTATTAGAGCATTTTTATATCGATTTATCTCCTTACAAATTGTTATTGTAGGTTCTACATCATTGACTGGGGGCGCATTCTGTTGACTGAAGAGCACAAGAGTTGAGATATGGACCAATCTCAAAGAATCATCTTGACTCCATTCAATTTCTTTGAATGGAAAGCTGAGATGGAGATATTGTTGAGAGCGAAAGGTCTCTACAGGGTTACCATGGCTACTAAGGGAGATCCCAATACAGCTTCAAATAAAATCAAATGGCACAACAAGAGGGATGAAGCCTATGGTTTTTTGTGTCTGATTATTTCAAGAGACCTCCTCTTCCATCTTGATTCATTGACATATCCTAATGAGGTGTGGGAAAATATTGAAGATATTTTTGGAAAGATAGATGAGATTAGAAGACATAAAATCAATAATGAATTGATCTCCTTGAGTCCTAGTAGCTTCGAATCATTGCAACTCTATTTTAAGAAGTTTAAGGCCCTTGTTTTGCAGTTAAAACAATGTGGGATTGAAAAGAAGGAGGAGAAACTTGTTTTGACCATTCTCTCAAATATTGGTCCTGACTATTCAATGTTTTTTTTTACATTCTATGCCACTAAATTGACATCTCGAACCTGGAAGATTCCTAAGCTTGTTGAGTTCATGGAATCCCTCACTCAGGAGCAAGATAAATTGGTGATGATGGGCACCATCAAACCTTCCAAAGACTAAGCTTTGGTTGCTGGAGATTTGAATGTGGATTCAAAAATCAAGAAAAAATCTAAAAATACACCTGAGCAAAAGAGAGACAAGGAAAAGTCTCAAGAGGAGTCCTCGGGCTCCAAGAAGAACCCCCAGAAGAAGAAGAACAAAGGAGAAATGAGAAAGTGCGCATACTGCAGTAAGGGATATCATCCTGAGAGCTCTTGTATAAATAAAATTGACATGTTGTCCCAACTCCTAGAGAAGAACAACATATCCCTTCTTGATTGCTCAAAGAAGAGGGAAGGAGGATCGAATTCAGAAGACAAGGAGAGAGTACATGCCTTGGTTGCTAGAACCTCAAGATCACCTAGATTCATCATTGATTCTGGAGCTTCCAGACATATGGTTTCGACAAGGGAGATATTTTCCTCTCTTGACATGTCAAAAGTTCCACCAATAGTCTTGGGAGATAACTCTTTGACTGCCAGTATGGGAAATGGTAGGATTGATCTTGACCAGGGTAATTTCAATAACGTATTGTATGTTCCAGGTCTTGCCTCTAATATCTTGTCATTGTATCAGATGACTCACATTGGATCTCCAAAGAAAGTAATCTTCTCCCCTAATGAATTTGAAATCACTAATATTTCGAATGGTAAAGTCATAGCAAAAGGTGTTGTTGATCACACTTCTAAGGTATACAAGTTTTCCCATTTTCTACCCTACTCAAACCCCTCTTCTCTTCTTACTCATGCTAATGAAGCAAGCAAGATTTGGCATGAAATATGTGTCCATATTAACTACAAATATATTTCTGATTTGAGTGACAAAGACATGGTCATAGAGTTACCAAACATCAATTTTTCTAAGGGAGTCTGTCAAGGTTGTATCCTAGGAAAACAACCAGAGCACAAGTATGAGAGAGCTAGTCATGAGAGAACCTCTGCACCTCTTGAGTTGATCCACAATGACATTGCTGGTCCCTTCCCTCATATTTCCATGAGTCAAGCCAAATATTTACTCACCTTCATAGATGAATTTTCCAGGTATTGTTGGGTTTACTTCCTAAAGCATAAGTCTGAATTTTTTTACCTCTTCAAAGTCTTTAGAGCCTTGGTTGAAAACCAGTATGGGAGGAAACTCAAGATCCTCATATCTGACAATGGTGGTGAGTATGTCAAGTATGATTTCATCCATTATTTCAAAGATTCAGGTATCCAAATGCATCATTCTATTCCTTACACACCACAACAAAATGGTGTTGCTGAGAGAAAGAACAAATCACTGAAGGAGATGGCAACTTGCATGATGGAGGCTAAAAATTTGCNGATACAATAACATATTAATATGCATCACATGATCCAACATGGAAAACATCCATGAAATAATAATTTAGCTCGCTCCAGAAGAACAACACATGGGAACTGCTTGATCTCCCCCTAGGGAGAAAGCTAGTGAAGTGTAAGTGGGTCTTTAAAACTAATTTTTCTGCTGATGGTTTGAAATATAAGGAAATATTGGTATCCAATGGATACTCTCAGGTACATGGTATTGAATACAATGAGACCTTTGCACTAGTGGCAAAGATGGACTCCATAAGGCTTGCTCTAGCCATTGCAGCTTCGAAGCAATGGGAGGTACATCACATGGATGTAAAGTGTGCCTTTATGAATGGANTTGAGGCTATAAACTGTGCATCCTATATCCAGAATAGGGTTCCACATAATCATATTGATGGTATGACTCCTTTCGAAGCTTGGAGTGGGCACAAGCTAGATGTGACCCATTTCAAGATTTTTGGCTCAAAGGCTTGGGCTAGAATTCCAACTGAAAAGAGGAAGGCTTTGCAACCCCAAAGCCAAGAGTACCTATTTGTTGGATATTATGAAGATTCAAAAGGGTACAATCTGATCAAATTGAGCACTAACAAATATTTCACTGAAAAAAGTGTTCAGTTCGAAGAAGAGCCTTTAGTAGCAGTCGAAGTTGGAGAGTCCTCTTCACCACCACAACCATTGATTGTAATTGAAGAGACTAATGAGTTTGATGATTCTGATATGTATGATAATGATGAATTAATTTTAGATCCTAACATTCCTACAATACCAAAGTGGCTAGCAAGGACCATTCATGGATCTAGGGAACTAGCTGGAAATCCTAATGACACTAGGAGGACTAGATCTCAATTTGAGAGTGCCCTTTGTGTGAAAGATCCACTCTTTGATGAGAAGTGTTATTTGATGATAGATTCTGATACAATAACATATTAATATGCATCACATGATCCAACATGGAAAACATCCATGAAATAATAATTTAGCTCGCTCCAGAAGAACAACACATGGGAACTGCTTGATCTCCCCCTAGGGAGAAAGCTAGTGAAGTGTAAGTGGGTCTTTAAAACTAATTTTTCTGCTGATGGTTTGAAATATAAGGAAATATTGGTATCCAATGGATACTCTCAGGTACATGGTATTGAATACAATGAGACCTTTGCACTAGTGGCAAAGATGGACTCCATAAGGCTTGCTCTAGCCATTGCAGCTTCGAAGCAATGGGAGGTACATCACATGGATGTAAAGTGTGCCTTTATGAATGGAGATATGAATGAAGAGATTTATATGTAGCAACCAGAATGTTTTGTATCTAATCCATCTTTAGTGTGTAGGTTAAAGAAATCATTGTATGGGCTCAAGCAAGCCCCTAGGGCTTGGTATGCCAAGATTGATGGATTGTTGCTATCACTGAGTTTTGTTCGATGCAAGTATGATCCTAATTTCTATTTGAAGCTGATTCATGGTTCTTTAATGATTATTGTTATCTATTTGGATGACCTAGTGATTACAGGAAGTTCAAAGAAAGAGATTACCTCCTTGAAGGATGCAATGAACCATGCCTTTTCTATGACAGATTTGGGATTGTTGAGCCAATTCTTGGGTCTCGAAATAAATCAATCCCGACATGGAATAAAGGATCATCAGTCAAATTATGCTTCATATTTTCTCACCAATTTCAGCATGGAATATTGCAATCCAAGCAAGACTCCACCTTTCAAGAGTTAAGCTTGAAGAAGCAGGTTCTTCTCCTATGGTAAATGATACACTGTATAGGCAGTTGATTGGATGTTTGATTTATCTTACACATACTAGAACTGACTTATCTTATATAGTTAGTGTGGATTCAAGATACATGGATCAGCCTCATGAGATCCATTGGAGAGCAGCCAAGAGGATCCTAAACTTTGTTCAGGGAACAAGGATTCATGGGATTTTCTACAAAGCAAAATCTGACTTAGAGCCAGTTGGATTTATTGACAGTGATTGGGAAGGTGACAACACAGATATAAGGTATAACTAAGGATATGTGTTCATGCTTTCAGGAGGACCAATCATCTGGTCAAGTAAGAAGTAGAGCTCCATATCACTCTCATCTACAGAGGTAGAGTATAGAGGAGTTGTAAATGCATCTACTCAATGTTTATGGTTGCAGGGGATACTTGGAGAATGTGGTTTCGAATCAAAGTTTTCAACAGTCATCTATTGTGACAATAAAAGCACCATTCAAATCTCCACTGATCTAGTTCAAATACAAAGAACCAAGCACATTGAGATCCATATGCACTATATCAGGGAGCTTGCGCATGATGGTACCATTGCTCTACTCTACTGTGCATCTTCTAAACAAGTAGCATATATCTTCACCAAATTATTATGTGAGAAGACCTTATGTAATCTCAAATCACTGTTGGGGATTTATGATCATGTGGTAAAGAATGATTGATAACAATATTTCCAAAATTTTGTTTCCTGTCCATGTTTAAGGGAGGATTTTCCCACTGGGTTCTTGCCTCTTTCCTTGGTTGTATGGACATGCAGTATGTAAAAGGGTGACTAATCCTTATTGCTAGGCCCTATAATTTTCTTATATTTACTCATAAATTTAGGATTAAGGGGGTCTGTTAGAATAATCAACCCATAGTTACCCATATTTGACATTAATTAAATCATTTTTGTCTTATTCCTAGATTCCTAGATTCCCTCTCTATTCTAGTTGACTTCTACATGTTCTTAGAAGTCAATACTTGCTAAAATGGGTCATGGAGCACTTTGGAATCATATTTATCATGTCTACTTTATCTTGGTTCCTTAAAGCGCATATCTACTTTTTTCTAAAAGCTTCCTTACTTTATAGCAGTTTTAAGGCATAAAGGAAAAGCTAGTCTAGGGGAACTTGCCTTGTTTTTTTACCACATCGTCCTCCTTCCTTTTATCCAAAAAAAATCATGAATGATTTGTATTTCCACCACTTATTAGCTTTCCCACTTGCTTTAGCTAGTTCCTGAGGATCTTCATGGATTTGGAAAGTCCTTTTTGCACCTATGGGGGGTTTGACTTGATTTAGTAAGCCTGCTTTTTGACCAATTCAAATAGCAACCTAGTGATTTCTAATCTCTCATGTAATTATATATTTGAGCAGCCTATTACTTCATATGGTTGGATTATGTACACTTATTCAATACGGGATTAAGCTATGCTCCAATTTCAGTCTCCTTTTGTGTGAATTTTGCATGTTTGATTAGCAATTTTGTGAGTGTAATTGATCTATCTATTAGGTTCAATTTCCACAAAAAAAAACTATTAAAATTTTATAATAAACTTATTATTATCATTCCTAATAGTAAATTATTATTATAAAATAATAATGTAATAGCTATACATTCTCAAATCTAAATATCAAGAAGATGATAATAAGAAATAAGGAGAGAAACCCTCTAGAGAACAAGGATGCATCCATAAATTCAGAAGATGATCCAGTTCAAAAGATACTGGAAAATCTTGAGCAAAAGGATTGGACATTCACAACCTAAGATAGAAATTCAATCGCTGAGAGACCCAGTTAGAGGATGCAATAACTCACATAAAGGACCAACCCACACCATTGTTCACAAAGTCAAGATCGATTTACCAAGGTTTGATGGAGAAAATAATCGAGACAGGATTTAATGGAGAAACAAAATTGAAAAATATTTTGAAATGTACAATATATATGTCGACGACGACAAATTGAATGTTTTAGCAATGTACATAGATAAAACCACTTGTGATTTCTTCTTATGGTGGGACTCAACAATGAAGGGAGAAAGACTAGTTAGAGACTAGGACACCTTCAAGAAAAAATTATTTAAACGATTTCAAGACATGGAAGAAGCCTAAATATACAGTAAGCTCACTCATTTTCAATAAGAGGGAACTGTGGATGGATATTTTAGCAATCTATCGGTCCTGGCCACTCGTTTCCAATATCTAACTGAAGAACGACTCTTGCAAATTGTCATTGGTGGTATGAAACATAGTATTCAAAGCGAGATAAAATTATTAGATTTCAAAGATGTGGAACAATCCCTTCAAAAAGAAAAATTAATTTAAGAAAATAAAAAATCACAACGTTCGTCGGTTTATATACCACCCAACCTATTATCACTCCAGGAAACTCCTCTAGGTTGTAGCTCGAGGATGTGTGGTAACTTAAAATGTTTTTAGGGTTTTCTGATATGGATCAAGTCAGGTGACCTATATAACCTTCCACTCTCAAGACATGCGTGAAACTTACTCAATTACAAGGCTTTTGGTTACAACTATTCGGAAGTTGACAATAAGGTGCAGGGATGGAGAACTCATTAGGCTGGCAGATTTACATACAAAACATATGCATATAAATGGCTAAATCATGATAAGGATGGTACTTATAAATCAAATCTTAACACACCAATAGGATGACAGCTATTAGTTATTAATCAACTTGAAAGTAACCTAAATACACATTCAGGCATAAGTACAGTAAATATAGAGATGAAGGATGATCAAATCATAACAAAAGAGCTTATATTCAAGAATGAGCAAAATGAGAAGCTGACAATAGTATAGGTTAATAAATCCCCGAAGTCGAACCCTTTTCATAAAATCAGTCTTAGGCTTTATAGCCTTTTACAAAATATACAGATCCTAAAACTTGGATCTGTTTTTTACAAAAATAAACAAAAGTAACAGTTTTTGCAAATTAGGGTTTAAAACCCTTAATTAACTACTTGTCTAACTTAATTGAAGAATTAGTCCACTAAATGAACATTTAAATAACTGAAGTAACTACTGACGATTACTGCTACTGGTCTTCTGCGAGTTAAGCCATCGATTTCTCTTTGACAGCTAGGGTTGGTGTCCTTTTGTGCTGTTATGTCATAGTAGATCTTAAACAGACCCCTTTATGATGCTTCCCTCAGCGTCTTTCATCTTTAGATCACATCCCTGAGCCATCTGTAGTTTCCCAAAACCGGTCATGTATACCAAAACTTGCTTTTAAGCCTCTGTCCGCTTTCAGTGGATAAGAGGCCAGTCTATCGGAACTGTTAGCTGCTGAAAGTGGCACTTTTGGTGGCTAATGAATAGCCCCAGTGTCTGCCTAAGCCAATGAAACCCCTGTTTTTCAAAAATTATTAGGTTTTTCTCAAAAATGTCTTTTCAAGCCTATTTGCTCAGCTCTCTTCTTCTGCAGGATTTGTGTTAGGAGTGTGAAGAGGAGGGAGGCTGTTCTATTGCTGCTGCTGGGAAAATGGCCCTCCTCCTTCTTCTCCCACTCCTTGGTGTGCTGGAATTCTTAACAGGAGACTTCCCTTTCTCTTCTAGCTGAAGGCCTGTCTCAAATCCAATCCAAAACAGAAAATAAGTCAAGGCCATATTTCTTCTCTTCAACAACTTCTGGACCAATAGGTGGATAAGACCATGGTGGGACAGCCTACCAGCAATCTTGGATGGCTGGGATTTCAATTGATTTTCCATCTTTCCCAGACTTCTGTGTAAGTAAAAGGGAAAATTGAGAGGGCTTTTACCTGTGAAGTGATTCATCAACTTGAAATGGTAGATCATGGCTCTGTTATATCTCCCTTCATAGGTTAGATAGACCACAATGGCCTTCAGCAGTTGTTGCCACTTCTCCTCCAACCATGATGATGGCACACTCTTCTTCCACACTATTCCTCTATGCTCAGGCTTAAGGTAAGACCTGAACTCCACCTCTTTGGGTATGGTGGCCTTGAACCATTTTTCTCATGTGCAAGGGAGTTCTGTCACCTCGGTGATTAGCACTTCATCTATGTGACCCTTTTCGGTGGCTAATGAGTCTTCCGGAGTCTCTCCTAAGCCACCGAAAGTGTTATTTTAACTTTTCTTGCTCAGCTTGCTTTCGGTGGTTCACTTTTACCCCGCATTCAACCGTTTAGCTGCCAAAACATAGCTTTTCGATGGCTAATGAGTTATAATAATCCTTTCCTAAGCCACCGAAAGCTATAACATTTAAAATTTTCAACCAAATAAAAAACAACAGCTTTCAAATTGTCAGTCATACTCAGATCTTTCATTAGATGAATTCAATTCTTCATACTATCAAAATAAATTTATTTTGGGAGATAACATCTGGCTCCTACTTGGGGATGGGAACCTCCCAGTGAGGTCCCAAGAATCCTAGACCAAAATTCCTTTCCCTAAAAGCAATTAAATAACTTAACACTATCATTTACTATTCCATTGGGCGTAGAGTTTATTCTGTAAGCAAAAACATCCTACTATCTACTAATTTACAATAATAAGCCCTCAAAGCCTCAAATAAAGTAGAGTTTCAGAAAATGCCCATTCACCGGGCCATCAAATACCTCTTCCCCTTCCATATTCTGCAATTTGAAGGTGTTATTCTTATGTACCTAGGCTATGACAAAAGGGCCAATCCACAAAGAGTCAAATTTTCCATGTTTTCCCTTGTCCTTTCTGACAGTATCCCACTTGAGGATCCAATCTCCAACCTGGAAGTTGTCTACCTTTTCTCTTTTGTCAAAATGCCCTTTATCCTCTGTTGATGGGCTTCTAATTTTCCTATAACTTGCTCTCTGATTTGTTGTAACTCAACCAAGTCCATCATCCTCCTCACCATATCATTTGGTTCATCTTCCTCTTCCTAAAAGAATTTTTCCACTAGAAGGATGAGCTGGATAGGAAAAATGGCCTCAGTACCATAAACTAACTTGAATGGAGAAGTCCCTATGGATATTTTGTCTATTTCCTTATCAGCCCATAAAGCAAACTTAAGCTTTGAATCCCAGCTTTTCTGATTTGTCTCCAACAGTTCCCTAATGATCATGACTAAGATTTTGTTGGATGACTCAGCCAGGTCATTGCCTTGAGGATAATAGGATGTGGAATGCACCAGTTGAATGCCCATTCACTCACACATTTTAACTAATGCCCCAGCTTTAAAAGATGGTGCGTTATCAATTACCAACCTTATTGGGAAGCTAAACCTGCTAAATATATTCTCATATAAAAATATCATGATGACTTGATGAGTGGCATTCCTGGTGGGTACTGCCTCTATCCATTTGGTAAAGTAATCAGTGGCTACTAAGATCCATTTGTGCTGTCCATTGGAAGATGGAATTAGTTCACCTATGAAATCCAGACCCCATTGCTAGAAAGGCCCATTCAGCACAATAGGCCTGAGGGGAAAGGATTTGAGCTATTGTTTCACTATAAATATTTGGCATTGGTCACAAGCCCTTACAAAAGTGCATACATCAGCAAAAAGGACTGGCCAATAGGATCCTTCTTTTAAGATCTTGTGGGCTATGGTTTTCCAATAGTGGTGGCCCCCACATGTGTTGGAATGAAAGTGATGCATGACCTGCTCTGCTTCTTCTTTATCTAGACACCTTAGCAAAATTCCAGACTGATATTTCCAGTACAACAGTTTGTCAATTATGCAAAACTTAACAGATTTTAACTTAAGAGCTCGTGCTTGGTTGGGAGTGAGATCAGGAGGAACTTCTAATTTTTGCAAAAATTGAATAATACCTGAGTACCATTCACATGAAGATAGGTTTTTAGCTACTGATGGAATGTCATTCTTATCTTGATCTACTTCTACTGCTACCACAGTCTGCACTTTTGTTGATTTGACACATGTGAAGTTTATTCCCATCAGTTCACAGTTTTGTTTAGCCATGAGTTTGGCCAGACCTAGTCCCTTCACTAGCTTAGCGTGTTTCACTTCTATATCAAACTCAATGAGCTTGGAAATACACTTAGCTCTCTTCCCATCAATGCCAGGCTGAGTGAAAACATCCTTCACAGCAGCTGAAGGGACATATGCAAGGAACTTTGCATGGAGAATGTAAATTCTGAAAGTCTTCAAAGATTTTATGAGAGCTAAGCCTATTTTTCAATTGGATCATACTTCAGATCAACATCTCTCAAGGTTTTGCTAAAGAATGCAATTGGATGATCAAGACCCTCATCATTTTTTATGTAGTATTACAGCTGCCACTATGTCATAGGATGCAAAAGAGAAAATGTAAAAACTCTTAGTGTAGTCAGGACTAATCAGGGTTGGGGGCTCCATGATAGCCTTCTTAATGCCTTCAAAAGAGTTTCTTGCCTGGTCAGTCCATTTTATTTCTGCATCTTTTTTCAGCATGACTGTTATGTGCTTTACCAGCTCGAAGAAATTAGGGATGAACCTCCTGAAAATTTTTATCATGCCTAAAAAGGACTGAATGTCCCTTTTTGATCTTGGTGATGACAGCTTCTAGATTTCTTCCACCCTTACCGAATTGATCTTTACACCTTCAGCTGAGACTATGTGGCCTAAGAGTTTTCCTTCACTGAGTGCAAACTGGGATTTCTTAGGGTTGAATGATATTCCATACCTTCTGCACTTCAGAAATACCTTCCTCAAATGCTGCAAGTGGTCATGATCGCTGTGAGAGTAAACTGTTAGGTCATCCAAATATATGAACACAAATTCATCTTTCAACCCTACAAAAGCTAGGTCCATGGCTCTCTGAAAAGTAGCCTCAGCATTCATTAGCCCAAATGGCATTTTAGCATACATGAAGGTGCCCCAGGGGGTGGTAAAGGAAATCTTCTCTTGGTCATCAGTGTGCACAAAAACTTAGTTGTATCCAGAGAAGCCATCTAGGAAGGACATAACACTAGCCCCTGAGATTTTCTACAACAGGTGTTCCATCTTGGGCAGTGGATAGTTGTCTTTCTTGGAACACTTGTTTAGGTTTCTAAAATTCACACACAACCTGATTTCCCCATTCTTCTTTCTTACCACTACTAGGTTTGCAATCCACTTGGAATACCTGAGGGGGATTATGATCTTGGCTTTGAGGAGCTTATGGATTTCTTTTTCAATTACTAGTAATAGGAGAGGACTTATGGATCTCAGCTTCTACTTGAAAGGGATGGTGTCCTTCTCCAAAGGAATCCTATGTTGGATGATATTGGTGTCATAGATTTTCAAGTCACTATATTCCCAGGAAAAGACATCAGCAAACTTTTTTATTAGGTTGCAAAACTTTGACCTCTGCTCAGCAGTCAATTTAGTGGACAAATTTATCAGTTTTGGATGGCTTTGGCTACCTATGTTTTGCACTTGGACAACAAGATCTAGCTCCTTTTTAGCAGGCTTGAAAGGGATGTCATTGTGATCAAACAACTCTTCCAGTGGTACTAGGCCTCGAGGTATGTAGTTGCTGGCTAATTGGACAATGTTTTGATCAGCCACTTTATCTTTCAACTTGAGCTACTTGGATTCCTCCATGTTTAGGTTTTCCTGGTCTATGTGCATATCAGAGAATTCATCTACTAGTTGAAGGAATTTACTAAGCTCATCATCATTCTCAAACACATTCCAAAATTTGACAATATCTGGAAGGGAAGGTATGTACTTAACTTGAACATCATAGCTGAGCTTAGGAAAAGGAGGAATAAAAAGACTTGCAGAGACAGCCAAGGAATCATCCAGGTGATTCAAATCCCTAGGTATATATGACAGTTCAAAAAACATTAAGGTATCTCTGAGTTTCCATACCTTGTCCCTGTAGGCCTTTAGTCTGATATTTTTTTGTCTAAAAAGTGTTGTTGACCTGCTATATAATGAGGTCTGCATCTCCAAAAATCCTCATGCACATGATCCCCATCTCCTTGGCAGCTTTAACTCCTAGCATCAAGGCTTCATATTCTGCTATATTGTTAGTGGTTTTAAAATCAACCTTATAAGATAGATGAATGTTTTCCTTGGATGGGGAGATCAATACTACACATGTACCTGCTGAGCTTTGAGTGCTAGCCCCATCAAAATATATGCTCCAAACTACTGTAGTCACTTCTTAGGGCTGCTTATAGGTGGGCTTAGTGAGCTGGACTAATGTTTGTTGAGACTCATCTATTTGCGGAATGCATGACCCAAAATCAGTGTGCAATGCATAGATGGGGTGATTCACTGAATTTCCCTCCTTGCTTATGATGTAGGCCAGCTGATTTTCCCGGTATAGCTTTTTAGTCTCTCCTCCAAAAATGGGGATGGTGGCATATGTAAGATCCATCTAAAGGGTGCCACCTAGTATTTTGCTCCATGATCAAGACAACAAGAGACCAAATTTTGGAGGGATATCGGCCACTACAATGTCCATCATGATGCTTTTTGAAAGTAGCTGAGTTAGGTTCACAACAAGGTCTTTGATGAGGCCCAAGCACTTGACCTTTCTGGACTCGAAGGAGAATAAATCATGGTAAGTCTTTGTGATGCTGAGACCAAGCTCATCCATCACAGCCTTTGGCAATAAGTTATGAGAGGCTCTTGAATCTAGCCGACAGTTATGGAGGATTTTATCATGGATATTCAAGGATATGTAGAAAGGTGGGCATGAGTCCTTTAGGTCTTCGATCATGAGGCCTAGGGTTACAACATGCTTGTCATCTTACAGGTTCACAAAGTCAATGTCAATATGCACCTTTGGTTGAAGGGAATTTAGAATGGAAGACTTGAATGCATCATTTTTCATTAGCTTAATTAATGGGAAAGGGGTCTTCATTTTTTGAGTTTCTGACTAAAGGATGAAAGAATAATGTAGCCTATCTGGAAACCTCACCTCATGCACTGGAGATTTGAGTTGGACCTGATCAGGAATGGCTGAAGGTGTTGGTTTTTGCAATGCTTTGGATATGATAGCCACTTTCTTTGGTAAAACAACAACCTTTTTAGTTGGTGAAACAGACTGGTTGACAGGAACATTATTCTTCTTGAGAGGAGCAACTAGCCTAGACCTTAGATTGTACCCCCCTGACCATCAGCCTGATATACAGCCTCTTCAGTGATCTGCTCATCAATTAGGGCTTCCTCATATTCTGCCTGTGTTAGAAAAGAATGGTCCACCTCATCCTCCATGTAGTAGATGTTGTCTTCAGCTTCTCCTTCTTCTTTAATGAATTCTGGCTCTTCTTCTAATACAACATTCTGAAATGGAGCTCTTATTCTCTGATATTCCCCTTGATTCCTTTCCCTTCTAAGAGTCTGAACTGGAGGGTTTCCTCTTCTATAAGGGACAAAATTAGGGTTTCAAGGAGCAAAGTCACCTGGCCCTTTACCCCTCACAGGTATCTGTCCTTTGTCCTTCAGTTTAGACATTTCAGCAGTTAGGTTATCTAATAGCTTGGTCATTTTGTCAATCTTGTTCTCTAATGAAGAAGCCCCAATAGGGTCTACTGGCTGCTTCTGCCTGTCTATCTTTCCTTTGACCTTCTGAGGTGCCAAAATTTTGTATTCTACCTCTAGAGAAGCATCCTGCATGAGTGATAAGGAGGAAGACCTCCTTTCTCTGAGAAGTAGGTATAAATCAGATTCAAAGGAATTTGCATAAGTTATCCTAGCTGAGGTATCAGTGGGCTTGATTTCAATGGGGATCTTGCTGTACATATTGTTGAACACCTTGGTGAAGTTGGAGACAGCCTCTCCATTTTCTCTTTTCAAGTTGCTGAACTCTGTGATATAGTAGAGGTGATCTCTCCTCTCTCCCCAATTCTTTAAAAATATGTCATCTAGGGCCTCAATTCCTGCCACTGATCCCGCAGGTAGTTCCTTAAACCATTTCCTAGCCTGACTATCTAGGCTTTTCACAAAAAACCTAGTCCATACATCTTCTTGCTCTATGTTAATGTTCTCAGCATAGCTCTAAAATGCCTCTAGATGTTCTTTAGCTATGAAATCCCCTTCTCCTGTGAAATTTGGCATATACTTGAGGTAATCTCCAGTCGGCATGGCCGAGAGTGGATTTGGCAAATTTAGGGGGGCATACCTAGCTACCGGGATCCTTTCCATTTTGGTCAATTAAGGGGAAGTCATTTTGGAAATGGGTGTGGACAGGGTTGAGGAAGGTAGCACTGATGAAGGTACTTGATGAGAAGGTGGTGGTAGTATACTTATCCCAGTTGAGTCACCAGGGATTGGATCTTCACAAGCAGCAATGCTTGAATATTCCCAAACCCTAGAATTTTCTGATGTATTTATAAATTCCTGAGAATTAAGTGTTTCAGCAGAAGAAATAATAGTAGAAAAATTTCTTGAAATACCTGATGTGGCTTCCTATGCAGCACTGCTGGTCTGTCTTAGTGAAGCCCTAGCTCTTCTCAAAAAAAAATATGGATCTGAAACTAGTGTTGTTGGTGGCCCTATAGGGTTTGCTCTGGTACTTGGTCTTCTTGAAGCCACCTTATTTCAATGGAGTCGCTAGATAGATGATTACAACCAAAATAATGTCCAAGCTTTGTCTATCATCAAAGCAAGGATCTATGTTGTCTCCCAGGGAAGTTGAGCTTCAGTCTTCTGTCCCCGACAGCGGTGCCAATTTGTTATCACTCCAGGAAACTCCTCTAGGTTGTAGCTCGAGGATGCCTGGTAACTTAAAATATTTTTAGAGTTTTTTTATATGGATCAAGTAAGGTGACCTATATAACCTTGAACTCTCAAGACATGCATGAAACTCACTCAATTACAAGGCTTTTGGTCACAACTCTTCAGAAGTTGACAATAAGGTGCAGGGATGGAGAACTCATCAGGCTGGCAGATTTACATACAAAATAGATGCATATAAATGGCTAAATCATGATAAGGATGGTACTTATAAATCAAATCACATTAACACACCAATAGGATGACAACTCTTAGTTATTAATCAACTTGAAAGTAACCTAAATACACATTCAGGAATAAGTATAGTAAAGATAGAGATGAAGGATGAACAAATCATAACAAAAGAGCTTATATTCAAGAATGAGCAAAATGAGAAGCTGACAATAGTATAGGTTTATAAATCCCCGAAGTCGAACCCTTTTCATAAAATCAGTCTTAGGCTTTATAGCCTTTTACAAAATATACAGATTCTAAAACTTGGATCTGTTTTTTACAAAAATAAACAAAAGTAATAGTTTTTGCAAATTAGGGTTTAAAACCCTTAATTAACTACTTGTCTAACTTAACTGAAGAATTAGTCCACTGAATGAACATTTAAATAACTGAAGTAATTGCTGACGATTACTGCTACTGGTCTTCTACCAGTTAAGCCACTGATTTCTCTTTAACAGCTAGGGTTGGTGGCCTTTTGTGTTGTTAGGTCATAATAGATATTAAACAGACCCCTTTCTAATGCTTCCCAAGGTGTCTTTCATCTTTAGATCACGTCCTTGAGGCATCTGTAGTTTCCAAAACCGGTCATGTATGCCAAAACTTGCTTTTAAGCCTCTGTCCTCTTCGATGGTTAAGAGGCCAGTCTATCGAAACCACTAGCTGCCAAAAGTGGCACTTTTGGTGGCTAATGAACTGCCCCGGCATCCACCTAAGCCATCGAAAGCCCTATTTTTCAAAAATTATTAGGTTTTTCTCAAAAATGTCTTTTCAGGCTTGTTTTCTCAGCTCTCTTCTTCTGCAGGATTTGTGTTAGGAGTGTGAAGAGGAGGGAGTTTGTTTTGTTGCAGCTGCTAGGGAAATGGCCCTCCTCCTTCTTCTCCCACTCCTTGGTGTGATGGACTTCTTGGCAAGAGAATTCCCTTTCTTTTCTAGCTGAAGGCCTGTCTCAAATCCATTTCAAAACAGAAAATAAGGCCAAGCCATATTTCTTCTCTTCAACAACTCCTGGACCAATAGCTGGATAAGACCATGGTGGGATAGCCTGCTAGCAATCTTGGATGGCTAGGATTTCACTTGATGTGCCATCTTTCCCAAAATTTTGTGTAAGTAAAAGGGAAAATTGAGAGGCCTTTTACTTGTGAAGTGATTCATCAACTTGAAATGGTAGATCATGGCTCTATTATATCTCCCTTCACAGGTTAGATAGACCACAATGGCCTTCAGCAGTTGTTGCCACTTCTCCTCCAGCCATGATTATGGCACACTCTTCTTCCACACTATTCCTCTATGCTTAGGCTTAAGGTAAGACCTGAACTCCACCTCTTTGGGTATGGTGGTCTTGAACCATTTTTCTCCTATGCAAAGGAGTTCTGTGATTAGCGCTTCATCTATGTGAAACTCCTCTTTTCCTATGACTACTTTTGAACCATCAGAATGAGAGGGAAAATGCCTCAGTCACCTGCTGATGGAAGCTTTGTATCTTTTCACAGTACTTGTAGCAGCCAACCTCTTGGAAGAGTCTGCAAACCTCTGGATGTGCTTCTAAATAATTGATATCACCTAGCTCCTGCCTGAGAGCAGGTCCACTCTTCTTCATCTTGGTGGGTGTCTCTCCTAGGTACCTGCAAAACAGTTCTCAGTTTTGTATACAGTATGCTTAGCAGATTTCTCTTTCAGAGTTAGTTTTTTGGTGGGAAAAAATGATAATCTCGAAGATGAAATCAGATGGAGTCTCTTGGCACTTATTATCAGGGTTTTTCTGTCATTGTGGTGGCTGAGATCATAAGATGATGGCAATAGTTGATCCTCTAGATCTACTTTCCTAAGTAATCATAACCTACATCAACCAGAGTACTCGGTTGGCTTTTTGATGATCTTTTGGATAGGTGGAAGGATAATGAGGGTTTCTAGTCAGATTAGTCCTTTGCCAGTTTCCTAACGACCCTTTTTTACTCATTTACCCACGTGGTTATGCAGGCCCAGATCTTTTTAGCGCTTAATCATGCCCTCCACTGATCGTTTATCTTGTTGACGGGGTCGGATGTGACTATTTTTTAAACATTTTCTTACTTTTCCCTTTCACTGGTTAACAGCCTTTGGGAGTTTGTCAGCTATCCGTAGAAAAGATGTATTTTGGTGGATAACGAAGTGTTATCTTTCCTGCTTAAGCCGCTGAAACTTTTACCCCGTCGGCATGGTGAAATATTGCTTTCAGCAGATAATGACCTCTCCGAAAAACCTATTTAACTACCAAAAACCTATCTTTCCAGTGGTTAATGAAATGCCCTAGCATTCGCCTAAACCACCGAAAGTACTTTAAACCCGATGCCTATCTTCCTTCTTTTGGTGGTTAGCATATGCGTTGAATCTTTCTCTAAGTTTCCGAAAGCAACCCTTTTCAGTGGCTAATGAGTTGTTCCGAGCCTCGCCTAAGCCACCAAATGTACTTTTTCCAAAGTTGCTCGTTGCCTGCTTTCGGTGGTTGAAATCCTTCCTGCTCCTCTCTCTAAGCTGCTGAAAGTGACCCTTTTCGGTGGCTAATGAGTCTTCTGGAGTCTCACCTAAGCCACCGAAAGTGTTATTTTAACTCTACTTGCTCGGCCCACTTTTAGTGGTTCACTTTTTCCTCACATTCAACCGTTTAGCCGCCGAAACATAGCTTTTCGGTGGCTAATGAGTTATAATAAGCCTCGCCTAAGCCACCGAAAGCTATAAATTTTAAAATTTTCAACCAAATAAAAAACAACGGTTTTCAAATTGTCAGTCATACTCAGATATTTCATAACATGAATTCAATTCTTCATACTATCAAAATAAATTTATTTTGGGAGATAACATATGGCTCCTACTTGGGGATGGGAACCTCCCAGTGAGGTCCCAAGAATCCCAGACCAAAATTCCTTTCCCTAAAAGCAATTAAATAACTTAACACTATCATTTACTATTCCATTGGGCGTGGAGTTTATTCTGTAAGAAAAAACATCATACTATCTACTAATTTACAATAATAAGCCC
This sequence comes from Pseudotsuga menziesii, assembly GCA_001517045.1. NCBI lineage: Eukaryota > Viridiplantae > Streptophyta > Pinopsida > Pinales > Pinaceae > Pseudotsuga > Pseudotsuga menziesii. The sequence continues at coordinate 593,146 of LPNX010207270.1, forward strand.
TCAGAGCCTCAAATAAAGTAGAGTTTCAGAAAACGCCCATTCACTGGGCCATCAAATACCTCTTCCCCTTCCAGATTCTACAATTTGAAGGTGTTATTCTTATGTACCTAGGCTATGACAAAAGGGCCAATCCACAAAGAGTCAAATTTTCCATGTTTTCCCTTGTCCTATCTGATAGTATCCCACTTGAGGATCCAATCTCCAACCTGGAAGTTGTCTACCTTTGCTCTTTTGTCAAACATGCCCTTTATCCTCTGTTGATGGGCTTCTAATTTTCCTATAGCTTGCTCTCTTATTTGATGTAAATCCACCAAGCACATCATCCTCCTCACCATATCATTTGGTTCATCTTCCTCTTCCTAAAACAATTTTGCCACTAGAAGGATGAGCTGGATAGGAAAAATGGCCTCAGTACCATAAACTAACTTGAATGGAGAAGTCCCTATGGATATTTTATCTGTTGTCCTATCAGCCCATAAAGCAAACTTAAGCTTTGAATCCCAGCTTTTCTGATTTGTCTCCAGCAGTTCCCTAATGATCCTGACTAAGATTTTGTTGGATGACTCAGCCAAGCCATTGCCTTGAGGATAATAGGATGTGGAATGCACAAGTTGAATGGCCATTCACTCACACATTTTAACTAATGCACCAGCTTTAAAATCCAGTGCATTATCAATTACCAACCTTACTGGGCAGCCAAACCTGCTAAAGATATTCTCATATAAAAATCTCATGATGACTTGATGAGTGGCACTCCTGGTGGGTACTGCCTCTATACTTTTGGTAAAGTAATTAGTGGCTACTAAGACCCATTTATGTTGTCCACTGGAAGATGGATTTTGTTCACCTATGAAATCCATACCCCATTGCTGGAAAGGCCCATTCACCACAATAGGCCTAAGGGGAAAGGATTTGAGCTGCTGCTTCACTATAAATCTTTGGCATTGGTCACAGGCCCTTACAAAAGTGCATACATCAGCAAAAAGGACTGGCCAATAGTATCCTGCTCTTAAGATCTTGTGGGCTATGGTTTTCCAATAGTGGTGGCCCCCACATGTGCTTGAATGAAAGTGATGCATGACCTACTCTGCTTCTTCTTTATATATACACCTTAGCAAAATTCCAGACTGATCTTTCCAATACAACAGTTTGTCAATTATGCAAAAACATATTTTAACTTAAGAGCTCGTGCTTGGTAGGGAGTGAGATCAAGAGGAACTTCTAATTTTTGCAAAAATTGAATAATACTTGAGTACCACTCACATGAATGTAGGTTTTCAGCTACTGATGGAATGTCATTCTGATCTTGATCTACTTCTGCTACTACCACAGTCTGCACTTTTACTGATTTGACACATGTGAAGTTTATTCCCATCAGTTCATAGTTTTCTTTAGCCATGAGTTTGGCTAGACCTAGTCCCTTCACTAGCTTAGTGGGTTTCACCTGTATATCAAACTCAATGAGCTTGGAAATCCACTTAGCTCTCTTCCCATCAATGTCAGGCTGAGTCAAAACATCCTTCACAGCAGCTAAAGGGACATATGCAAGGACCTTTGCATGGAGAGTGTAAATTCTAAAAGTCTTCAAAGATTTTATGAGAGCATAAGCCTGTTTTTCAATTGGATCATACTTCAGCTCAACATCTCTCAAGGTTTTGTTGAAGAATGCAATTGGATGATCAAGACCCTCATCATTTTTCTGTAGTAGTACAACTTCCACTGTGTCATAGGATGCAAAAGAGAAAATGTAAAAAATATTGGTGTAGTTAGGACTAATTACGGTTGGGGCCTCCATGATAGCCTTCTTAATGTATTCAAAAGAGTTTCTTTCCTGGTCAGTCCATTTTATTTCTGTATCTTTTTTCAGCATGATTTTTATGTTCTTTACCAACTCGGAGAAATTAGGGATGAACCTCCTAACAAAGTTTATCTTGCCTAAAAAGGACCGAATGTCCCTTTTTGACCTCGATATTGATAGCTTCTGGATTGCTTCCACCCTTACTGGATCGATATTTACACCTTCAGCTGAGACTATGTGGCATAGGAGTTTTCCTTCACTGAGTGCAAACTAGGATTTCTTAGGGTTGAGTGATATTCCATACCTTCTGGACTTCAAAAATACCTTCCTCAAATTCTACAAGTGGTCATGATGGCTGTGAGTGTAGATTGTTAGGTCATCCAAATATATGAGCACAAATTTATCTTTCAACCCTACAAAAGCTAGGTCCATGGCTCTCTGAAAAGTAGCCCAGCATTCATTAGCCCAAATGGAATTTTAGCATACATGAAGGTGCCCCAGGGGGTGGTAAAGGCAGCCTTCTCTTGGTCATCAGGGTGCACAGCAACTTGGTTGTATCCAAAGAAGCCATCTAGGAAGGACATAACACTAGCCCCTGAGACTTTCTACAATAGGTGTTCCATCTTGGGCAGTGGATAGTTGTATTTCTTAGAACACTTGTTCAAGTTTCTAAAATCCACACATAACCTGATTTCCCCATTCTTCTTTCTTACCAATACTAGGTTTGCAATTCACTTGGAATACCTGAGGGGGATTATGATCTTAGCTTTGAGGAGCTTACGGATTTCTTTTTCAATTACTGGTAATAGGAGAGGACTGATGGATCTCAGCTTCTACTTGAAAGGGATGGTGTACTTCTCCAAAGGAATCCTGTGTTGGATGATATTGGTGTCATAGGTTTTCAATTCACTGTACTCCCAGGCAAAGACACCAGCAAATTCTTTTATCAGGCTAAAAAACTTTGACCTCCGATCAGCAGTCAATTTAGTGGGCAGATTTATCAGTTTTGGATGGCTTTGGCTACCTATGTTTTGCTCTTGGATAGCAAGATCTAGCTCCTTTTTAGCAGGCTTGAAAGGGATGTCATTGTGATGAAACAACTCTTCCAGTGGTACTAGGCCTCAAGGTATGTAGTTGCTGGGTAAGTGGACAATGTTCTGATCAGCCACTTTATCTTTCAACTTGAGCTGCTTGGATTCCTCCATGTTTAGGTTTTCGTGGTCTATGTGCATATCAGCGAATTCATCTACTAGTTGAAGGAATTTACTAATCTCATCATCATTCTCAAACACCTTCCAAAATTTGACATTATTTGGCAGGGAAGGTCTGTACTTAACCTGAACATCATAGCTAAGCTTAGGAGGTAAAGGATGAATAAATAGACTTGCAAACACAACCAGGGAATCAGCCAGGTGATTCAAAGCCCTAGGAATATATGACAGTTCAAAAAAAATAAAGGAGTCTCTGAGTTTCCATACCTCGTCCCTGTAGTCTTTTAGTCTGATGTTTTTTGTGTGAAAAGTGTTGTTGACCTGCTATATAATGAGATTTGCATCTCCAAAAATACTCATGTACATGATCCCCATCTCCTTGGCAGCTTTAACTCCTAGCATCAAGGTTTCATATTCTGCTATATTGTTAGTGGTTTTAAAGTCAAGCTTATAAGACAGATGAATTTTTTCCTTGGATGGGGAGATCAATACTACACTTGCACTTGCTGAGCTTTGAGTGCTAGCCCCATAAAAATACATGCTCCAGACTGTTGTGGTCACTTCTTCGGGCTGTTGACAGGTGGGCTTAGTGAGTTGGACTAATGTTTACTGAGTCTCATCTATTTGCAGAATGCATGACCCAAAATCAGTGTCCACTGCATAGATGGGGTGATTCACTGAATTGCTCTACTTGCTTATGATGTAGGCCATCTGATTTTCCTGGTATATCCTCTTAGTCTCTCCTCCAAACATGGGGATGGTGGCATATGTAAGATCCATCTGAAGGGTGCCACCTAGTATTTTGCTCCATGATCGAGATAGCAAGAGACCAAATTTTGGAGGGATATCGGCCACTACAATGTCCATCATGATGCTTTTTGAACGTAGCTGAGTTAGGTTCACAACAAGGTCTTTGATGAGGCCCACGCACTTGACCTTTTTGGAGTCAAAGGAGAATGAATCATGGTAGGTCTTTGCGATGATAAGACCAAGCTCATCCATCATAGCCTTTGGCATTAGGTTATGAGAGGCTCCTGAATCCAAAAGACAGTTATGGAGGAGTTTATCATGGATATTCAAGGATATGTAGAAAGGTGGGCATGAGTCCTTTAGGTATTCGATCATGGGGCCTAGGGTTACAAGAGGTTTGTCGTCTTGCAGGTTCACAAATTCAGTGTCAATATGCACCTTTAGCTGAAGGGAATTCAGAATGGAGGACTTGAATGCATCATTTTTCATTAGCTCAATTAATGGGAAAGGGATCTTCAATTTTTGAATTTCTAACTCAAGGTTGAAAGAATAATGCAGCCTATCTGGAAGCCTCACCTCATGCACTGGAGATTTGAGTTGGACCTGATCAGGAATGGCTGAAGGTGTTGGTTTCTGTAATGCTTTGGATATGACAACCACTTTCTTTGGTAAAACAACAACCTTTTTAGCTTTTGCAACAGACTGTTTGACAGGAACAACATTCTTCTTAAGAGGATCAACTAGCCTAGAACTTATATTGTACCCCCCTGACCATCTGCCTGATATACAGCCTCTTCAGTGATCTGCTCATCAATTAGGACTTCCTCATATTCTGCTTGTGTCAGAAAAGAATAGTCCACCTCATTCTCCATGCAGTGGATGTTGTCTTCAGCTTATCCTTCTTCTTCAATGAATTATGGCTCTTCTTCTAATACAACATTCTAAAATGGAGCTCTTATTCTCTGATCTTCCCCTTGATTCCTTTCCCTTCTGAGAATCTGAACTAGGGGGTTTCCTCTTCTATAAGGGACAAAATTAGGGTTTCGAGGAGCAAAGTCACCTGGCCCTTTACCCCTCACAGGTATCTATCCTTTGTCCTTCAGTTTAGACATTTTAGCAGTCAAGTTATCTAATAGCTTGGTCATTTTTTCATTCTTGTTCTCTGATGAAGAAGCCCCAATAGGGTCTACTGGCTGCTTCTTCCTATCTATCTTTCCTTTGACCTTCTGAGATGCCAAAATGTTTGATTCTACCTCTAGAGTAGCATCCTACATGAGTGATAAGGAGGTAGACCTCCTTTCTCTGAGAATTAGGGAGAAATCAAAGTCAAAGGCATTTGCATAAGTTATCCTAGCCGAGGTATCAGTGGGCTTGATTTCAGTGGGGATCTTGATGTACATATTGTTGAACCTCTTGGTGAAGTTGGAGACAGACTCTCCATTTTCTCTTTTCAAGTTGCTGAAATCTGTGATATAGTAGAGGTGATCTCTCCTCTCTCCCCAATGCTTTAGAAAGATGTAATCTAGGGCCTCAATGCCTGCCACTGATACCGCAGGAAGTTCCTTAAACCATTTCCTAGCCTGACCATCTAGGCTTTGCATAAAAACCCTAGTCCATACATCTTCTTGCTCTATGTTAATGTTCTCAGCATAGCTGTAAAATGCCTCTAGATGTTCTTCAACTGTGAAATCCCCTTCTCCTATGAACTTAGGCATATACTTGAGGTAATCTCCAATAGGCATGGTTGAGAGGGTATTTGGAAAATTTAGGGGGGCATACCTAGCTACCAGGATCCTTTCCATTTTGGTCAATTTAGGGGAAGCCATTTTGGAAATGGGTATGGACAGGGTTGAGGAAGGTAGCACTGATGAAGGTACTTGCTGAGAAGGTGGTGGTGGTATACTTATCCCAGTGGAGTCACCCGAGATTGGATATTCACAAGCAGCAGTGCTTGAAGATGCCCAAACCCTAGAATTTTCTGATGTATTTATAAATTCCTGAGAATTAAGTGTTTCAATAGAAGAAATAATAGCAGAAAAATTTCTTGAAATACTTGATGTAGCTTCCTGTGCAGCACTGCTGGTCTGTCTTAGTGAAGCCCTAGCTCTTCTCAAATTTTTTCTGGATCTGAAACTAGTGTTGCTGGTGGCCCTGTAGGGTTTTCTCTGGTACTTGGTCTTCTTGAAGCCACCTTAATTCAATGGAGTTTCCAGATAGATGATTACAACCAAAATAATGTCCAAGCTTTTTCTATCATCAAAGCAAGGATCTATGTCGTCTCCCAGGGAATTTGAGCTTCAGTCTTCTGTCCCCGGTAGCAGCGCCAATTCGTTATCACTCCAGGAAACTCCTATAGGTTGTAGCTCGAGGATGCCTAGTAACTTACAATATTTTTAGAGTTTTTTTATATGGATCAAGTAAGGTGACCTATATAACCTTCAACTCTCAAGACATGCATGAAACTCACTCAATTACAAGGCTTTTGGTTACAACTATTCAGAAGTTGACAATAAGGTGCAGGGATGGAGAACTCATCAGGCTGGAAGATTTACATACAAAACAAATGCATATAAATGGCTAAATCATGATAAGGATGGTACTTATAAACCAAATCACATTAACACACCAATAGGATGACACCTGTTAGTTATTAATTAACTTGAAAGTAACATAAATACACATTCATGCATAAGTACAGTAAAGACAGAGATGAAGCCTAAACAAATCATAACAAAAGAGCTTATATTCAAGAATGAGCAAAATGAGAAGCTGACAATAGTATAGGTTTATAAATCCCCGAAGTCGAACCCTTTTCATAAAATCAGTCTTAGGCTTTATAGACTTTTACAAAATATACAGATCCTAAAACTTGGATCTGTTTTTTACAAAATTAAACAAAAGTAATAGTTTTTGCAAATTAGGGTTTAAAACCCTTAATTAACTACTTGTCTAACTTAACTGAAGAATTATTCCACTGAATGAACATTTAAATAACTGAAGTAACTGCTGACAATTACTACTACTGGTCTTCTGCTAGTTAAGCCACTGATTTCTCTTTGATAGCTAGGTTTGGTGGCGTTTTGTGCTGTTATGTCATATTAGATCTTAAACAAACCCCTTTATGATGCTTCCCTCATCGTCTTTCATCTTTAGATCACATCCCTGAGCCATCTTAAACAAAAGTAATAGTTTTTGCAAATTAGGGTTTAAAACCCTTAATTAACTACTTATCTAACTTAACTGAAGAATTAGTCCACTGAATGAACATTTAAATAACTGAAGTAACTGCTGACGATTACTACTATTGGTCATCTGCTAGTTAAGCCACTGATTTCTCTTTGATAGCTAGGTTTGGTGGCCTTTTGTGCTATTATGTCATAGTAGATCTTAAACAAACCCCTTTCTGATGCTTCTCTCATTGTCTTTCATCTTTAGATCACATCCCCGAGCCATCTGTAGTTGCCCAAAGCCGGTCCTATATGCCAAAACTTGCTTTTAAGCCTCTGTCCACTTTTGGTGGTTAATAGGCCAATCTATCGGAACCGTTAGCTGCTGAAAGTGGTGCTTTTGGTGGCTAATGAACTGCCCCAGCATCAACTTAAGCCATCGAAAGCCCTGTTTTTAAAAAATTATTAGGGTTTTCTCAAAAATGTATTTTCAGGCCTGTTTACTCAGCTCTCTTCATCTACAGGCTTTGTGTTAGGAGTGTGAAGAGGAGGGAGGCTGTTCTATTGCTGCTGTTGGGGAAATGGCCCTCCTCCTTCTTCTCCCACTCCTTGGTGTGCTGGACTTCTTGGCAAGAGACTTCCCTTTCTCTTCTAGCTGAAGGCCTGTCTCAAATCCATTCCAAAACATAAAATAAAGCCAAGCCATATTTCTTCTCTTCAACAACTCCTGAACCAATAGCTAGATAAGACCATGGTGGGACAGCCTGCCAGCAATCTTGGATGGCTAGGCTTTCACTTGATGTGCCATCTTTCCCAGAATTCTGTGTAAATAAAAGGGAAAATTGAGAGGGCTTTTACCTGTGAAGTGATTCATCAACTTGAAATGGTAGATCATGGCTCTGTTATATCTCCCTTCACAGGTTAAATACACCACAATGGCCTTCAGCAGTTGTTTCCACCTCTCCTCCAGCCATGATGATGGCACACTCTTCTTCCACACTATTCCTCTATGCTCAGGCTTAAGGTAAGACTTGAACTCCACCTCTTTGGGTATGGTGGTCTTGAACCATTTTTCTGCTGTGCAAGGGAGTTTTGTCACCTCAGTGATTAGTGCTTCATCTATGTGAAACTCCTCTTTGCCTATGACTACTTTTGAACCATTGAATGAGAGGGGAAATGCTTTAGCCACCTGCTGATGGAAGCCTTGTATCTTTTCATAGAACTTGTAGCAGCCAACCTCTTGGAAGAGTATGCAGACCTCTAGATGTGCTTCTAAATAAGTGATATCACCTAACTCCTACCTGAGAGCAAGTCCACTCTTCTTCATCTTGATGGGTGTCTCTCCTAGGTACCTGCAAAACAATTCTTAGTTCTGTATACAATATTCTTAGCAGGCTACTCTTTCAAAGCTAGTTTTTCTGGTGGGGAAAAAATGATAATTTTAAAGATGAAATCAGATGGAGTCTCTTGGCACTAATTATGAGGTTTTTTTCTATTATTATGGTGGCTGAGATCATAAGATGATGGCACTAGCTAATCCTCTAGAACTCCTTTCCTAAGTAACCATAACCTACATCAGCCAGAGTATTCGGTGGGCTTTTCGATGATCTTTTGGACAGGTGGAAGGAGACTGAGGGTTTCTAGTCATATCAGTCCTTTGCCAGTTTCCTAATGACCCTTTTTAGTCATTTACCCATGCGGTTATGCAAGCCTAGATATTTTCGGCGGTTAATCACACCCTCCACTGGTCATTTATCTTGCTGACGGGGTCGGATGTGACTTTTCTCTAACCATTTTCTTAATTTTCCCTTTCGGTGGTTAATAGCCTCCAAGAGTTTGTCAGCTAGCCACCGAAAAGCCTGCTTTTGGTGGATAACGAAGTGTTGTCTTTCCTGCTTAAGCTGTCGAAACTTTTACCCCATCATCATGGTGAAATCCTACTTTCAACAGATAATGGCCTTGCCGAAAAACCTATTTAATTGTTGAAAACCTATCTTTTCAGTGGTTAATGAAATGCCCTAGCTTTCTCCTAAACCACCGAAAGTACTTTTCACCTGATGCTTATCTTCCTGCTTTCAGTGGTTAGCATATGCATTGAATCTTTCTCTAAGCTGCCGAAAGCAACCCTTTTCGGTGGCTAATGAGTTGTTTTGAGCCTCGCCTAAGCCATTGAATGTACTTTTTCCATTGTTGCTCACTGCCTGCTTTCGGCGGTTGAAATCCTTCCTGTTCCTCTCTCTAAGCTGTCGAAAGCGACCCTTTTTGGTGGGTAATGAGTCTTTTGTAGTCTCGCCTAAGCCACCGAAAGTGTTATTTGAACTATGCTTACTCGGCCTGCTTTTGGTGGTTCACTTTTACCTCGTGTTCAACCGTTTAGCCGCCAAAACATAGCTTTTAAAATTTTCAACCAAATCAAAAACATCGGCTTTCAAATTTTCAGTCATACTCAGATCTTTCATTACATGAATTCAATTCTTCATACTATCAAAATAAATTTATTTTGGGAGATAACACAACCTAAGAGAAAATGGGAGAAGGGAGGAAAATCCATGTCGTAAGAGTAATTCCCCTAATTGGATTCTAGTACATAAGTGTAAAAATAATAATATATTCTTGTGCAAAAAAATTAATACTGGTGACAATAATGATGAAGAATCAAGCAACGCACCTTCCTCTGACACAGATTCATATAGCGATGAGACTGGAAAAAAGGAGGATAACATCACACCAATGTTCTCAATGGTTGTAATTACAAGTATCTATCAACCCCAAATTATCAAATTGTTTAGCCACATCAAGAACACTAAGGTGATGGTGTTGGTAAATAGTGGGAGTACACACAACTTCACAGACTCTAGGGTAGCAAAGTAGTTAAACATATTTATCTACCCTACCTCCAGCTTCCAAGTATTGATACTAGGAAACAGGACCACATCATGCGATGGTAAATGCCATAAAGTAGAACTAGCTATAAATGACTACAAGTTAAGATCGCCAATGTATGCTATGGAAATTAGAGGGGATTGAAAATGTTTTAGGTGTACAATGGTTGGAAACACTAGGGACAGACAGATTAAACTTAAGATGACAATTTATAAGGTTCTATGAAAATGGGAGGAAATATAAGCTTTACAGTATTAACTTCCCCCCTCCCCAAATTGTCTCATCCAATAAAATGGAAAAGATGATAAAAAAGGAGCTCAAGTCTTCTTCTTACACTGCTATCTTAAGGAAAGGACAGTTGAAAAAATAAAAAAATATAGATCCACTTGAATTAGAACAACTCTTGGGGGGGCATAGTGACATATTCCAAAAACCTCCTCATGGTCTCCCGCCCCCATGTTCTAGGGATCACATCATCAATTTGATTCTAGGATCAACTCCAACTAGAAAAAATTCATACAAACAATATCATGGGAACAAATCAGAGATCAAATGTTTAGTGTAAGAATTATTAGATGATGGAATAATCACACGTAGTAAGCAGGGTAATTTTTAGGGGAAACATTACGCCAACTGGATATTTTTTGGGTTTTTTTTTAAATAAATTCACTATTTGGTCATTTTTAGTGTCTAATATTGCCTATATTTACATAAAATATGTTTTTTTATCATAATATTCGTCAAAATTTACACATTTCAGTGTTAATTTTATGTTTCATATTTAATATTCACCTACCTATCTATAAATATGTTTTTTTCAATCCAAAACAATCACCTAGAATACTTTACTTAAGTATAATATTAGAATCCTTAAAAAATACCCTGGTAGTAAGAGTCCTTTCTCTGCACCAGTCATACTCGTTGGGAAAAAATATGGATCATATAGACTTTGTATTGATTATTGATCATCAAACAAAGTCACCATAAAAGATAAATTCCCCATTCCCTTTGTTGACGAACTGTTGGATGAGCTACATGCGCAAAGTATTTTTCTAAATTAGACTTAAAATCATGATAGTACCAAATCCATATTCGAGAAGAAGATGTCCCCAATACAGCTTTCTACACCCACAAAAGTTTATATGAATTTCAAGTGATCTCATTTGGATAATCCAATGCTCTAGAAACATTTCAAGAAGTAATGAATGACATGTTTCTCTCATACCTAAGGAAGTTCATGCTAGTGTTTTTTGATGACATCCTTGTCGAGCACCCTAAATGCAGATAGATTGTTATCAACATACAGAGTTTACGAAATTCATTGTCAACCCAGGGAAGTCTTTTGTTTCAAAAGGTAAGTG
>LPNX010207317.1:8034-26068 GCA_001517045.1 Pseudotsuga menziesii
TTTTATTGCCGGAGTGACAACTATAAATGACCAATTGTTATGTGGTCATTTTTAGTCTAGATATCCTGTGACCAAATTTGGTCATTTATCTTGGTCGTTTTTAGTTGGTTTTTATCCCATGACCAAAAGTGGTCATTTATCTTGGTCTTTTTTAGTTATCTCACTTAAATTTATCAATTTTGGTCATTTATCCCTTCAAAAAAACCGTGGTGACCAAAACTTTTGGTCTCCTGGTCACTAATCTCTCATTTTCCACTAGTGTCAGGAGGTATCCTAGCCCATGCTCTTGAGCCAAACACCCTAAAGTGAGGCACATTAGGATTGTGTCCTCTCGATGCCTCGAATGGAGTTTTATATTCTAAGGATTTGCATGGAAGTCTGTTCTAGAAATATGCAACACAATTTATGGCTTAATCCCATAGCTTAGGAGACAAATACTTGTCCTCCAACATGACCATCTCCTTCAATGCTCTATTCTTACACTTTGCCACACCATTATGGTGAGGTGTGTAGGGCGTTGAATGTTTCATTTGAATTCCATCATATTCACATAGAATTTATAGTTTCTTAGTGAGGTATTCCTTCCCATTATCAGTCCTTAATACCTTTATCTTCTTCCCAATGAAGTTCTCAACCGAAGCTTTGAAATCTTTGAATATTTCGAACACTTCAAAATTTAACTTGACGAAGAACACCCAACAATATCTTGACAAATCATCAATGAATGTTATCACATACCTTCAGTTTCCATAGGAGGGTGTGGGAATAGGACCTATCATATATTAATGGATCAATTTGAGGACTTGACCAACCCTTCTCGCCTTCCCCTTGTCATACTTGCGCTCTGCATTCTTCCCAACAATGAATCCCTTGCATGTTCCTTAGGATAATTTGATGCTTGGAATCCATTCAACCATATTATGTTTTCTCAAAGATTGAATATATCTATAGTTTAGGTGTCCAATCCTATCATGCCATAGATTATTAAGCTCATTGGCATGTGATAGAAGCACATTAGTTGAGGAGTAAGGAATAAAGTGTGAGAACTTGTACATCCTTGACTCATGATATGCAACATCCACTGCAACCACTTTACCAGTGGAAACTTCAAAAAGTTCCACATCTTCTGGAGTGAATTCCATTCTCTTAGCTGAACCAGTGTGATTCATTTGGTGGACAAAGAGTAGGTTTGTTACAAGATCTGACAAAAGAAACACATGGTTGAAGTACCTACCAAAAGAAACACATTGTTTATATTGATCCTACCAATCCCTTTTGCTGGGATATCTAAGTCATCTCCCATGAGGATGGATGGACCACTGTATTGACGAAGGGAAGAGAAGGATTATTTTGCAAAATCCATGTTCCTTGAGGTACCTTAATCTATGATGAAGGAGGAATATTGAGAATTTCTATCAACCAATGTATGGCATATCTCCTTGTTTTTAGAATTCAAACTACCATCCTTCTTCTTTGCTCCATCTGGAAGAGGGATATTGTTCTTCTCAAGGAGTTGGACCATCATGTCAATGGTTTTATTCATGCATGCACTCTTAGGATGCCAACCCTTGTGACAGTATGTGCATTTCGAATTATGTTGTTTCTTCCTTTTTTCCTTACTAGTATTCGAAGCCCCATACGAAGATTGGGGCTTCTCTTTGTCCTTCTTCCTCTCTTGCTGCTTTGAATATTTGGGCTTTCTCTTTCCCTTTTCTTTATTCAAATCACCGGCTGCAAGAGATAGATCCTTGGTATGCTTGATGGTACCCATCTAAACAAACTTTTCTTGTTGTTAAGTCATAAACCCCAAAGATGGCATGCTCCAATTTCGAACAGTGATCTTGCCTAAGTGAAATGTTGAAACAAACATTAAATATTCAGGACCTAGCTTCAAAAGTATGGACATAATCAACTGCTCTTCCTTCTTCTCAATGCCGCATTGCTTCAATTGAAGAACCATGGATTTGAACTTGGTGAAGAAGTCTTGGATCGCCTCGAAATGGGTTGTGCTCAAGAAGATCAACTCATTCTCAAGTTGATGGCCCCTTAGTTCATTATTATTCCCAAATAATGACTCAAGCTTCATCCATAGTTCATTTGGATTTGTGAGACTGTCAACATGAAAAAAAGGGGTCTCTCAAGATACTGAGACATAGCATCCCAAATGCTTCATCGATTCTGTTAAAAAACTTGGACTTCTTAAGAGATTAGTTTGGCTCATTTTCTGTCCCCATGGTAACTTTGAAGATACCCCTAGATATCAGTTGGATTACCATCCAAACCTTCCACTCAATTTAGTTTAATGAGGCGATCAAGGTGACATGAGACTGCTCCATTTTATATTGTGCACTGGGTGACAAAGAACGGCTAAATAACCTAGAAAGTAAATAATCAATCCTCTGGAGGAAACCCTAGATTGCTAATTCGAACCATATGAGATATATGAATTCGATAAGAACCTCCTTGAGCTCTGATACCATGTAAAATTATGATTCACAACAAGATCTACAATCTAAGAGAATCCTCACTATGCAAGAATTTGACAAAGCATGAGAAAAACAATGTGAAAGAGGCACAATGACACTAACAAATGATGCCAATAACTAAAGTTTATATTATAATCCAACATGCAAAGATGTTCAAATCATCATTATAAAACACCAAGATAGAATCATTAACCTTTGGAGGTGCTAAAGTGGCATATATGTGGCGGGCTCACAATGGACCTCGAACACACCCTAGGTTGACCAATAGGCTCCCAAACCACCTCAAACGGTCATGAATGTTTGATGTGAATGCTAGGATGGCATGGGTGGTCATAAATGAAGGTGTCCCAAGTGTGGTGGAATGAATGGTGGCATGGGGTTGGCTCTAGGAAGTTGGAAAGGACCAAAAGTTGAAAAAACAACCAAATACAATGCATGGGTGCCCTTGGTCAAATGCAAATCCACAAATTAAGGGATGGGAGTGTCCCTAGGGACCAATTTGTCATAAATGAGGTACTTTATCTTTTGGTTGACCAAAATGAGGGTGCTAGTGGTCATTAATGTTCCAAAACCCCCCAAGAACCTTAGGCAAACATCATAGACCATGGTTTGGACCATCCAACATAGGTAAACATGAATGAGACTATGGTCCTAGGTGGTATAATGTTCAAACAAAGACGTTTTTTTGTTTCCTTTAGTTGTCAAAAATGAAGAGTGATTTTATTTTGGTGAGGAGTTTGATATCTCATAGCTAAAACAATATGTGCAGGTAGAGATCATGTGTAAAGAATGCAAACATGATAACCAAATTGCAGGATATATTGAGGATCAACAAATAAAATATGGTTTATATGAATTTATTGATCACGTAGTTGTCTATATGGAGGAATTTTTCATTTTTAGTACACAATCATGCCTTCACTATAAATATCATATTTATTGTTAGTTTTCATTGCTCTTATATTGTCCACCCATGTTTTGGTTTAAGCATGGCCAAAGATTGGATCAAATACTTAATTGGATGGATTTGATCTTTCATATCACATGATCCAATAATTCATTTAGCATCTTAGAGTAGGATGATTTGTACATAAATACGCTCAAAGATTTGAGCAACTTTTCATCTTTTAGTTTTTTTTGTTTGGGTTTTTAGTAGTAAATTTTCATTTCAATATTCAATTTGTAGTATTTATTGGCTTTTAGTATAGATCTCAATTTGTAGATAATATATGGATTTGTAGTAGTGTTTTAGGAATTTTTTCTTTTAGTTGAAGGCTTGGAAAAAGGTACAAGTCATATGCTCAAGGTTCTAGAGTTGGAGCCATTGTTATCACATGCAAATTTTTTTGTAATTTTTTGTGAATTTTTTACAATTGGGTAAAAAATTTGGTTTATACACACTTTCTATATTCTCGGGCCTATAAAATGTTTTTTCTTTAATTTTTACAATTAGTTAAAAAAAATGGTTTTTACATGCTTTCCATACTCTCAGGCCTATAAAAAGGTTTTATGCTTTCCATACTCTTGGGCCTATAAAAGGATTTTAATTATTTTAGCAAAAATATTGGTTTTTACATTCTTTCTATACTCTCAATCCAAGTATTAGAACTGCGAATCAAGGCCTACAAGTCCCAACACCAGCCTTGGTAATCGGTCAAAGCATACACATCACAACCTAGCATAAAAAAATATTGCGAAGTCATAAGAGAGGAGCCGTGTTTGCAAAATGTGTCTCTAAAGATTTGTATGCAATATGGTATTTAAAAACAATAAACACTTTAATGGGACCAATGTGGGATAATTCTCACTATATGCAAATTAAAAAGAGCACCAAGCTACAGGATATCACCTGAGAGGTAAAAATGATTCACTATAGATTAAGATATGTCAACCAAAATCGTCCAATTGCTAAGACATTGGCGACCTCCATGTAAACACTAAGGGAAATGTTCCACAAAGTGTTTTTACATACTTGTCATGGTTTGATTAGGAAAAATGTCTAGCATCAATAGTTGGGGTTATCCTCAGAAGAACTAGTAGAAAATAGGATGTGGTTTCTCATCAACTTGGGTGTGACATATTTAGAATGGGTGGCTTCCATTTATTCTTAGGTGGGATTTCAAACAAATTTGACACAAGGTTTGCATGATTTTTTGAGTGGGAAAAAGAACTTGTCGAGGTAGCATCAAATTTCACTATGAGGTTTTGTATCTTAGGATTGGGAACACTTCACCCCATATTTCTTGAATGAGATTGAGGGGGGGTTTCACCCCAACAATTTTTGGGAAAAACATTAAACAAATTATAACATATATCCAACGATTTAATTGTCAACCAAAAGAGAGCGTAAACTTGTGAGGTACAGACACAATATATGCAGGGGTAGAGTATTGCTAACTGAAATTAAATTAATCTTGCAAAAGCAGGAAATGACATGAAATAAATCTAATCTAAGGAAACATAAAATTGCATAAAATAAACTGATATAAAACAACTAACATTAATTTGTGAGCTCACATAAAATCAATACAACTAATTCATAACCAAGACATCAAAATATGAAGAGATTAAAATATATATTCTAAAACATGAAATATATTACAATAGGATCAAATCCGTGACTATCTCAAAAAGATGAACCAATTCTCTATTTCTCTATCTCTATAGAGAGGCCTCTCCTTCAAAATGATGAGATAACACTCCTATTTATACATGAATTCAAGATAACTAATCCATAATTACAGATCCACTATTCTCTCAACTTATGCCTCAAAATTCTCCAACATACCCACTTTTCTCTCAACTTATCCCTTAAAACCCTCCATGATATATTGGATAAGATATTCCATCTCCATGATCTTATCCTTGAAATTAGCCCATATCTTGAATATGAAATTCGAATTTGAGGCTAGGTGGTGACTTTTGAGCTTGTTAAAGTCTTCAAATACATCTGTAATCATCACCAAACTCATCCAACCTTAAGATATAATGAAAATATATTAATTTTCTCAATATTTAACCACAAATTCACTCAAAAATAATTTATTTGGAAAATAACAAGGTAACCCATATTTATTATGAAGATGGTGGATATGAATGGTTTTATGGAAGGATATAATAGGAATAAGGTGACAAATCGTATATGATAGATGAATAAAATGTGGTATTTTTGCGACTCAACATTCTCTCCAACTGGACTGGTTGCATGTCCTCATGCAACTATGCATTGATTCTCTTTAAAACTTTTGGCTTTGTAGCTGGGATTTACATGATGATGGTATGTAATAGTAAATCATTCCATGATTTGAAATGCATGAGTGGCAACAATTTTCCTTATGGTTGGTTCTTGTGTTAACAACCATAAGTATAACAAATGTTGGTTCTTGTGTTAACAACATTCGCTTGTTTAATTTGTATTTTTGCTGCAATACATAAGTTTTAAAAGTATACATGCATTGGAAATGATGAACCATCAATTTACGTTAGAAATCCTTTTCTTCATATTATGAATCATGGCAATATATATATCAATGTTTACAAAGCATAGTTTGGGAAAGACATGTTGGTTAATGGTAAATGAGATGATGAATATGTAAAATGGTAATGAATAGTCCCCCCCGCAACTTAAGATGTATTAGGTTTATGAAAAGGAGAAAGGGAATGCAGTGAGGGAATTTTCCAAATTCATTCATTTTCTAGCATTTAAGGAATTACATGGCTAAAGATTAGAAAACAACATACCTCCACTTACCCAAAAAGTTGATGAACTATGCAATAGGAATGTGGTTGCCACTGCTGCTGGATAATAGAATGTGAAGTGAAGGGTCTGAACTGCTGCTTGGTTGGATGAAGTAAAAGATGAGAGCTGAAAGTAGAAATATGGTACTCTCATATGGCTGAAGTATGCTGCTATAAAATTGCTTGTGGAGTCATGCAAAGTATATAGTCTTCACCCACTAGAAAACCCGATGGTACAATTCTTACCATGGGAATAAATGTGTTGATGTTGAACTTGGAAAGAGATCATTGGATTACCGACCATTGATGAATGTCATTAACCAATGCGAGGAAATCTCACCATTGATGTCAATGAGTTCCAAGGTATCTAAGTACATCATGCAAAGTGCAAATAAATGAGCGGATGTCGAGCCACTTGGAAGATCTAATGATCAAGGGACATTGATGTATTCCCATGATTGTCAGCGAGAGAACTTTCCATTAAGGCATGCAAGCCTCAAGGTACTGAAAATGAACTCTAGTCTCTATCCCAGATAGTGCGCTGAGGTCGATGGGGCAAGAATTGTTGAAAGGTGGGACTTAAGGAATCCCACATCAGTCAACACGAGTTATATAAAATGAGTGGTAGGACTATAGATAAAAGGCCTCATGGCCAGAAAATTTTTATGACAAGGAAAACAAAGTAATGTAGTCAAGGAAAGGGAGCTGAAATAGTTTTATTCATAAGGAAAGGATAAACTTGGAAACTGCGGAAAATGTGTATCACTCAGAAAAGGTATACATGCAGAACTTCATGATATATAAGGTAGTGAAACAGTAGACTCTAACATGGATGGCGAATATGATTGGAAGCAGAAGGATAAGTAATCATGACATGGTGTAATTGGTTTCTGAAAGGATTCTTTGTGGAAGCAAATGTCATGACATACACAAGGGAAAAATCAACTCCTTCGAGCTTTCAATGGAACATTTTTTCTGAAAATTTTATGCGATTCTGGAAATTTCCATTCGTTCATCTTTGAACCTGCAAAAAAAGTTAGTATTTCCCTGCAACAAACTTGTGAGAGCATTAAAAATACATGAAATTATGTGCTTAATAAAAAGTTAAAGAGAATCAAATTCTTTTATACCTGAAAGTAGCAATGCATATTAAGCAACCCTTCTTGTCAAAACCTATTCTTTGAATGACTTGCGAAAATAAATTAGCACAACAAACATAAAATTTCA
Organism: Pseudotsuga menziesii; assembly: GCA_001517045.1. Taxonomy (NCBI): domain Eukaryota; kingdom Viridiplantae; phylum Streptophyta; class Pinopsida; order Pinales; family Pinaceae; genus Pseudotsuga; species Pseudotsuga menziesii. The sequence goes on from LPNX010207317.1 coordinate 15,486, forward strand.
TTTATAATTTATAATTTTTTTATTTGTTACCTAATGCTTTTTATTTATTTATAAATTTTATTTTGTTTTTAATGTTATCACAATCCTTTTTAATATTATTTTAAAGCGTTTTNTATTATGTTAATGTGTTTTTTTCTTTAACGTTTTTAACTATTTTGCAATAAAAACAAAAAGAGATTGGAACATAAATTAGATTTTTTACACCCTCCTTTTACAAAGATTAGAGTGTATTTATGTAATGATTGAGCAACAGAGAGAGAGGGGTGACCATTTCACTGGTCAACCCCTCTAAAATCAAACTATCTTAATGATCTGGACTAGAGAGGAGTGTGCGAAATAAACGATTTCTATGGTAAATTTGGTAGTTTCAATGACCATGCGGATACCCCCCCCTCCCCCCCCAACTGAATATGTGTTAATTCGCACTGTGCATAAATAAAAATCAATAAGAAGGTTTAACTACAACAACAACAACCTTCAATTTCAAAGAAGACGAAACATAATTTGTTTTAGACTTTTCGTATTAGGTTTTCAGATTGTCAAAATTTCTTTCAATTAGTGGACGATTATCAATTTGATGAGATCGTGATGGTATTCATTCATTAATATAGGTGGAAGCATGCACAAAGAAAATTCAATGCTAGTTGTTTAATCTTCCAGTTGTTTCTTTTCTTATATTTTGACACTCAACAAGCATAAAATAACTTCTTTGATTGGTCGCAACGTATCTTTGACAATCTTCTTCGTAAAGACCTGTTTAGAGTGACTCGAAACTAAAAAAGTGAGAATAAAACATGTATTAAGGCATGAAGTTTTGGGCTTGAGAAGATTCCAAATTTGCAAAAAATTTATAATATTTATAATTTATTTTTATGGTTTTTTTTAATTGTTTTTTATTTTTATCTTCTCTCTTTCTTTTTATTTTGTTTAAAACAATGAAAAAAATCATATATATATAAACTAAATTAATTTTATACATTTTAATTGTTTTATGTTTTTCTTAGATATCTTTTATTGTTTTTGATGTTGAGTTTTTTTTAAAGTTTTATTATTTTTATTTATTTATTTTGTTTTATTTTTTTCATTGATTTTTTTTTATGTTTTAATTTTAATTTTATTATATTTTTATTGTTTTCAATATATATATATATATATAGAAAACACAAAATAAAGTTAAAAATGAATTCTAACATCATTGTCCTAAGTGAACAACGTTAATAAAAACCCATGGCATCCTTGGCCCTAATGAATCCAAGCAAGCAATTTTTATTTGTTTTAAGATTGCAACAGAAAACCTTTGTTTTAGTTTACATGATTGTAATTACGATAGAAATAATAGTTGCTAATGGCCTAAGGAAACAACATGAAAATAAAATCCATTGTGAACCATAGCTCTAGTTTATATATATATATATATATATATATATACACACACACACAATTTATTTTGCCAACGGTTGTGAAGGTATTTTCATAATTTTTGAAGGTTATCAGTCTTTTGACAAACTACACATTGCTATTCAATCCTGTAGGATTCTGAATTGGTGGTTGTGGAGGTGCTGCAAAACTCACTTGTCGCCATGTTGACAACCCGACACTAAGTGAGTTTACTGCTTGTTGTTTTTTTTATATATCTTTACTGCCTAGCCTAAGGGACTGGGAACCCAAACTACCATCAATTTTCTTTGGTCTTTCTGGCCTCACTACCCTCTTTTATTTATCAGCTACCTTGTTTGACAGTAAAAGCGGTAACTCTTATTTCTATGGAAAGGCCAAGCAATTGAGGAAGGATATTAGAGATTTTCATTTATTGGTATTAGTTACTGCGTTCACGCCAGAGGTGGTTGATGGACACAATTGATGAATAGACTGTTGGCAGATGAACATAGAGCAAAAAGAAAAGCCATACGATCTTGTGTGTAAGAAAGTAACAATAAATTTCTTATAATCGCCTTATGTTGAAATCTATTTATGAAACTGTCCATCATCGTGGGGTCGTCAAATGCTTTCTCTCAATACTTTCTCCTCTGCTATGCCTTGAAATATGCAGACTTCAGGATATTGGTTGATCCATTCAATAGTCTTATAATTTATATTCTTGTCTTACCAGAACTGGATCTTGAAGAGATGCTAAGGCTATCCATCCCCTTTAACATCCCTTATCCATCAAATGTATTCATTCTTTCATAAAAATTAGCAATGTAATTTTGCTGCTCTAGAATAGAATAGGGTTTCTATTATTGTCATAACTATAGGATTATATTACTCTTCCTACATAATGAATAGACTATATGCATCGATGCTAACCCCATTTGAGGAAAGGGTGAGAGCATAATCCATGGGAGCATCATATCTTTTATACGTTCCTTTTTTCATCATCCCCACTATTCGACTATTGGAGCTACCTTATTTTTTCATAACCTCCTAGCATGGGAAAAAACTTCACTATTGAATTCGTGGTGGGAACGCGGAAAGGGTAACATGGGGAGAAGGCCCATGGAGAATTGGCGTTAGTTAATAGGCAATTGAAGAACTGGGATATGTATGGATCAAAGCAATAGTATTTGAGAGAAGACAGATAAAATGATGCTGACATCACTTAGCATTCAAGGGTTTGAGAGTGGTACCAAAATGAATAAGCTACAGATGTTTCGATAAAGGAAGAGCAAACTGAAACTTATGAGCTTGAACCTTTACCTTACCTTATTCAACTGCTTTTAAACTTGCTTATGAGTAGCCCGAGCCTTCAACTTCTTTGGATACTACTCAGGATCCTTGCAATACTGATACTTGTTGCAATAAAACTTGATGTCGGACTTATACTCTTCTGCTTTAAGACATGATATCCACGATGTATAGCGCGCAAATTGATCATTCAATCCTATTCCGTCTTCTTCATTGTATGTCAGTGTGTAACGATATGGATGCACATAACAACCCTGTCAAATGTGCCTAGGATGTTGGTTATAACGCCTATCACAGACGTGTTGAGCTGATAAAATCATGGGAGTTAGGAGCTTCCTTATTCATGAGCTGAGTTGAGATAGATGGGTTATTCCATCTCCCTTATGCCCAACCACCTCCTATTCTTAGTGTCTCCATTCATTAGAACTCATGAAAATTGTACCCATGGAGTCTATCCATGGTGTGCTAAGCTTAATTTCTCATCAATTTTGTGAAGTTACATCAATTCACTTTGAATCTATAGTGGCACGAGGTCCAGTTTAAATCTCCCTAGCCCAATGACCACAAGTATAGAAGAAAGACAACACCCATCTCGTAAGATACTGGCAGCTACGCGATCCTTTGGCATTTTCAGTAAGTTTCATGCGATTTTCATTAAAAAAATTATTAGTAGGATAACTTATTTGAAATGAAGTCTGAGGAGCTCCAACTTGACAGGGGTAAAACATTGGCACCTTCTGTGGGACGAATCCTCCTTGCGAGGTTCCAAAAAGAGATTTTATACCTTAAAACAGACTAGTACCTTCTAGTTTGGGTGATTGGATTATGGGGGCAATATGTTGTCAACTTAAATAAATATGTGAGGCACAGTTCACCTACTAATAGTTTAAACCTATGTATTATCATGTATTTATACCGATTACTGACACATGAATATTACTGAAAAGTTCATATGCTTCATATTATACGATATAATGCTTTATAATCAAGATGATAATATGAATACACTTACTAGTTATAAGGCTTCATGCGATAAAAAATAAGCTTCATGTATTACCATATAGTTGAATGCGTGGAGGTATTATGAATAATTCAGCTAAATAATCACTATTACAATGCATGTAATACTGGTAAATAATACGTGGAGGTAGGTGTTTGTCTTACGAGTATGTCACTTACGAGACATTGCTGGGAAGACGGTGCTCATCGCAGGATTTGAACGACAAAGCAAGTCCTGACAACAAATCGAATCCTAAGTTCAGCTCTCTCGATCATGATGCAAATATCGACTGATTTCCTTAGCGACGATGACATCTACATGTTAGTTGGCGGCCTAGCTGTTTAAGGTAATGAATATGCCTGCAATCCAGATAAAATTTGTATAGGGATTGAGGTTCCACAATAAGAACATTGTAATACTAGTTCATCCCTTAGGTTGGATGTGCAGCACCACGTCATTATTGTAATCTTTTGACCTTCAGCCTTTCCCCAATGAGGTGAAGGATTGATTTGTTGTGCATAACCTTGGCTAATGACCTTTGAACTTCCTAAAACCCATGGAAAATGGTGTCAGCCATCTTGAAATGGTCTAAAAATTAAAAGCAGTGTCACTCTAGCAGAGTTATTTCCCCACTTAAAGTAGTCAGATCCATCGTATCCCTGCGCATTTTTTATTACCGTTATATTTCAGAAAGCGCTTGCTTTTTGAATTTCCCATCTCCCTCATATCGCTTTGAGGCCCAAAACCCTATTGTCTTCCTCTTACTCACGTGGAGAAGCATATTGAAGGGAATGTTGGGTGAGAATAACAGAGATTCTCCTTCATTGTTATTGGTAGTGGATAGTTGGGATTTTAGATCTAAGTTAAAGATGAAACTAACTCTCGTGATGGAAGCGACCTCCCATGAATTACCTGTAAGGCTAGCCATATTATCTGGTATTTTTTGTTGCATCCAAATCGTGAGTTGGTTGCAACAAGCACCAATTCACTAGTGTATTCGTTGGATTGAATGAGCTATTAAATTTAACTAAAAATATAATTGGCTGTTAGCCATCCAAAAAGGAATGTAAACGATCTCAAAATCAGGGAGAGAAGATAAGCACAATATTCTTCTCTTAGTGTTATGGGTAGAAATTGGTTCCATACACCATGATTTGTTGAACTATTAATTGGATGCAGTTAAGGATTTTAATGTGTTAGTTACGGTTAAGGAGGTAGGTGTTTACTTCCAATCCTACCAACTTCAATGACTTCAACGTGAATTATGATCAGATGGCTACAGTGATGGATTAGATAATCATCAATTGGGAATATTTATGACAATCTGTGTGTTCATCAAAATTTCAATAGCTGGTCAACATCCAAAACCCTTCATGAGCTGAATCATGTGGAGAAAGAAAATATCTATCCTACAGAGGCACTATCATCCTGAATCAATAAGATTAATTCGTTGTAGATCAGCTCAAAGGAATTCAAGGGATAGTTTTGCAAAGATGCAATATTTTATTCTCAGTTTTGATTTTTAATTGTTTTAATCAATTTTGCAGGTATGAATTTGGGCTCAAAGAAAAATACATGCATGTGTCATCCCATGTGTGAACAAATAGTGGGTGGCAACAGATGGTCGAACAATTTTGCAGACTCACAAATCCTAAAAAAAAATCTCGTTTGTGTAGTCACTTCGATTGCAGGTTTTACTCTAGGTTTAGGTGCAAAAGATGGAATGTACACGCACGGTTTCAGAATTATATATATTCTTTTATGTGTCTTATTTTATTTCATTTTTAATTTATTCGTTTTTCTAAAATTTAATGTTTCAGCTTGTACAGATTGAAAGATAGGCTAAAAGAATAGGCGAAGGATAGGCTAAAAGAATAAGCTGAATGATGGGTCATTAGATTTTCCATTTTAATTTTTATTATATTTGTTATTTTATTATGTATATTAAAGTTGTAGGTTTTGTTGATTAAATATATCTATACACGTTCATTATATTGATATATAAATTAAAAAAAAATATTATCTAAATATTTTAATTTTAATGTTTAATATTTTAATTTTAAAATGTTTTAATATTTATAGGTCTATTTTTACAATTTGTTTTTAGAAAAACTAAAACTAACATTAAAAATAAATAAACATTGTTTTCTTATAATATTCCTAGTAAAAGATTTAAAAAGTACTTTTAGATTCAAAGGATTAAAATCTAAATAATTTTTAATGCAAATTAATATATATATATATATTATATCACAATTAAAAATAAAATAAATAAATTAATAAACAAGTAAAAAATTATATATATATATTAATAAACAAGTAAAAAATTATATATATATATANCTAGAAAATTTATTAAATGAAAATGAAAGTTTAGAGTGAAAAGAGATAAAATTTCAGTTGTTTATAAATATTTTTAGATTTAAAATTAATTCTTAATTCTTAATAAAATTAAAAACAGAATAGTAATTAAGACAAAAAATGAAAATTTTAGCAAATAAAAACATTATAGCAAATGAAGGCATCGTACATGCTAATTTGAAATTGGAAATAAAACTTAAAACCTACCTACTTTACTTTAATTAAAATTAAAGATTATTTACATAAAATGAAATTTCCAATGTAACCATCTATCTAACAAAAGTAAACCAAGATTAACATTTAATTTTGAAATATTAAATCTATAATATACAATAATATGAAAATTTAAATGTTGAAAATGTGAATTAATAAAATAGAAGCGAAAACAAAATTGATCTAACCTAATACTTACTTGGAACCATTGTTTGATGCAGCTTTTGTTTGTAGGATATTCTTCATGATTTTGATCACCTGAGATCCCTTCTTCATCCTTCTCGAATTTCTTCTCACATAATTGCTCCTCATATGATGTGCATAATTCTTGAAATGTCAATTCTTCTTTTACTTCAGGAGGAGTAGTAAATCTTTTAGCCACTATTAAGATCTCCTCTTCTTTAGAAGAGGAGATCCCTTCTTATGTAGGATCTGGGTGAGATTCTCTAGGATTATGCTCATCCTAAAATTATTTTACTGACATCAAATCAAATCCTAAAAGAATAATGAAAAAATGAGTACATGACAAATGCAAAAAAAAAACAGTACAAAATGGGTTAGTACAAAAAAACAGAAGTAAAAAGTGCAAAAAAATTTGTACAAAACACAAATGAATAGATTAAAAGCAAGTTAGTATGAAATAAATGCTAGTGCAAAAATAAAAGCAATCCAAACTTTACACTACAAAACTGTAAAAGAAAACTTGCATAAAAACAAACTCGCACTTGCAGGAAAAGTAAATACTTTGCAGAAAAATAAACACACTTGCAAAAACAACAAGGCTTTGGGGTGACCCACTAAAGTGGATGCATCTTGTTGTTACACCATGGAAATTCCATAGTGAAGTCATCCTTACATCTTACAGTTTCCCCTCCCCCTTGCTATATAATAAAAATGAACTATCTACCTATCTAAACTCTGATCCCTTTTAGCACCTCCCCAGGCAATGATGCCAAAATGTTGGGGAAAAGCATTAAACAAATTATAACATATATCCAACGATTTAATTGTCAACTCGGAGAGAGCGTAAACTTGCGAGGTACATACAAAATATATGCAGGGGAAGAGTATTGCTAACTGAAATTAAATTAAGCTTGCAAAAGCAGGAAATGACATGAAATAAATCTATTCTAAGGAAACATAAAATTGCATAAAATAAACTGATATAAAACAATTAACATTAATTTGTGAGCTCACATAAAATCAATACAACTAGTTCATAACCAAGACATCAAAATATGAAGAGATCAAAATATCTATTCTAAAACATGAAATCTATTACAACAGGATCAAATCCATGACTATCTCAAAAACATGAACCAGTTCTCTATTTCTCCGTCTTTATAGAGAGGCCTCTCCTTCAAAATGAGGAGAGAACACTCCTATTTATACATAAATTCAAGATAACTAATCCATAATTACAGATCAACTATTCTCTCGACTTATCCCTCGAAATTCTCCAACATACCCACTTTTCTCTCAACTTATCCCTTAAAATCCTCCATGATATCTTGGATAAGATATTCCATCTCCATGATCTTCTCCTTGAAATTAGCCCATATCTTGAAGATGAAATTCGAATTTGAGACAAGGTGGTGACTTTTTAGCTTGTTAAAGTCTTCAAATACACCTGTAATCATCACCAAACTCATCCAACCTTAAGGTATAATGAAAAGATATTAATTTTCTCAATATTTAGCCACAAATTCACTCAAAATACTCAAAAATAAATTATTTAGAAAATAACAAGGTAACCCATATTTATTATGAAGATGGTGGATATTAATGGTTTTATGGAAGGATAAGATATGCCCATAAGGTGACAAATGGTCTATGAAAGATGAATAAAATATGGTATTTTTGGGACTCAACAACAATCATTTTGATTCTGGAGGGGCAGCTAGGGTTCTATAACTCTACTTTGATGAGGTTGCAGAGGTGTGGGGAAGGAATCAAGGTATGTGCAAGGGTTTATCCACCTAGAAACAAGTGCCCTATTTTGGCCAATTCATTGAAAACCTTGGAGTTTGTGTCAAAATGAATAAATAACCTTTTCTTCGCCCATACATTATGGTTCCTTCATCTTTGTCCCCTACAAGAACATTGGTTGAAGAAATTCATCTAAAAACAAATCATATATGAAGCGTAAAAGCTTCTTTAACGCATGCAAATTCTCTAAAATGCCCACAGGTAATCTGAATCCAACATGTTGGTAAGTAATACTAAATATTGATAATATATAAGATATGAATTACAATTGAGGGTCCGTTATTTATATTTTGGCGGAATACCCTTTCATTAATAGTCATGTATTTTCGGGAAGACATTATTTATTATTATTATTATTATATCTATCTATCTATCTATCTACCTATCTATCTATATATATATATATACATGTTGATCATGTTTATTACTATTATTATTGTTGTTGTTATTTAATTTTTTTACATTGCCTCTCTCTTAGAAAGGCTTTGTCCTCAAAGCCTTATAATGTGGTCAAATTGTTCCTTGTGACATCGTAGTTGAAGAAACATGTTGATACGAACTTCTAAGTGTAGAGCATAAATTCCGATATGCTGACATATCAATCCATACCAAATTGATTAGTTGATGATTGTTGGGATTCCCTACTGATATGCCATCAGGAGCTTTGATTACATTACTACCATTATCTTTGAACAATTCCCACTTTCTAGGATACGCATTTATATGGTTGGGGTGTTGATAGGGAATTTTCACAATGTTATTTTCTTTCATGAGCGTCGTCTTTTGACCATCGATATGTGTTGGATGTTGTATTTTTACTACATTTTCTTATTCTTGAACTGTGACAAGGACTAGATTTGCATTTTATTCTTTTACTAACGAATACTTATCATTCTTAAGATTTCTTAACATTTTATCTTGCACTTTCTCATCATATTTAAGATTTGGAATATGATCTATTAGATCTTGTTTATGATTCTTAAGGTGATTATTCTCTTTGATATTTTTTAATAGTTTCTTCTGAAGATATTGATTCTCCTCTTCTAGCTTTTGATTGTATTTTTCCTTATCCTTCGTCTTCTTTATTTGAAGAAGCAACTTATGATTATGATCTCTTAGACGAGAGATCTCTTCTTCTTTGTCTATGACGACTTTATCAAATTCATTATGCATATTCTGTATTGATTTCTGATCTTCTTGTGAAAGCGCCTAATGTCTTTAAAGTATTCAATCGAAACAACTCCTGAACTTGACTTCATTGTAACATCCTAAAATGTGACTCTTTCTTCTTTTTGTAAGGAAATGTGAATAACATTTTCCTTGTGTTGAACATGAAGGTACCCAATGTATCTAACCAAGATGACCCTAGAATTATATCAACCCTGTCTTGCTCCAATGATACCACTGAAACAATACTGAATTGAGTTAGGACCTTGTAATCATAAACATATAGTTGTATGTTCTTAAGCTCATACTTCCGATCAGAAAGAATCGTGTTATTGTCAATTATATCTGATTCTGAAAGAATTAATTGGTTTTCTAGGTCAACGTTCATACAATTCTTCTTGCTTGTTGGGAAAATAGCAATGCGAATAGACTTCTCTTGAATAATTCCATATGTTTTTAATATGGGGTGTGCATGTTATTTAAAATTTTGTGGGAATCTTCCTTGTTTTTTGTCACAAGACTCAATTTTGTTATGCTTCTTATCCCAAGATATATCAAAGAAATGCATATTTTATCTTATATAATATACTATACTTTTCAATAATTAATTTCTTCCCCTAAAAAATTCTTGTAGATTGGGTAGTTGGGAGGAATGATTGTTACCTTCCCCACCTAAGTTCAAATCCCGCTTGCTTATTAGTAGAAATTATTATGCAATTTTAGATTATTTTCCCCTTAAGTTTTGTAAAACGGTGTAGATTGGGTGGTTGGGAGGAATGATTGTTACCTTCCCCACCCATGTTCAAATCTCATTTTTTTGTTTGTTGTTGGAGAATAAACCCAAACACACTTATTAAGAAACCGCGTGTGGTTTTACTTTTACCATTTTTTTTTTTTGACAAGGTCATATGGGAAACCCTATGTAGTGGTTAAAAACCCAAATCAGGCACTCTAACTTCACTATGATACCAATGAAGCGTAAAATATTCTTTAACACATGTAAATTCTCTAAAATGCCCATAGGTAATCTGAATCCTACATGTTGGTAAGTAATAATAAATATTGATAATAGATAAGATATGAATTACAATTGAGGGTCCGTTATTTATATTTTGGCGGAATACCCTTTCATTAATAGCCATGTCTTTTTGGAAAGATATTATTAATT
>LPNX010207317.1:36050-49640 GCA_001517045.1 Pseudotsuga menziesii
CATTTAGATGATGGGTAACGGAGGATTCAATTTCAGAGTTCGCTTGAGCTGACAAGGTAAGCTTATGCGCTTCTTATTGGGACCAAGATGTCTGTGAACATGAATGATGTCTTTGCTCTGGGACTCTCTCATCATCTTGTCATAGTCTGCCTCCAATTTCACCAAGGGTGGTCATCATCCCATTCTGACACAGCAATCCAAGTGGCCTTGGATCTTTCACAATTCTCATGCTCATGGGATTTGATGTATGGTTTCTGTGGGTTGTTGTGGCTTGTTCTCTTGTTCCTCTTCTTCAAGTTCATCTCTTCTATAGATTATTCATCACCACCCTTTTTTCCATAGATATAAACTTTGAAGACTTGTCCATATTAAAAACCAGACAAGCCCTGCTATCCAGGGTGGTAGAGGTGAGTGATTTTCCCAGCTTTGAGAAATATCACCTGAGTAGCATAGAGTACAAGCTGACACTTTCCCATTGGCCCTCCTGCAATCCGCTAAGAGTTGGAGACCTCGCCTGAATGGGTGGAAGATGTGTCCACCTTCCAAGCTTGCATACTTTGTGAAAGACGACAAGGACTCTGGTTCAGACCCCGTAGAGTTTGTCAAAATGGGTCGGGTCTCTAGTCCCTACTAGAGTCTGCTCTGGTGCCACTGATAGGGTTGATACTCTACAGATATACTAATAGCCAAGGATGACTTCACCAAAGTATTTTCAATGGGTTGAAGTAACTGGGAGACTATCACCATCTTCCTTCTTGTTGTCTCTGGATACACCCGACACACTGAAAGCTGTAGAAACAACTTTAGCCCTCAAGGCTGCTCGACAAGACACTCCCCAACTCATTTGTAACTACATTTGGTGGTTGAGAAACACAACACAATGATGTATGCTTGGTGCAAGTGAACCCTGATCTTATAGGAAGAGCCTCGGGTCATCTTCCGTGCAGGCTTATCTAGTTGCATTATGAGGACAAGACCCTCACCTTGTGTACCATATTTTCTTCTTAGATATGCTATGATTATCAGTGTTTCCAATTTGGGTATTGACATTCGTGATCACATGCGGATGAGCTAGATGACCACCGTTATAGATTTCCCCACACTTGATCCGCCTGCAGCGCTATTTTGTTTCAAGCGCCAAATCTCTGTTGAATCTTGATGCATTTAACGGTCTGTCAGTACATGCCAACTGCCTTGGACTTGCCATCATTTGATTCATAACCGGTTTGGCGGTAGCTTTAATGTGCATCATAATGTCTGCACAACTTTTTCTTCTAGTTCCACATCCTTGTTACACACACTCAGTGCTATTGTTTCCTCCAAAATTCAAAAAATTTCAAAATTTAAAATTTTCTTTTTTTTTCTTTTTTCTTTTTTCAGCCGAGTGCCTTGGTCGTATTTGCTTGCATTATTTTGAACTTGTTGGTTCTAGTTCTAGTTTCACAATAAAACAAACTTTTCCTTGGAATGCCTGCACCATTACCTCTATCTTAGCAACTTCCGTCGCAGCTTCATTTGCTTGCGCAACCAACTGCTCCACACGGTTGGACTGTACATGTTCCAACAAGTCTTTCTCTATCGATTGCAATATGCTTTGAAGCTGTTGCTGCATCAACTGAATATGTTCTGTGAGATGTTCTGCTTCTGATTGGAATCCCTCAACCTCGTCTTCCCTATATTTCTCTTTCTCACAAAGGATATGGACTTCCTACTGGAGACTTTTGATCTCTGCATTCTTAATGACCTTTTTCTGGAGGGGCGGCTTTCACATTTCCACCTTCGCAACAGTGATGCACTCATCTGTCTCTCGTATACGCTGCCTTATTTTCTTAGTTGCGTCATCCTCTAGAAACGCAAATGGTCGCAACATTTTCTATGGCCTTTGCGCAGATTGCTTCTCCTCCTTTGATTTTGTCAGCAGCTTCAGACACTGTTGTTATTCTTTCTGCCAGCACCTTTGGGGGTGTGCTTGGTATTAGTCGAGCTTGCAGATCTTCTACTTGGTGCTAAAGATCTTGTGCAATCTTCACAAGCTTGGAAACTTTATCCAGAGAGTCTTCATCTGCTTTCCCAACCTATGGTGGGAATGTTGTGATGTCATTCTTAATAGAATCCACCAACGTGACACAACTTTGATCCCAGGCTAATATTTCCTAGTCCTTCTCGACTAGGATATTGGTGCACTCCTGCAATTCCTGATCCTTTCCTTCCAATAGGGGCTTGCACAGTTTGGATTTATTTTGTTGCTTTGCTTCCTGATAAGCAATGGCATTTTTCCTTAGCTGAATTTTGGTTGTGGCTTCCTACTGGATGCTATAGATCTCCTACAAGAGAAACCTGGAGAAGTCTATCTCGATGCTGTTATCACCAGTACATGCGCTTGTATTTTCATTCGCTTCAAGTGCCTGCTTCTGAATGAGCACTTTGATCGGTGGTACTAACGTTGGTTCAACTAGTGGCACGCTAGGATCAACGCCATATGTTTTGGCCTCCACAGTGTCCTTGATATCGTTGACAGCCGCTGTTAACTTATTGAGGTGGCCCTGGACTTGGTTAGCAATGCTCACTTGCTGGGACCTTAGATTGGTAAGGTTATCTTGCACAACTTTCTTAACAGCGTTGGCAAGTTCTTGTAACTCATCCTCAGTTAATATAGTTGTGTTTGTCATTTTATCGACTTTCTATTTCTTTCGAGATGTGTGGCCTTCCTCAGGATGCACGCGGTTCTGCATCTGATCTCCACCAGGTGGCTACTCTAAAGGATGCTAGTCTGAGTCCTCCATATCATCATCATCCTCAATGTTTTCTTGCGATGGATCCTCTTGGGAATCATTGCCTTCATGGTATTCACCATTAACTTGATGAATTGGCAGTTCTTCTGCATTTTGTTCTTCAGGTAGTGGCTCTGCGAGTGGGCCGTACCATTCCTCAGGCCATAGCTTAACAATTGCATCCACATCATCGTCAGTCACTATAAATATTGCTTGATGTATCTGCCAAAGTGGATCTTTTGTAGGCAATAGGTTTATATTATGTACATCATCTTCAAATTTGACGAAAGAAACGTACCTGCGCACAGTTTTGGCATGGATCCTATGAGTTTTCTGGACAACTTGTTGTAGCGCCTCTACGTGCATGAGAATACAATATTGTTATCCTATTGGTGGTTGTTGTCCACCTTGTCTTCTCATAGATTCTAATATCTTTCCCCCAAGCAGGATATTGGGACATTCATGTGTACATAGTCCCGGGGCTCATCCTAGACAGTGAAGGAAATCAAAATTAGTAACCAGGAAGAGCAGAATTTGTGACCTTTCTTGTGTTGATCCAGCATCGCATCTTCGATTAGTGCATTTAGCAAGTACCATGACCAGTTGAAATTTTCTCCTCGTGCATATAAATCTGCAATTTATACTACCGTTGTTGAACACTGTGTTGGTATCATCTTATGAAATATTTTACAGGACAATATTTTTGCAGCAACACAAAAACTTTGGTCCTGTATGGGCCCTAGCAAGTAGCCCCGTCCTGCTCATTGAAGTTTGTGCTTCTGCTTGATGAGTTTAGTATTGTGCTTAGCCAGGTAAGGTAGAGGATCTGTGCCTTCGGTTGGGAGTCCTGTTATTTTCGCTATTAATTCAACATTAACCGAATATGGCTGGTCTAGCCATAAGTATCCTCTATGAAAGTAGACCAGTAACTGCTTTACATATGTATTGACCAGTATTCTATGGCCGAAGTGAGGTATGAAGATCATGTTTTTTAGTCCTACAGTGGCCAGTACCTCAGCCCACTTCTGCGGTTTTATTACCTTGACAACACATGTAGCAAGTTGGGTTATGTCCATGTAGTCTTTTATCTGCAACCCCTCTTGCTATCGAGTGTCGTAGCCTTGGAACTTCAATACAACCAACTTTGGGAGGATATCGTGCTGCAAGGTCATGCTGACAGGGATCCGTTGTGCTATCAAAGTGGTCACCACCTTTTTCAGAAGATCTGCTTCCGCTGCACCAGGTCTTCTTGGACGAATGTAGCATGGGAAGTTCAGGTCGGTTCGCTCTACCTCTGGCTCTGCCTACAGTAGCTAGGATTCATCCTCACCATCGTTTCCTTGCTCAGTAGCATGTGCCTTTCCTTGCTCATCTGGAGTGGCTAGAACCTTATGTTTCCCTTGTCTCAGAGGTGGTCGTGTAGATGGCTTGCCTGGAATAACTGGTATTCCCTGGACTGGGTTTGGCATAGGATGCGAACTAGGGGTTGGAATTGTTTGTGGCTTCCTTGTTCTTGCCATTGAATCGAGATCTGGTGGTTGTTGCAGTTGTAGGCCTTTAGTTGACTAGGTTTCTACTTCCTCATCAATGAGGCAACCAGAGATGACAGTGGTGTTCTATGCCTCACTCTCACTAGGAATATTAATTACCATGGGCTTGAGCGGGATGGAAGATAAGTGACAGGATGTAGTTGTGCAATGGCTCATCTTCGGTGCTCACTGTGCATAAAAAAACTACTTGGTGGGGAAGCTGAATATTTCAATCATCATTTGACAGGAGGTTTAGGTCTAATCAGTCCCTCGGGTTCCTTTGCCAATGCTTTCTCCATTAATTTCTACTGCTGGCCTTTCGGGTTGTACTTGTCAGACTAGTTATGGTAATTAGTGCTAGGACGGTTGATGAGATCTAACAGTATGCCACCCTTCTCCTTGTACTACATTTATTTAATGCCATGCAGGTGCCTTAGTCATACAAATATTTGACATGGATCCGCTGGTTAATTCTAGCCAACCTGTCATTCATGTTTTTTGCATCCTTTGCCCCCTTCTTGCCTTGCCCCTTCCACACTTTAGGTCACCCGCTTGGGTATATGCGATTACGTGACTATTGGGTGGTTTATTATTTGTGATTTCTATTGGTTCTGTCACAATCCTGCAACAGAATAGTTTACGTCTTTTGGCTTCTTTTTTTTTAACGTGTCGTAGTAAGGTTTCAGGCAACTTTCGTTCACCAAACTCGCGACGTGGGTACCATCGAATTTTTTGGAGTTGTGTTATACCTATATCCATAGTTTGTGTGATGGTATATGGCCTTAGTCAAGTTGCCTTTAGTTTGTGTGGTTGTTTGAATACTCTGGTGTCATAGTGTAGGATAAGTCTTCCTTCTGTGGATGGCTTCACCCTGATATATTGATAATGTCATGCCGACAGCTATTGTTGAGTTGGTTTGGTTTATAATCGCAAAGGTATCTTCATCTCCTCTATGTATTCCACCATTCCCTTTTTTTCTGTGCCGTTGAGAAGGAAGAGGGTCTAGTATTCCTGCACGAGATCTGCGATTTATACAACTGCTTCATCCTGCGAGCGCCTTTGTATTACTCTGCGATATTTACTTATTTCAACTATTCTTATCCTACTGAATTTAATCGGGTTATCTTCTATGTCCCTTGGTATATTTTCTTGCTGAGTAGCTGCGTTGTGTTGGCGAGCATTAGCATCATTGATCTTCTCGACTATACCCCCTTTTTCTTTCTGGACTGTATCATGAATTGTAGGGTGTTTGTTAGCACTTAAAACTGTATGCGCAATCTGCTCAGTTCCTTGTCGCAGCTGCTCAGAGTTATCGTAGGTCTTGGGTGCCACATCCAAATTGTATAGGAAACTCTCATAGGTGGGTAACTCCTTTAACTCAGTCTCCACCCATCGCATAGACCTTGTAACTCTTGAACACCTTCTCATGGAGACTTCATGTAATCTTTTTTACCAATTATCTAAAGCCTCCCCTGAATCAGATGTACATGAAATCGTACACTTCGAACTGAGGTTCCCATCTGCTGTCAGAATGATATGATCTTCATGCATAGCTGTAACATTGTAGATTTGATTGAGATAATTAGCCTGCCCCTCATTATAAACAGGCTCAACATATCTTTGCCCCTCAAATGGATCAATGGGTGAGACTACTCTCATTTCCTCATCTTCAAAGGAGAGGATTCTTCTTTGAAATCTATGATTGTTTGATTGTCTATAGCCCAATCTATTCCTAGCAGTGTGAGGTAAGGATTTGTATCATCCACAATGTTGATGGCCTCAAAGTCTGCATACGTGCGCAATCCTTCAACATCGACAGTTACATTGCTCAATTGTCCAATGGGTAGTACCTTTTCCTGATTGGCAAGACGTTGTTGGATAGGAGACCAGTCCAAGCACGGCTTGCCCATGATTTCCTAGGTATGGCGTGTTAGGATATTGACATCTGACCTCAGATATAAAATGATATAGTCCATGTCATAATCACCTATCTGCGCATTCATTAACAATGCGCGGCCAGTCTTACATTTCCGTCGCACCTGGTTAACCTTCTTCTCAGTTTGTGGCTCTACAGGGATCTCATCTATTATTTCTTGTAACTCTTTAATAGCATCTTTATCTTGGATTAGCATCAAACAACTTGATAGAAGAGGTGTCAACTTACTAACCTTAGGTGAAGCCTTCTTCTGCAATAGGTGTTGGAACCATTAAGTCATGTCCTTGACTTCTGCTAAAGTTGATCGTATGTTAGGGCTTATGAATCCTGATTGCACATCCCAAAATATTTCTTTCTGTTTCTAGTTGGTCATGATTCCTTTTTCTGCGCCGTCGACCTCACTTGTGGCTGCGGTTGTTCTTGCGGGTTATTTTGTTCTACTCCATTCGTTGCACCTCTTCAAGTTACGACAACAATGTTCAGGTCTTGCGGTTCAGTCACGATCATTTGAACATTTTCATTTGCATTCAGGTTTGGGTTTGGTGGGGGGTTGGGTGCGGCAATGATCCTTGCTTGCCACTTTGTGATCAGCTGAGGACATTGTTCAACATTATGGTCTTGTCCCTTACAATATGAGCATGTTCTTGCAGGCTCTAAATAATCTCTATCAAAGTGACCTAGTTGTCCACAGTTATAGCATGTAACTAGACCTCTCCCCCTACCAAATCCTCCTCTGCCACCTCATCCTCTAAATTTTATGCCACCCCTTCCCTGAGGGTGTAGTTGTTGTGGTGGGTACTGGTTCTGCTGGTAGTTTTGCTGATAGGGGTTTTGTTGCGCATACAACTACTGAAGCGCATACGACTTTTGGTACTGATTAGTTGGGAACTACACAGGTTGATATGAGGCTTGCACCTATTCAACCTGAGGGAACCCCTCATTTTTCATTAAGTATGTATCACTTGTTTTTTCTTTCAAGAGCTGGTATGCTCTACAGTCCTTTTCCTCATGTCCTACAGATTTACAAAACTTACCAAATAAGTTTGTAGGGGTACTTACAACTTTTTGCAAATACACACATTCTTCATCATGGTGGCCTCCGGATTGGCATATACGACACCATGGTATCCCTTGGCTGTTTAATGGGTTAGGTGTACTAGATGCGACATAGTTCATGAAGGTCAGACTATTATCTTTGGTGTGTCCGTCTGTTCTACATTTTGTGCACCACAAGTCCTTTTGTGCTTCTTTTCCCTTCTTGATATCTTGAAGTTGTATCGTGAGGTTGGGTAGTTGTGACTAAATCTATACCATTCCTGTGGCATCGTCACCAATAGGTGAGGCCTCTAGCTTCATCGCTAGCTCTAGTGCTTCTATCTGTGACTCAATATTTTGCTGCATCAACAGCCTACGGATGTGTGGTAGCAAATCAGCAATAAACCACTCCTTATGCTGTACATCAGACATTTGGAAGGTTACTTTGGCCATCAACATCTTGAATCGTTGATCAAAATCCCACACAGTTTCTGCTAGAGCCTGTTTAATGTCCTTAATCTCAGTAATACATTGTGACTCTGATTTGGGTTTCTTGAACTCAAAGATCATTGCAGCTCATATTTCCTCAAGGGTCTTCTGTGGTGTTCCAGCTGGTGTGTCACAAAATTTCATGAACCAGTCCAGGGCGCGACCCCTTAAGGTCGTGATCATCTATGCTTTCTTGACTTCAATGCCATGGACTAAACGTACCATCCACACAACTTCACATAGGAACCAATTTTGTTCGGGGTCTTCCATTCCATTTCCATTAAATGTAGGTAACCGAACGTCTATCGCAGCCATTGGGTTGGCGTTCAGGATTTCCGAGACAGGGTTTAACTGAGTTGCACCTTCTTGCGCACTAGTTCTAGGGCTAGTTCTATCCCTATTAGAGGTTCTGTTATCTGCGGTTGTTTCTTATATTTATCCTAGGGTTTTTATTTTATTTTTTCTTAAGGTTTCTATTTGGGTTCATAAGCCTAGTTTTACCTTATTCTTTACCTTTTTACCCTTGTTTTACTTTTGTTTGTTATGATTTTTGCTATGTTTTTCTCTTTTAAAGCTTAAATCATTTATCTTTTAAAAGTTATTGGTTTGTATTAAAGCAAGGGATATTATGAAAATTAAGAGTAACATTTATTATATAAACTGGCAGCATTTATTAAAAGGAAAATATTGCAGTGCTTCCAGTTTGCTTGATTCACGATATGAAATTAAAATCTTTAATTATTATAATGATGGAGTGAAGGTACATGGCAAGGTTTGTACACAGGTGGCAATAGTTTCATTAAACATATGTTAAACCCCATACTTCATCATGATGACAATATGGTTCGTGTAGTATTGTGTCCATACACATAGGGTTTCTGAATTGAAGCCCATATTCAATGTAACTACGTGTTTTGGGTTAAGGTTTTGTTTTGAGCGCAGGAATGTATTCTAGGTTCATGCAAGATGACTAAAAACAAGAGACCTGGAGGATTTTTGTGCAGAATTGAACCTGATAATCTACAGTGGGTTCATGAATTCCCTAGATCAGCAAAGATGATGTAGGATGCTGGCTAGTTTCCATTTTTTGAAAGGTTGTAGGGTCACAATGAACAAGTAACTAGGGAATTCATAAAAAATTACAATGATGAAGTTGTTTGGTTTAAGAACTTACAAATAATAGTGAATGAAGAAACTATAGCAAAAGATATTGGTGTATCATCTGAAGGAGAGAAGTGGTTCAAACATCAATCATTTGAGGCCGATTACAACAAAATTCTTTTTCCAGGGTTCGAGAAACTTGATTGGAAGAATGGTATACATGTTATGAAGATGAAACCTATGTGGAAAACACCATTGGAGATGATCCAAAACTATGTAACCTGTGAGGTCCATTATGACAGAGTCTTGAGGTGTCATTTACATTTTCTGATGCATCTCAGTGGAGAAAAAAAAATGAACTTGCCCTATTATCTGTTGAAAAGTATCCAGAAAATCATTTCAAGGGTTCACAGTCATCAAGAACATACAAAAATCAAAATAGGGAAAAGAAAGGAAGTGAAGATGATGTAGCAGAGAGTCAAATAGAGCAAGAGGAAAACCTAGATGCAGAGAATAATGGGTTAACATAAAAATTGTCACAGGTAAATGATGAATTATCAGAAGCAGGTGCTATTAAGAATGATGTAGAATCAAAAGACACTACAAGGGTTAAACTACTTGAATATTTGAAGGGTAAAGTTGTGGATTCAAGCTTAGAACCTAGAACTCAATTAAGAAGAAAAATTGAAATGGAAGCAAGCCCAAAGTTTACATAAAACGGTGAGTTAGTTTTTATTGAAGAGTCAGTAAATAGAGATAGGGTTCAATTACTAAATGAAGAACAAGTTTCAAAAGGTGAAACATTTGTGGAATTGCAAGGAAGGGCTGAACATATTCCAGAAATATTTTGCACAAGAAAGCAAAGTTATGATAAAAAGGAAATGGATACAGGTCTAGCATCTGTACAGAAAGAAGATATCATGGTGGATACAGATGAATCAAATCCTATTCCAGAATTGACACAGATAAGGAAATTCATGATATGTTATAAAAAACAAAATGAGTATTTGCACGAGCTGAATGAAAATTTAATGCTTTCAAATAAGAGATTGCGAGAGGATTTATAAGAGAAGGAGATTGATTATCAGAAGTTAATTAATATTGCCAAAGACATATTGAAGAATAAAAGGGATTTACACGAGTAGTATGAGCAAGTTTTGGATCAAAATAGAGAATTGCAGAGCAAGAAGCTGAACCAGGATGTTGAATACTCCAGGTTACAAAAGAGATCACAGGTCCTTCATGATATGACTTTATTAGCTGAATTTTATAAGAGTATTTGATAAGATATCTTGATTAGTATCGAGTCAGTAGAATTGACAGATAGTAGATAAGGTTATTGTGTTTTGTCCATATGGCAGTCTAAGTATTTGTGTAATTTTTAAAATTAAGTCCTACTTTAAACAGATTTACTATTTTTGGTTATTCGAGATCTAGAATTTAAGGATCTAGAAGCCTTTTTTTATTATTGAAATTAGTTTTATATATTGGAGAACCAAGACAGAAAGGGTTGGAATCATAGATGGGAATCCAGTTTTGAATATGAACTATAAGACATAAATACTCTTTGCATCTTTAATACAGAACTTTACTTTGATATGATTATGATCATGAGCTTGTTTTGTCTTCCTTTATGAATTGTAATTTATTATGATTTTATCCTGTGTATGGTCATCTTAAAATCCATTACAATATTCTTGTGATAAAGTGCAGTTACCATTAAATACTTAGTTACAAAAATGAGTTCATTTACTTGTAAATTCAGGCTCGTAATCCCTTCCGTTATTGAACTTTGTATTTTATTATATGTCATATAGTTCTGTGATGGTTATTTTATTTGAGTTCCCAGTACCTTTGATTACATACCATCTTTGTTTTAATTAGATTTCATTATTTTGAATTCTCTTCAATATTTCTCTAAGCTTGAACCCCAGTAGTCTAGGTTCAACTTTAGGGATAACAGGTCCTTTCAGGGGATGAGACTCTAGATCTCATCTTAGGTGATATTGCTGGTGTTATATAATTGTGCTCTGACCCTGAGATCTCGTTAGAGCTCTCTAGATCTTCAGGTCCTTCCGATATTGGGCTATAGTCCTCCTCTTCGTCACAAGACTTGTTGTTTTCACACAACCGAAGTTCATGTTTGCTTCCTTCGAACAAACTAGGATTCCATCGAACCCTTTTGGTTTTCCTTCTCTTTCCTGATCTGAATCTTCTCCCACTCCTTAGGAATCCTACCTCAAGTTCAAGTTCTATTCTTCTGGGGAACATTTCCACGCACTCTTCCCCGTGTTCTTACCTGCTTTTTAGTGACATATCCCCCTCCTAGACACACGGCTCAACTATCCAAGTGCAAAAGACCCTTCTCATAAGCAAGTAATTTTATCTATGTACTTATACTCAATAAGTATCTCCTTCATGGTCCTTGGAAGAAATTTCTTTCAGCTTCACTATATGAAGTTATTGTATCTACTACAAACTCAGTAATATACCCTTGCAATATACTATCAAACCAAAAATCAACATCTCTAGAGACAGATTCACTTACACTAGTTACCTCTTGAACCAGTTGGTTGCTCCACTTGCTAATATCCCTTATCTGGAAGTTGGTTCGTCTAGATGCCAATCCTACTAACCATTCATGTAGTAGAATGGGGAACTCAGCAAAGAATATCTCATGAATATCAGAGTATATATATTCATCTAACCATCTTTCTCCACTTAACCATGTTTCTACGCTTTCTTCTTGCACAAACACCATCATTTTAGCATCCATTCAGTCTTCTATATCCTCCTTTGTTGGGTGCCACAACATCTCCCTAATGTAATCAAGAGGTCCCGACAATGGAACCATTTGCTGGCCACTTTTCCCCACCCACGCGAGCCAGGTTCTACGCAGCCCGTCGATCCAACAAATACCCAAGATACCGGCCTGATAGAGCAAGCCCCATCGGCAACACCTACGAAGCAGGTGCAGTATCACCCGAGACATTTCATAGATGGGTAACCACTGAAACCATGTTTCCGTGATTGTAGGGGAAGTATAGTCCCTTGGCTCATAGCCAAGGAGCTCAATGAAGGTAGTAGGATGGCTGGACAGAGGAGTTGGTTATACGTGACTGAGCACAACCATATGTCATCGCGCATGACCTAAATTTCCTTTCCACCTTGCAGCTGGTGCAACTCATGCGGTGCAGCTGATTCATGTCAATCGGCTATACGACTTAAGTTGGGATTCATAACAGGAATCATACAGAATGAAAAATATACAGTTTCAATTCAACAATGCATTTTTTTCATCCATTTACCAATTGCAAGAACTAAAAGAGACTGAAGCACATTTAACATTATACGAAAAGCAACTAGTAATCAATCACATAACCATTCACCACATCAACCATTCATTCAGACATAAGAAATAACATGGAAACCCATCTGGGAAAAACCACCAAGGTGCTCTTCATCTGGCATGAGAAAGGATATAGCACCTTTCAGTCTACGAGATGCAGACTGATCTTCAGATATGTCTTTAAGTTAAGACTTATAGTTCTCATGCTCTCTGGTTCGCTCTTCTACTCTACTCCTACTCCTAGCGGTCTTCTCACACTGCAGTCAGATCCGCAGCTCAACAAACCCTCTAATGCTATCATACTCTTCCTAAGTCTACTCCTCTTTTGATCACTATGAAATTACAACAAAACCGGCATGCCCCTCCATGGATTACCACTGAATAGAAAACTACTACTAAAACTTGAACAAGGATCAATGGAAACCTCACGGACCAACCTTCTAACCCTTGAATCCCTCCTATTTATACTAATTTACATGGCCACGTAGGGCCAACTGCATATCGGCAGTCTGTGAGCCGTCACCATCAGCCACCCCTCAGGTTATAGCTGTGGTGATCATTGCTTGATACGAGGCACTATCGGCCTAACTTAAAAATATCTTCTCATACATGCGTAGTTGCAGGCTAACACCATCTTATACGGCCATGATCTGGATTCTGCATCTGTCGCTTTTTGGCCATTTTCCCCTTGCGCGCTTGCCTTTCCTTTGTTGTGCACCTCTCTATTCTACCTTCGTGGGCCCTTTTCTTTATTCATGATATTCCTTTGCTTCTATCACGTGTGCGGTGCATTTTCCTTGATTGCGCATGTGAAATTCCTTCTTATGCCCCTTTCCCAGGCCAACAATCCATCTTTGATCCTAATGACCTAGGAATATCTAAACTCCTCAACCCAACTACTTTTCACTCATAATTTCCAAATAAAAAAATATTTATCCTTACTGATTATGGGCAATGGTAGCCCAAAGAATTTGGTATCTCAAGCCCTAGTCAACCTCCTTAACCTGGTTAATACTCCTCACCCATACCCTTATCAACTTAGATGGGTTCAGAAGGATGGTCCCCATCTCTTAGTATCTCAGTGGTTCCTTGTCACCTTTTCCATAGGCCAATTCAAAGACACTGTTCCCTATGATGTTTCCCCCTTGGACTGTTCATATTTATTGTTAGGAATACCCTACCAATTGTTACCACCTAAGTTGTACTTAGTGGTTTTTATCAAGTGAGCCCGGTGAACCGGACAGGGCTAACTTGTTTGGACTTCAAAAAGACCTTTAGAAGTACTTCTGGGAAGTGCTTGTTGTACTATATCACATGTTCATACCCCATGAGGGAATTGTAATAAATTTTCTAGCATGATAGTGTCTGTAAAAGACTCGA
>LPNX010207317.1:50573-66964 GCA_001517045.1 Pseudotsuga menziesii
TGTCTTCCTCCTTTAAAAAGTATTAAACTTTCCTCAAACTGGTTACTTTAAAGGCTTCTTATTAATCTGATCTATCTCATCAGGAAAAACACACATATATCTGATCAGTAATATCCCTCCTTTATTCTAGATCTTAGTTCTGTTTTGCTCATAAAGTTCAAATTCAAGAGATCTAGTTAAAAGTACCTTAGTTTCGCAAGTAATTTAGTGAAAATTCATAGCTTGTTGTTAAGGTAGTTTCTTTTGCTGTTCGATAATTTCAGTATTCTGCAATATCAGTGCTTTTAATTGGCTGCACAAACAGCAAGCCAAGATCCCAAGGAAAGCTTTCTTTCCTTGGTTCCATGTTCGCAGTTTTAGCTAGTTTAATTTCATTATTTTTTGAGATAAAGTAGGTTGACCCAAAGGTACTCTTAAAGTGCTTTTGGGAATTTTTTATTCTAACTAACTTGCTTTCATTTATCAGGTCTGACAGATAAGAAAGGAAGCTTCTGTCCAAAGTGGCTTTTGGAGCGCTCAAATCCCCCCAAGGGTCTCTCTTTTGTCACATAATTTGTAATTTTTTTGTATAAACTGTAATATCTTGGTTTCAGCCTGTATAAGGACCAAGAAAGCTCTGTTTTATCAGTGCTTTGATATTGTAACCTCTGTAATAAAATCATCCTTTGAATAGGCTCTTTCGAGCCCATTCCCCATCCCCCCTGGGGGGATTCGCGTCGGTGCCATTTTCGTTGTTCTCTGCTTATTTCCTTTTACTAGTATTGATCTGATTTTCAGGGTAGTATATTTGATCTTGTTGTTAATTCCATATTCCATATCTTACTTTCAAAAGTAATCATAATAATTACCCCACGATTTCCCGAGTGACCCGAAAGGGGAAAGAGATTCGTGGTAGGATTAATCAGAAAACCAGATTTGTATAGTTGTTTTATTTTTTCTATCATTTGTTTATCAGCAGCTTTAAAATTAACCCCTCCTTGATTCCCTGATTGAGATCCACTTCGATCGAAAGAGGTTCTTGGAGGCTTTTCTTTTAAACAAGAACACATCTCTTAAAAACTTATTAAAATTTACAAGACTCCAGTGTGTATGCTCTGCACTTGGCTGCGGCTCGTCTGATCAGTCAAGCTGTATCAAAAGAACTTGGGTGACTAGCATAATTAGGACTCACCCTCCCCAATTAACAAACCATTAGGTGAAAATCCAACACCTCGATCGAACCTTTACGGTGGGAAAATACCCAAAGGAAGCGGGAACCTACTGAAAAGTGACCTCGGGGCGCCGATCTCTGTCACACCCTAACGGGTGCGTTACGAACATAGCACCAGAGACTCCATTTCAGCCCACATATTCCTTGTGGGTAGCCATATAGGTTTTGTTTTGGACATACTCCAAGTACTCTCGGGTATATCTGGAGTCCCCCTTTTAGCCTAATTTAATCAATCCATACTTCAATTTTAACTTAAAACATACCAAGATGCAATCGCAAAACATTCACTCCAAGCACATGCAAGCACATTGATCTCTTTTATTTGACTCCATTATTAAGGCACTGGTCATTTTTGCTTCATATATATATTGTTTATCAGCTTTGTGTTGTCGTGTGTTATTTTCGTATCTTGTCATCTTCAATTGTTTATAGTTAAAATATTCGAACTCCTAAGTAACTGATTCAGTTTAACATCACCATACTAAGAAATCATCCTTAGTAACTTAATAGGGTCTACCCCCCTTGGCTCCATTAGGAGTTGAGCCTAAACGGAGGAGTCAAGAACAAGGTGACAGCCTTGACTCGAGACTTGCCCCTAAGGACACACCGAGTGGCTTGAAGATTTCTGCCATGTGATCCAGGTGTGTGAAAAGGCGGCAACACCAATCACAAATAAATTCTATCTATATGGCCAAATCACACCAATATAAACTTTCAAAAGATGGCCACACCTATATCCTAACAAAAAAAATACTAAAACCCCTACTACTACAGAGACAACCCCACATTCCTAGCTAAATAAATGTGTATATCTCTGTTTGGTTCACCCAGTACCACCAAACAATACCACTCATCCTATTCCTAAATCAATGACTCCCCTACTCCAACAGCTTTTCGATGTGTTTAAACCTCCTACGTGCCTCCCCCCCGCCAGGCACATAGACCATTCAATCCATCTCATTCGTGATATGCCTTACCTAATGCACCCACTTACTGGTTGGCCCCCATAGAAATGAAGGAAATGGAAAAACAATTGACAGGACTCATTAAATCTGGTCACATCCAACCCTCTTGTTCTCCTTTTGCTTCTGCCGCATTTGTTATTCCCAAATGAGATAGCCCAGACATGTGCCTTTTCACTGATTACCGATCCCTCAACAAAGCTACTGTAAAAACCGTTACCCTCTACTTTGGATTGAGGAGTTATTGGACACCCTCCAAGGAGAAAATTGGTTCACCAAGCTAGATCTGATAGCTGGTTACCATCAGGTTCAAATGAACCCAGATGATGTATGGAAGACAACATTAAAGACCAAATTTGGTCTTTATGAATGGAAAGTCATGCCCTTCGGCCTCACCAACGCTCCAACAACATTTATGAGGATTGTCAATGACATCTTCAGACCACATTTGGGCCGCATAGTGGTCATCTACTTAAATGACATTCTCATCTTCAGCCAGAAATGGGATTCCCACATGCAACATGTCCGACAAGTTCTCCAAATCCTCCGAGACAACAAGTTATAGGTCAAAGAAAAGAAGTCATATTTCGATTAGAGTTCAGTTCCCTATATAGGATTTGTTTTCAATTCAGAAGGTATCCAACTTGATCCAACCCGTATCCAAGCATTGAAGCAATGTCCACTACCTTATTTGGCTAGTGAGCTCAAAATATTTCTGGGTGGTATAAATTTCTATCGTAAGTTCATTATGCACTTTTCTCATATTGCTCATTCGTTACATCAAATTTCCAATCCTTCTTCAACATTTATTTGGACTAATGAAGGCACCAGACTTTTTGCTCACCTCAAGGAATCCCTATGCTCATCTTTGGTTTTACATCTGCCCTACCTCTCTCCACCTTTTGAGATTGAGTTCAATGCCTCACAATATGCTATTGGGGTCGTTCTTAAACAGGGAGACCAACCCATTGCTTATCACTCTGAAACTTTGTCTGAGGACAAGATGAACTATAACACCTATTACAAAGAGTTTTACATCCTGGTTCAAGAACTCAAGTAATGGAGATATTATTTTCTAGGTAAAGAAAATACCTTGCATGCATACCACCATCCTTTGATTTTCATAAATTCTCAGTCGAAGATTTAGGAACAAAGGAACCTTAAATGGGCCTCCTACATTCAATAGTTTCACTTGGTCGTTAGATATAAGAAATGAACTTCTAATAAGATGGCTGATTTGGTTATCCAACCACCCACTACAATCCTCCCCATTCTAGAAGTGCGTTGTGCCAACTATGACACATGGAAGATCAATATGCTACTGACCCTGACTTTCAAAATATTTGGGTAGCCTTTCATAGAACTACAGAGATCAATCAGACCCCCTTCCTAGACTACACTATCCGGGATGGTTGGATTTATAAATTCAATTTTCTATGTGTTCTACACTTATAGGACCACCTCTTTCTCATCAGGGAGGTGCATGCTTCAGCCTATGGTGGCTACTTCGGTACCACAAATACCATCCAAAATCCACAACACCATTTCCATTGGCCTTCCATGTAGCCTCAAGTTGATAAATTTATTCGAGCTTGTGCATTATGCTCCCAATCCAAGCCATCCAACTGGAAGCATGGCTTATATCAGCCATTGCCTCTTCCTTCTCGGCCTTGGGTGTCAATCTCCATGGACTTCCTTAGTGGACTCCTAACCACCCAAAATAAACATGATGTAGTATAGGTAGTTGTATGCCACTTCAACAAAATGGAACTTTTTATTCCATGCACAAAGACTACTACAACAACCCAAACAATGGAGTTATATTTCTGACATGCCTGGCCACTTTTTGGCCTACCAAGCACTATCATATCAGACAGATATTCCCGCTTACTAAGAACATTTTGGAATACAATCTGGGTGCTACTGGGGTGCCAACTCAGGTTTTCTACAACATTCCATCCTTAAATGGATGACCAAATAGATGTGGTTAAGAGGGTCTTGGTCCATGCTCTCAGAACGCACTTTGGGCACAACAAACAATGGGACAATTACGTGCATATCCTCCAGCATAGCTACAACAAGGCCACAAATTCTTCTACCATTTTTTCCCATTTTGAGGTCTGCTTGGGCTTCCAACCAGCATCTCCAATAGAGCTCCCATTCACGTTATCTCCTCAGGGTACCATGCATCAACAACAGGAACAAATCTCCGCTCAAAGGTTTCTACAACAAATTGCACAACACCACACTGCAGTCACAACAACACCCAAAGCAGCTCAAGATCATGCCAAGCAATTCCATGACAAACAAAGGTACCTTCCTGTCCTTTCAACCAAGAGATAAATTTTGGTTACACTTGGATAAGAAGCGCTTCAAAGGACAACATCACAATATTCTACCAATAATATATGGCCCTTATACCATCCTTGACAAAATTGGAGAAAATCATTACAGATTGGATCTTCCACCACAACTGGGAAGCCACAATGTCATTAATGTAAATCATTTAAAGTTGTTTGAGCCTCCCCTATTGGAGGAACAAGTCAGCATTACTCATCCAGTCGACAAAATTCCATACTTCCAACTCCCCTTGTCCAAAGACACTCTACTTGACACAATAAATCATTCTACAAGGAACCAAACCTATAACTCCTATCTTGTGGAACAACAAGGAAAAATGCCAGCTCAAGAAAAGTGGTTGACCGCTGAAGTGGTGCATCATCTCTTTCCTCAGTTTTTCATGGAATTCGGGATGCTTCCAAAACTAAACAAGGAGTAATTGGTTCACTAAGGAGATGGGCAATTGGGGGCACTCAGGATAACTTAGTTTATTTTGTATTTATTTATGTTTATAGCATAGTTTTGTAGTAAATAAGGAGGCCCCTCATTATAAAAAGGAGACCACTCTCTAATGGAAGTACCTTTTTTTCCTAAAACCTAACTGTCTTTTTATTTCTTACTTCCTGTTAGTTGTACCTTTATTTTTCTGGATGTTAGTTTAGGTTTTCTAGTTTCTGCTAGACTTTTCTAGCGCGCCTCTCCCCATGGCTGCAATCTGGCTCCACCTCTCTTGATTGTTCCTGCCTTTACGATTTGGCCTACCTCTTGGCTGCGCCATCTCCCAGGTGGCTCTCTCCCCATGGATTGCTTCCCAGAGTAAGAGGGTATGCGCATCCCTTTCTTCCCACACTTTCTGCTTGGTTTTTCGCTGCTAGGATTTAAATGAAGCATGCTCTCCTTTTTACTGTGCCCAGCTCTCAATCAGACCTGCATGGGAACCTCCTGAGGTAGCACATCACTTGGTTATACTATGCAACACCCCAAAAAATTCTCCCATACACTCTTTATTACCCATATCATTGATGCGTTTCTCTAGGAATTCGGCTGCTCGCTACGTTGAAGGCACTGCCAGATATTTCCAGGCTTGCACTTGGTGCACCTGGGTCTTCCCTCTTCCTTCAATCAGATTAGACATCCACATTTCCTGCACACCCAACACAAGGAATTGTCCCTTTCTCTACTCCATAGTCCCTCGGGCTACACGTTCCCTTCTAGTTCTCTTCAAGATGTGCAGAGCAGATTCACCATCCACTCTTATCTTATTATGAGGTTCCACACTAGGTTTATTAAGAACATTCTACGTCTCTTCCACTCCTAAGTATTGCATACTATTCATACCAAACCAGGGTTCACAACACAACAATCCACAGGAAAAAACACAGTCACATAGACTTCCCTCTGTAACAAAGAGACAACATGGTTTACTTGCATACCATAATGTCACTCAGAAAGGCACTACATAACCACACTTCCAAAACTGAAGGTAGTCGAACAACAATAACGCCCGTGTGAATGAACGCTCTTCATGAATGATAGAATTCCCCTAGAATGAACAAGAGTGAGTGAATGAAAAATTAATCCCCATCCCTAACTCCTCAAGAACCACAAAACCTTCTACGCGTCTGTAAGAAAGGATGGATTGGGCACACACTATGTGGTTACTTATTTAATAAGCAAGAACGCAGCCTCCCAGATTGTAGACCTATAGGATTTCTCAAACAAGCAATCAGACTGCCATGCCATGTTTTGCCCAAGGCATTAACTGCCTCAACCAACTTTTGGAAGAAATTGATGATTGAGTATAGAGGACAAAAAGGTAGATGAGGGTACATGGGTTTCCCTATTGATACCTAGTCACACCCTATTGGCTTAGGGGGTTTGACTAACTCCCCACCCTATCCCTTGTGGAATTGTGCCCCCATCTCTTTCACGTTTCCATTCCCATAGCTAGTTGTTGTATTATATTAATTGTACATCTACATGATATATCAAATATATACATATTGTTCTTAACTTAGCACTATCACCATAGGTATCAACGTCGATCACCTATGCACAAAAAACCAGATCAATGGTAGGGCCTTGGCCTTGACCTCCATGCCATGATCTCAATACAATATATACATCATGTACAATATGAATACCATGGGGTCAAAACTAGGGTATTACAATCCCCTCCCCCTACAGTAGCACTGTCCTTAGTGCTTAACAAAATTGAACAAAATGCTACACTGACACCACCTCAGTGCTCTCCAAAATTGAACAAAAATGGATGTGCCAATCACATGGCATCTTTCAGCTCCCAAGGAGCCTCCTTAGGACTGTAGTGATCCCATTGCACCTTTACCTATCCTATGGCTCGATTTCGGAGCATGGTGACATTCCTATTGAGGATGCAAATTGGCTTAGTTAAGAACTCTCCCCAGGGTTCCACCTAAATCACATCCCAATAAATCACATGGTTAGGATCATGTACATATTTCTTAAGAAAATAAACATGAAAAACATTATGATCCCTAGTGCTAGTAGGAAATGCAATTCTATATGCAATTGAACCTATTCTTTCAAGCCCTTCAAATGACCCACAATATCTAGGAGACAACTTAGTACAACTTCGAAGCTTCAAGGAACTCTTTGTTGGCAAGGGGTTTGGGGTGAGTGAGTTGCGCAGCGTCGCGGCAGCTACGCAAGCTCGCATAGTACCGCAAAAAGGAATATCGTCATGATTAGCGGAAAAATAACCAATTTTTGAATATTTTATGGCTATTTTGACCAAGTTTTGTTGCAATAGGTCAGTAGCATTTAGAAGTCAGTTAGTAGTGGACCCTAAATGTAAAGGCTTAAGCCTATTTATAGATCTATTTTGAGGAGATTAAGAGGAATTTGTGAGCGATTGTATGTGATTGTATGTGTGATTGTATAGATAAGATATGGTTCAATCTGTTTTATGGAGAATTTTCTATCCTAGCTGCGATCTGATCTGGGTTTCTTCCTGATGTATGCAATCTTCGGTTTTGCAGAAGAATTGTGTAATGCGGTATATTTGCGCAAGGTTAATATGATGCGATGAGTATGGCTCAATTATTGTTTGTTGTTACAGATATGTTATGATGTTGTGACTCTGTTTTGTTACAATGGTATAATATAGATGTTATTCAGTCTCTTCCTGCTATATCGATGTGACTTGTTGTTTTTATGTTGATGCAATCTATGTTTCTGTAATTGTTTGATGTGCTATGAATAATGATGTTCCATGCATAATGCTGTAATATTAGGATACTATATGATGATTTCATAAGTTATTGTGTCCCTTCATCAGGTCCCCATATCCTCCTCTCCCACTGTCGAAAACTCGGTTTTGAAAACTCTCCCTTGAGCGCCTCGGGTGAGACCTCGTCTACTTTGCAGACGTTGTTGGGAAGGGTAAAACCTGTCTAGGATGGTGCACAGGGAGATTACACTGCAGGGTGTCGACAGAGTGGGAACCCCTGTTGACAAAGATTTGTTGGTGGGTTTCACCAACAAATGGTTTCGTTGCCAGGACCGAGTTGAAAATAAGAGTGGGATATGTTCTTGCATCTGACTCGATCAGAGATTGAGGGATGGTTTGATCTGAAGTTGCGAGAGTTTGCTGGAGCCGAAAACAAGAATCCTAAGCTATTGATGGGCCAATGGTTGGATACATATATCCACGATGGTCCCCATGAATGGTTCTTTTGTGAATTCCATGTACTCTTGCATGAATGGTTGGAAAAGTTTTCTAAGTGAAAGACAAAATTTCAAGGAGGAGAGCCGAAATCCTGGACCCCATAATTGATCCAGGCACTACAAGAAACCAGTAATAAGGCATCATGAGTATTCGAGGTATGGTTGGATAGTATCTTAGAAGGATACATCATTGAGTTTGTTTTTGATACTAATAAATATTTAGTGAATCAGAAAGGGATTTTTTCAGTGGACAACATGGAAGATTCTTGCTGTCACTACAATTGTCCATTAAGCAACTAGTATGTGAAAAGGATATCCTAAATATGGACCAAGAGTAGTGGAACTATGGTGTGTGGGGGATGTAGGCACTATGAGAGAAAGGGGGGGAATGCATAAGGACGTAGGGGGTAGATGGGCATGAGTTTTGGTGAGAATGTAAAGTTTGTCAAATAAACAAGTGGTTGTATGAGGGGAGGAGCAAGATTTCAAGAAAAGAGGTAGAGGACAGGAGAAGGTCCTGCTGAAGTCGAAGTGTGGTACCATGAAGAACAACCACATGGGATGAAGTGACCTTTTGTGATGATGAGGACATACAGGCCCAAGATACACCTAGAAGAATGATAGGATCGAACCCAAGCAATAACATCTCTAATCCTCCGTGCACTACTCCACCACAAGGAATGAACGCGCATTCTACATTGACTTAATCGATGTGTCAACAACAGTCTAGTAATAGAGAACCAGCAGGAGGAAGAAGGTCCATAATGGAGGGAGACGAAATGAAGTTGCTGATATTCAATGGAAATGGAACTGATGATATAGAGCAGTACTGGTTCTTATGTGAAGCGATCTAGACTGTTTGACAAACTATCGATGATGATGTTAAGAAAAGTAAGCTAACCACTACTCTGAGGGACCGCGCATTGGAATGGTTTATGAGATTCACATGAGTGCCTCAAGGAGGTACTGTAAAAACATTGGATGAGATCAAAATAGGGCTATTTAAGGAATTTAAGAAGCCGAAGTATGAAGCTCAGTACATTATTGAATTAAAAGAGATCAAACAATTCCCGAATGAAACGATTTGGGATTTTGATCAGTGATTTAAGGCATTGATGGCTCGAGTCAGTTTTTAGATGATCGATGTTCATCATAAAGAATGGTTTATCACGGTGCTTGTCCTGCATATTCAACAACCATTAATGCAACAAAATATTGTGACCTAGAGCAAGGCTCTGGAGACTACGATGAAATTGGAGGCATCTCCAGTAGGGGAAACAACTGTTGGAATGAATCAGATTCAGGTGCAGTTGGCCAATTTGACGCTGCAATTGTAAGACATCAAAAAGTCCAAGGAATATCACGATGATATTTGGTGCGCCTATTGCCATGCAAGCGGACATACCAAGGATACTTGCCCGACGTTTTGGAATTATTTTCTGTGAGGAGCCCCCAATCCATTGAGTGGTGTTGGTGCACCATGCTGTCGCATCTGTCAGGTCTATGGGCATCGACATGAGAATTTTGATTACATGAAAAATATGGTTACCAAAGTAGAAAGTTTGTACTGTACATTTTGTCGGTCAATTGGACATGATGACAAAAACTGCCATGCTTATGATTTTCTCCAGGAAAGGACATATGATTCATACTTTGTGAAAGGAGAGGACCCCCAGACAGTGCAAGCATAGCCACAAGTAGTACAATGAGAAACACAGGTACTGTATACACCACTTCCTCTATTGCAGTTTTTCCTTGTCCAACCACAGCAACAGTTTATAGCGCAGCCGCAGTTCGCACCATAGTAGCAAATGGTGGTACAACCACAATATAACCAGGCACCGCGACTATAGTATAATCAGCCGCAATAGGTTCAAGTTGTGCAATATGTCTAGTAGAAACCTAACCAACCACAATAACATATGGCCCAACCATAGTATCTGCAAGGAGGAGTCCGAGGAGGATTTTACGGAGGGTTCAGAGGTCAAGGAGGAGGATTTGGCCATGGAGGAGGACAAGGTCATGAATCAATCTAGTGCTACACCTGTGGGGTATTTAGGCATTACTAGAGGGAGTGCCCTTATGCGTAGTGCACATACTGTGTAGCCAGCAATCATAATGTTGAAATTTTCCCTCATTTGATTGCAAAATGGCAGGCAAGACAAATTGCTCAGTTGCAAAATGTGCAGAATCATAATCAGCCTGCATTCCAAGCAGAGAACCAATGGATAATGTAGAACCAGGTCCCACCACAGAATCAGACTCAGAACCTCCCTCAGACATAGAACTAATCGATGAATCAACCATTGAATCAGAACCCACCTTTGAACCAGGGATTGACAGTTGCCACTATTCAGGCCGAGCTACGGATGAAGGATGTCGACGTTGGGATTGTCACTCGCACTAGTGCGACAACTGGAGATGATGGACCACGGCTACAAGTTCATATTTCCGGTAAGAATAAGGTCACATTTGATATTGCGACAGAGAAAGATACCTTATTTG
Organism: Pseudotsuga menziesii; assembly: GCA_001517045.1. Lineage (NCBI taxonomy): Eukaryota > Viridiplantae > Streptophyta > Pinopsida > Pinales > Pinaceae > Pseudotsuga > Pseudotsuga menziesii. The sequence goes on from LPNX010207317.1 coordinate 61,299, forward strand.
ATGCAAAGAATGAAATCGAGAGAAATCCAGGTAAGTTACCAATTGCTGATATTCCATTTGCTTTTGATCCATTTTGTAGTGGCAGGACCGTCACGGTAGCACGGTAACCTGCGCAAGTTCTTTGAGATTTGTCTATCACTGGAAAGGGACTTAGATGCCCTTATCAAGCTTGAGACATTATTGCACCTCTCGGATAAGACAGTGAAGGATTTTGCTGTGAATTCCTTGCAAAAAAGGAAGACCAGCAAGGAGATGAGGATGAATGTCCAAATTGGATATTATGAGGTTGAATCGGTCATTTTTGACCTTGGATCAAATGGAAACATCCTGACGAAACAAACCTGGCAATTGATGGGAAATCCAACGTTGGGATGGTCACCGGTACAGCTGCATTTAGCAAACCAGGGGAAAGTTCAACCCATTGGTCGTGTTTCAAATGTGGTTGTCGACATTGAAGGTATGAAAACACGTGCTGATTTTGATGTGATAGAAGTTGTAGGATATGGTGGTTCCTATCCCGCGCTGCTAGGAATTGGATGGGATAATGATAGCATGGAAGTTATCAACTTGAAAAAACGTGTTATGACATTTGAAAACAAGGATGTTGTTACAGATAGAAATTCCTATGGCTTGGGGTACCACAACAGACAGCTTGACTCCAGAAATCAATCCTTTCCAATATACAATAGAAATTAAATATCTAACACTAAAGGATCAGACCTCATACCTTATTCTGGATGGTTGAAGTAGATCCCCGTTGAGATTTCCATCTTCAACTTGAATTGATAAATCACTTCCTCAACAAGTAAACAATACAAGCATACTATATATATTGGTGTTAGATATATTCTAGCATATATAATCAACAATGTATAAGCATTTGAAATCATCCATGGATAAATATTCATTCAAACATACATTATTGGACAGGAAAAGATATTTCTATTAATATAAAATCATAGATTACAATGGATACAACCTCTATCGGCACATCTACAAATCAGAGAAATTGAATCCCCCACTTGGGCCTCCACCACCTCAATCCTCCATCTCTCGATAGCAAGCTCACAAGCAAAGACAAGATTGGGAAGAACACAAAAGTGCTCTAAGGGACAAAGGGATGCAGACTCAAGCACAAGTTCTAGAAACAATGGACTACAGTTTCTTTGCTCTCAATTCTCTCATATGCCTTCAATGTACCAAAGAGTTCCTTATATAGCTTTTCAAAGGGGTAATGAAAGGTCGAATCCGAGCGATCTCAAGGCATATGGAAGGCCAAGAGTCAAGTGAATAGGATCCATGCAAGGAAAACTACAAAAGGATTTGGATTATGTACACATCCTGATGTACACGGTTTTAGGGGTCAAACCCGCGTATATACACGATTAGGGGTTTAAAAGTCACGTGTATTAATTTTCACATGTTTTTAGGGATGGTCAAGGAAACATCAAAGGACAAAAAATGGTCCAAGGGGTCTAAGGAGTCTGCAGAGGGATAGGGGAAAGCCATACAAGTGTGATTCACCTGGAGTGGTAAAATTAGCTATAACATATGCCCCCTAATGTGTGAGGTCAGAGAGGTCATACGATGGCCAAAATACATTATAAGTCCATCCCAAAAGTGGAGTGATGAAGGATCCCAAATGGAAGACCAACCACCCAATCAGCATAGTACAATGATACAACTCTGCATATAATTGCAAATACATATAGGAGTCCCGGATACATAAGAGTACAATGGCCATGAATATGCATGATACAAGATATCACATAAGTGATCATCGCCACGTACAATACACATAGATCATAATCTCCATGATGAAGATATACAAAGGATCATGATCTCCATAATGGCTGAAGATATATAATGGATCAAGATCTCCATAATAGTTGGAAATGTCTAACATATACTGAAATCAAGTCATGAGAGCTGAAATCTCATGAACACTGGCACGATCAAGGAGGTAGCATATAAGAGATGCCACCAATCTGGAAGGTCTTCTACACAAACCGCTACGAGTACATGTCCTACTATGTGAATAGAGGTGTCGAGGTCGAACATAGTAGTCCATCGTCTGATTACAGGTCATTGATGTATACCGTTAACAGACATGAGATCACCCACCGATAATTAAAATGGGAATCAAGGTACTAGAGTGCAAACTAACAAGTGTGAATAAATGTGTTGAGGTCAAACACTTGAGAGGATCCATCGATCAGGGGACATTGATGTATTCCCAAAGACTGTTGATGGTGAGAGAACCTGCCACTGATGACTGCAAGTCTCAAGGCACTAAAAAAGGACTCTAGATTCCAATCCTGGAATAAATGATCTAAAGTCGATGGGATGAAATCCACTAGAAGGAGGGAATTCAGGTATCCCCCATCATCCAACACGAGGTACTTAGCAAAGCTGTATAATGTGGAAGGACTCAATCATAAGGTGCATGAACCAGTAACTGTACTGGGAATGGCCGACATGCAAAGTCAAAATAACTGAGGAATGGCTGACTCAGGTTTCAACTTCCTTTGAACAAGAGCATAATGACGAATGGTGATTGAAGAAAGGAAACATAGACTCGATATATAAAACTGGGACATTTCTGCGACATAGGAGGCATCGACAGAAGCTCCATGGGGATTGGAAGCTTAGCCAGTTGGTGGAGATAAACTCAGATAAAACGAGTACAGTTCCTAAATTCAAACTATAAACCAACATATGTGATATACAATGCTCTATTCGAAGGCGACACGAGTCGACAACTGCCAAAAGATAACATCTTTCCATGTCCGGATTTTTGGTTTTTTTATTTTTTTATTTTTGGACTTTTTCAAATATTTAAAAAGCTTGAAAAAGAATAAAATGGCTTTATAGTTACAGAATAGGAGGATATGAGTGTCATATGGGCAAAAAAACTAGTTCCAAGCAGTGGAACATACCTATGCTCAATACAAGGATACATGTGTAGGATAGCGACACTCAGGGGAAAATCCCCTCCCGGTAAAAATAGGGAATCAAGCTGCAAAGGATATATAAAATGGCTTTGTATGGCTAGACATGAGACAAGCTCGAGCTATATGGCTGAAATCAATGTCAAGGAAGCCAGCATAAGGCTTAATAAGGCAGGCAAAGCTCATGATAATGCAATTACAACTTGACATAAGGGAGTCCTGGGGAAATGGCCAGCATAAAGTTTAAGAGGAGTATGAGGCTCTTGCTCAAGGACATGGAAGGACTAAAAGGGACTCCCATACCTAATATAGGACTCACAGCATGGGTACCAAATGAAAAAGTGAGCTAACTAGGACACCCATGTATAGGAAATCTCTACCATTCACATAGTACCACTTCTAACAACAGCATGAAGGTTCCGTGATACCATGGAATGGGTTCGTACCTAAGGTTAAAATGAAACAGTCATAAGTTCATGAAAAATGCAAGCGGATGTGAAATCCTAACCTATATTCTAGTTTAGACATGATACCTATGATAGGAACGAACGGGTCAAAACCTCAGAGAGTGTACAAAAAATGGACCCTACATGACAACCATATTAGTCCAAAACAACCCAAAATAGTCAATAAAGAATCCAAACTATAGGATATAGGGAGGAATGATCATGACAACTACACCCAAAGGAAACAATGCGGTGAACAATGGGACATAAAAAGGAAAGTAAGGTGTAGACCCAACGTTCATGCATCCACTACCACCCTTGTGAGGGTGACCACCGATGTAAATACCAAGCGAAGGGAATAAAATTCTTCCACAAATGGAGTAGAGGATGGAATATGATCATTTCCAAATCTATGAGCACGGCAAGGGGCTGTGATGCCCCCAAGTCTGACACCAGGGTTTGTACTAGGACCAAGGACGAGTGATAGGATACTAGGCATGCCGAAAATCAAAGGACCCGAACTCAAGAGAGCATAAACAAACTCAAGTAACCACGATACCAAAGGCCAACTAGAGCACAAAGAGCACACTTTTAAGAAAATATACAGCCAAAATACAAGAAAACCAAAGGGAGGATATGTGAGCTCCCGAATGCAGCAGGTATGTCTCGCCTAGGAGAGGCTCTAAACTCCCATACACTATGAGTGGAGGTATGTAACCAATTATAGTGGCCCTCAGCTTGAAAACATAAAGCGACTGTGTTGTCTGACCCCTACCTGGCTGGGACACCTGCAGAATAACCCCTGCGAAGTACCCCCTCGATAATCTAGGTAAGGCAACTAAGGTCACCTCAATATAGTCAATGCTCAGGTGGACAGTCGCAGGTAGGATTGACCGTATGGGTAGGGTAGCAAAGCCCGAAACTCTCGAAAGAGCCCCCAGATACAAATACAATCCTGCAAATATCTCTAGTGCTACTCAGTTATGACTAGGGGTCATCCCAATCAATAACCGCTCACACTGCCTCGTGCTTAACTCCCTTTTGAGAGGAGGATCCTGAGAAACACTGGTTATATCAAGGAATTTCACACACTCACCTGGATAGACACATACATGTTGTTGTTTAGTGGTCTTGGAGAATTTACTCACAATTAACTATTGCAAGACCCTAAAACCTAATCTTGTTGGTGAACCCTATAAAAGAAAAAGGTGTAATCCATTTTAATTAAGCATTGATTTTATTTGGCTGTAATTAATCAAAGGGAAATGATCGTGCAACTAATGAAGTTATGACTCGGCAGTGAAGTAAATATGCACACCATAACAAACAATGCTAAGTGCAATCTTTGTCAAATGAAAAATAGGGTATGCCACTACATGAGATGCATAAAAAATCATTCATTTCCGAATGCCAATGCAATCCTTCCTATATGAAATCCTAAATACAACTCTCATCCAAGCAATCCAATGCAAGTACCTCCTTAAATCCATATCTAAGATGCAGCTAAGAGTGCAACTACTTTGTATTTTTCAATATAAAAGAATGAAAGATGCAATAAAAGTCTTCTAAAACTCTCAGTCTGTGCAGCAAGTATAAAACACAAGCCTAGCAAGACACCGAGACAAAAAGAGTAATGCACTAATGGAAAAACAAAAAGGAAAAATGACTAAAACTACTTTCAAATAAAAATCAATGAAAAAGATGTCTCTGGTCGCAAAAGAAGCATCCAATAGACAACATCAGACCCAAGGAAGACCCAACCACACTCACAACCCACCCAAGAACTTCCCACAACATCAAACTCACCAAAAGGGAGGATGTAGATGACTATTTAAAGAACAACTACGTATATACGTGACTTTTGGCTAAAAAGATGCATGTATACACAGATTTTGGCCAAAAACCTGCATGTATATGCAACTTTTGGCCAAAAATCCATGTATGTACATGACTTTTGGCCAAAACCCTGCGTATACAGAGAAGATAGTGGTAAAAAGTAGGCCAAGGGTTAAACCAATAAAGGGGAGTGTCAATGGATGAACATCCTATAAAATGCAACACATAAACAAGGAGAAACAAAGAGCAAGTCAAGAATATCAAGCCCATTGTGCCCGCAAACCCCCAAAATAAAAACAAGGAACATCCCCAATGGAGTCGCCAATTCTGTTACAGAGAGAAATTCCTATGGCTTGGGGTACCACAATAGACAGCTTGACTCCAAAAATCAATCCTTTCCAATATGCAATAGAAATTAAATATCTAACACTAA
>LPNX010207317.1:67128-87128 GCA_001517045.1 Pseudotsuga menziesii
CATCTTGAATTGATAAATGACTTCCTCAACAACAAGTAAACAAGACAAGCATACTATATATATTGGTGTTAGATCTATTCTAGCATATATAATCAACAATGTATAAGCATTTGAAATCATCCATGGATAAAATATTCATTCAAACATACATTATTGGACAGGAAAAGATATTTCTATTAATATAAAATAAGACATTACAAAGGATACAACCTATGTTGGCACGTCTGCGAATTGGAGAAACTGAATCCCCCACTTGGGCCTCCACCACCTCAATCCTCCATCTCTTGATATCAAGCTCACAAGCAAAGGCAAGCTTGGGAAGAACACAAAAGTGCTCTAAGGGACAAAGGGATGCAGACTCAAGCACAAGTTTCGGCAACAATGGACTATAGTTTCTTTTCTCTCAATTCTCTCATATGCCTTCAATGTACCAAAGAGTTCCTTATATAGCTTTTCAAAGGGGTAATGAAAGGTCGAATCTGAGCAATTTCAAGGCATATGGAAGGCTAGGAGTCAAGTGAGTTGGATCCATGTCAAGGAAAACTCTGAAATGATTTGGATTATGTACAAATCCCGATGTATGTGGTTTTAGGGGTCAAACCCGCGTATATATGCGATTAGGGGTTTAAAATTCGCGTGTATTAATTTTCACATGTTTTTAGGGATGGCCAAGGAAACATCAAAGCACAAAAAATGGTACAAGGGGTCTAAGGAGTCTGCAGAGGGATAGGGGAAGGCCATACAAGTGTGATTCACCTGGAGTGGTAAAATCAGCTATAACAGATGTTAGGGTCATTTCTCCTATGGACCCTCAGGAAGGATGATGATATATCGAACCTGTAAAGGATGAAGTTGGGAGAAGTTGGGATAATTCTTATAACATCTCTAAGGACTATATCCATCCTACTGTCAATGGAAAACTTGGATGGCACAGTGCCAGTTTTGTGTCCTCCAACTCTAATGATACTCTAGAAAATTGGTAGAATCGGTTACATGAGGTATCATTCAGAAAATGCGGGCTTATTACACAGTCCTTTCGACATGTTGCGACTGAGACTGTTGATTTTCCCATTTATGAAGGAATGTTGGGTCTATCTGAGTTCTTTCAAGAATTTAAAGAAAAAGTGTTTGAATTGCAAAGGATATTGGTTCTTTATGTAGCACTAAAGGCTACTCCAGCTCAATGGTGGGTGACACACAAACAGATGATCCATGACTAGGAGCAGTGTCGCAGGTTGATGATGGTCTATTTTGGCGATGTCGAGGTCTATCATGATGGGAGATATGATGGATGAAATGAACCAACTAGTCATTTGGTCAAGTGTCATACGTTATGGACATCGTGACCCAGAGATGAGTGGGTTCATGCTTTTGTTCATACTCTAGAAGAGATGCCAAGATCCTGGTATGTGGCAGCAGAATTGCACAGAACCATTACCACTTGGGAGGAGTTGTCAGTTTTCTTTGTGCAAATGTTTAGCTTCCAACATGCCAACCCTGAGGTATGTAATGCTTTGCACATTATCCGCAACGTAGTACTAAAAGTCATCACTGTTGCATACCCTGTTGATCCTCATGCAAATTTCTCCATCCAATCCATGATGATGTGCTACAACTTGTCTAGGGAACCTGAAGCTGATGATGAGCTACGGAATGTTGATATTCCATAGTCCAAAGGAAGCCGTGGTGTCACAGCTCTCGATGTACTAATGGACTTGATGAGCCAACTGCTAAGGATTCAGAAATTTAACATTGGGTCGGTAGAGAATCCTAAATTTGCTAATGTCGGAGACTATTGGGGTGAAGAGACGATGGCCAAAATCACAGATCTACTACATGAATTCCAGGACCTTTTCCCAATGCGAGTTTCAAAAATGAAGGGGATACTCAGTGACTTGGGGGAAATGAATATTCCACTCAATCCATATGCAAAACCAGTATGCCAGAGGCTGTATAGACTGAACCCGCAATACAAGGATCGCGTGAAAGCTGAGATCGATAGGATGCTCGATGCTGGGATCATCGAACCTATAGAAGAATCAGAGTGGATAAACCCGATGGTGGTCCAATATAAGAATATTGGTTAAATCCGCATTTGTATTGATCTGAGAAAGTTGAATGATGCATGTGTACACCATTCGTTCTCGACCCCTTTTACAGATGAAGTCCTAGAAGGTGTAGGCAGCCAGAAGGTGTATTCCTTCATAGATGGCTTTTTGGGATACCACTAGATCCGGATTGCAAAGGAGGATCGCCATAATACTACATTTGTCACCGAGTGGGGCTGTTTCCAATATAGCATCATGCCATTTGGGCTGAAAAATGAACCCGTTGTATTCTCTCGCGTAGTTGTCGTTGTATTTAAATATTTTATTCATAAATTACTACAGAGATATATGGATGACTAGACTGTCTATGGCCTGATTCAAGACCATATGGACAATCTGCAATTGATGCGGGAATGGTGTAGACAACATTAGATTGCATTGAATTCAAAAAACTGTATTTTCTGTGCACCCTTTGGCATGCTACTTGGGCACATCATATGCAAAGAAGGTCTGTTGGTAGATCTGGTGAAGATTGCACTGATCCTCAGTTTACCACCGCCAACAAATGTAAATATGCTCTGGGAAACATTGGGACATACGGGATACTATTGTAAGTTTATCAGAGGATACATTGTGATTACTGCTCCCATGGAAAAGCTATTATAGATGTTGCATTTGAATGGATGCCGAAATTTCAAGGAAGCTTCGAAACCCTAAAGGCCAAGATGGCCTCTACACCAATACTGGTTTTTCCTTATTGGACTAAAGAATTCCATGTGCATGTTGATTTTTCTTCTAATGCACTAGGGGTTGTTCTTGCGCAGCCAAGTGAAGGCGAATTGGATCATCCAATAACATATGCTAGTAGACATTTATCATTTACTAAACGAAATTATACCACAACTGAAAGGGAAGGCCTGGCGATGGTTTATACTCTGCAAAATTTCAAGAACTATTTGTTGGGAGGACATTTCAATATGTTCACTGATCATTTTTTCTTTACAATACCTAGTTAATAATATTATGTTGGGGGGGGGGGGAATCGGTAGGTGGTTGCTTTGGTTCCAAGAGTTTGATTTTGAAATAGTCGTAAAGCCAGGATGGTTGAATGCTGGACCAGATCATCTGTCACATGTTGTGAATGGTGAAGAACCAACCGATATTATTGATGGCTTTCCGGATGCGTAATTGTTTTGGGTTGACATCGAAAATTATCACTATGCACCAATTATTCAGTTTATGTCTATTGGTGTCACCCCAGCAGACATGTCGATTAGCCAAAAGAAGCAGCTGGTCGTAAAAGCCTCTGATTTTCAACTAATTGTTGGATAGTTATATAAACTTGGACTGGATGAAATTTTGCGATGGTGTATCTTACCGCATGAGCAAGGTCCCATTCTAGAAGAAGCACATGCAGGAATTGCGGGAGGTCACTATGGAGGCTGCGCTATTGCATGAAAAGTGTTGTGTGCTAGTCTATGGTGGCCCATGTTGCATAATGATGCCGCAGACTATGCAAGGAGCTATGATGTCTTCCACTAGGTTGGTAAACCATCGCAGAGGGATGAGATGCTACTGGTGCCGCAGGTGACTCTGCAACCATTTGATAAATGGGCTGTAGACTTTATGGGTCCTATCAATCCGCCAGGTAAGTGCACTGGTTCCTGCTATACTATTACTGCAACTGATTACCTGACTCGGTGGGCAGAAGCTACACTAGTCATTGATTGTACCACTGTGACAGTAGCACAGTTTATTTTTTAGAACATTGTGACATGATTTGGGTGTCCTAGAATCCTGATGAGTGACCAGGGTAGTCACTTTGTCAACTGAATGGTAAAAGCGCTAACTGAGGAGATCCAGATACAACATAATAGGAGTACACCATACCACCCGCAGGAAAATGGTATTGTTGAGGCCTTCAAAAAAAATTTAGAGACAACGCTGACCAAGGTATGTAACGATAAATACGATGACTGGGACTTAAAATTCCTTCAGTTATATGGGCCTATCGCACTACTTGCAAACAAATAATAGGTCAGAGACCATTTAAGTTGGTTTATAGGCAAGGGGTAGTCATGCCTATGGAGTATATTGTTCCTATCTTTCCCATTGCCGCGGTGATGGGCATGGATGATGCAGAGGCATTAGAAGAACGCGTTGCACAATTGATTCAGCTTGAAGAAGATTGTTTCATTGTAGGCTTCCAGCAATAGGTAGCGAAGGATCGACAAAAGGCATGGTATGATCGCCATATTAAGCACAAATAGTTTACGATAGGAGATCTAGTGTTTTTATACGATAGTAAGTTCATCAAGAATCTAGGTGGGTTACAAATGCACTGGTTAGGTTACAAATGCATTGGTTAGGTCCCTATCTTGTTCAGTCCATTACATCTGGCAGTGTAGTTCGGTTACAACAATTAGATGGTGCAATGTTGCCGAAGCTCATCAACAGGAGTCGCTTAAAGCCCTATTGAACAGAACTGGTGATGTGAATCACATGAAGTGTTGAAAAAAAAAGAAAAAAAAAGAATATTTTAGTTCAACAGAGCAAGGCGACCCCTGAGGGAGAGGCTACACAAGGTTAAAATTGTTAGCGGTAATTGGTTGACCAGTTGCGATAGTTGCAAAGCTGTGAAGTGGTAAAATCAAGTAATAAATGCAGGTAGTTAAACCAGTTGGCTAGCGGCACTTGTTGAAGAGACCTGCATTAATGGGTGATCCGACTGTTAGAAGCATAAGATCGTCGACGGATTTGGCGTCATTAATACCTGATTTGGTAATAATGGTGAAGTTAGATTTGGCAATGATCGATTTGGATTGGAAGTGGCTATAAGACACCGCGCGAGATATATTCAATGGAATTATTTAGTTATGAAAGCAGAGGTAGAAGGTGAATTCTGTGCAGAGTGTTGAGTGAAGTGCAGTTCGAGCTGTTGAGTGTATTTTCAAGTTTTGAGGGGTAAGGGATGCTGAGTGGCCTTGACACCATAGAAATTTTGAGTGAGTAAAAGTCACATGTTCGGCTCATGGTTGTGGAAGAATAAATTATGAGTATGCCAGTGGGTTCACCCTCCATTCCTAAGCAGAAATGGCAGCCTCAAAGACCTAGTCCTATGCCACTAGAGAAGAGGCAAACTCACATGTTTGCAAAGATGTGGGGAGAAGGCACTGCACAAACTGGGCCATCAAGCTTAGGAGCTATTGAGTTCATGGCACCTTAGGGTGTGTCAGTGCATGATATTTTGGGATACGTTTCTCCTAAGTGTCCAGGAACCAAGCCACGACAACTGTCGAAGAATCATAAGTACCCACCCAAGTTGCCAGCGCTGCTGAAAGGGATGACGTGCTCGATCAATATCATCCCTGTATTGATCAGGATCAAGTTTGACGATCATGACCTACTTTTACTTAAATATGTTTAGGACGAGCCATATGAATCTGTCCCTATTGTGCCTAGTGGCCCCATTCAATGAATTCTAAAACCATGGGCTAGTGGGTTAGACAAGTCTGGGTTATTAGGGCTCATCAATATGCACCATTTTGGTTGCTTGACTGAAGCACATGCATGTGTGAAGCAACTGCTGGCGAGTTTCCATGGAGGGACGCTTTGGCTTAATACACCAATCCCTATCATAGTTGACTTGATTGCAAGCATTACTGGTTTACCTAAGTCTGGGGAGGACCCGAGGCAGTATATTCGTGGAAGAGATACGGATAAGAAACTTGTGAAGTAGCTGAAGGAGTGCTTCGATTTATAGTTGGATGGTCATGCTTATCGCATTGACAGTATTAAATCCCAGACATTGCACATTGGCACAAGAATTCTGGCCAGCAAGGTTGTTCACAGCAATCGACCAGTCCAATGCAATTCAGGTGTTGTTGCCTATGCCAAAAAATGTGCTAAGGGGGTACAAATGAATTGGTCTTTATTTTTGTTGAATCAGTTGCTCAAAGATGTGCTTGCTGCTTAGATCGGGAAACCCTTTTCTTATAGTTGGCTGTTGATTCTTATTGCTCTTATTGCTTTGATGGAACCTGACGACTACCAACCAATGTCGGGTTGAGGTAGTCAAGGTTTGCCGCGATGCCCGCTATCAGAACCTATGGTGGGTCAAAGAGACCAGTCGCCAAACAAACTGTGCCATTCATTTATGGATATATTGGGAAGCATTGTAGGCTACCTCCGTTGATGTTCCTAGAGTTTCTCCCTACGCCACAGACAAGTATCAGTGGATCCTTCAGTTTTCTATTGGACCCCACTCCATTCATATCCAGGCCAGGTAGGACCCTAATCGACAATGGCTACCATTTCCTTATAAAGTCACCATGAAATATTTGGATGCTATTGTGCAATATTTGCTAGGCGAATGGCGCATCCCGGTGAGTCAAGAGGATTTAGATAAGGAGCTACCCCTAGAGGTCCCTGAAGACCCTACTCCATAGGAATTGAGCACCCATGACTCCGACAATGAGTCATCGACGGATCCTGAAGATGCCACACAATGTATGCGGGAGGATACTCGCACCAAATGGCATCAGGAGTACAAGGTAGGCAGTGGTACCAAATTAGGGATGGAAGACCAGCTGCAACGGCTTATCAAAGCCATCATGGATTCATTTACGGCTAAAACTATGACGATCCACAAATCTAACCATGAAGAATTTGGCATGGTAAGAGATAGACTAGAGTCCATTTTTGATATTATTTCCAAACAACCATCGGCAAGACCTCTATTGTAGGATAGCCCATCGATCAGCACTGAGCCCAGGGCTAGGAATGTGCAAGTTTGCCCGACTGCGATCAATGCCAACTTTGAAGAAGTTCACCAACAGCTGCACCCGATCCAAAGGGTGACTTTGGATCTGAACAAACTATCAGCTATATCATTAGTTGAGTTGCAGCATGGCGCCACACTAGAATTGGTGGCACGGTAAAAATAATTGGCTGAGGGCTATGTAGAGTCCCAGAATACCGTTGAGAAGCTATAGAAAGAAGCAGAGGAGTTGCACCAAGTCTGCATGCAATTGGTAGAGGAAAATATACAAGAAATCAATCAACTGAAGGTGACATAGGCCAAGTTGTAGTGGAAGGTTGCTGAAGAGATTACCAACCTCAAGAAGGTGCAAGACCACCTAATTGTTGAATAGGTGCAACTGTGTGTTCAATGCAGCAAAGTTGAGTAGGCTATTTCTGATGCCTTCCAGAACATTTTTGACAACACCACAGGGCTCACCCTAGTTGAAAAGGCCAAGCGATTGGGACAAACTATGGTTCAGATTCAGGATAATAACTTGCTGCTCCAGGCTCAGGTACAACCTATAATGCCACCAGAGTAGGTTGTGGAGTGCAAGACCTCCATTGAAGAAATAGCCACTCAGTTTGGCACCATGGAGCAAGAGGATAAAACTGTTATGGAGGTGACCACACATTTTTGGCAAAGTATTGTTCAGGATGAGCAAATTGATCAACTAACTACGTAGGTGCAAGAAACAGAGGGCCAGCTAGAAACCCTGAAGATGTCGTTGAAGGCCATGCTGCTAATGGTGTAGATCACCTAGGCTACAGAACTGAAGGATCTATAGTAGCGAGCTTCACGTGTATAAAAGAACCAACAAAAGTGCCACAAGCATCTTAACGAATTCCAAGAAATTGGTGGTCAGTTAGCTATTAAGGCCATTGCCATGCTCCAGACCATTCAAGAGCATCGACAAATGGTCGACAACAAGGCTAGTGAGGAGCACCCCGTCCAGCAAACTTTGACTAATTGTTAAGGTATCACCACTAAAGTTCAGCTACAGGTTCGTGAGAAGATTTTAAGGACAAGACTTCGACACACACCCTGTCGACTCCGTGTGGCTCGAGGACGCTGGGGGCCTGTTGGAAAGGGGTTTGGGACAAGTGAGTTGCGCAGCGTCGTGGCAGCTACGCAAGCTCACGCGGTACTGTGCAAGGGAAGATCGGTGTGATAAGCAGGAAAATAACCACTTTTTGAATATTTTATGTATATTTTGACCAAGTTTTGTTGCAATAGGTCAGTAGTGGTTAGAAGTCAGTTAGTAGTGGACCCTAAATGTAAAGGCTTAAGCCTATTTATAGATCTATTTTGAGGAGATTAGGGGGCAGTTGTGAGTGATTGTATGTGATTGTATGTGCGATTGTATGGATAAGATCTGGTGCAATCTGTTTTATGGATAATTTTCTGTCTTAACTGTGATCTTATCTGGGTTTCTTCCTGATGTATGCAATCTACGATTTTGGAGAAGAATTGTGTAATGCGGTATATTTGCGTAAGGTTAATATGATGCGATGAGTATGGCTCAATTCTTGTCTATTTTTATAGATATGATATGATTCTGTGACTCTATTTTGTTACAATGGCATAATATAGATGTGATTCAGTCTCTTCCTGCTATATCGATGTGATCTATTGTTTTTATGTTGATGCAATCTATGTTTCTGTGACTATTTCATGCACTATGAATAATGATGTTCCATGCATAATGATGCGATATTGGGATACTGTATGATGATTGCATAAGTTATGGTGTCCCTCTGTCAAATCCCCATATCCTACTCTCCGACTGTTGGAAACTTGGTTTTGGCATCTCTCCTTTGAACACCTCGGGTGAGGCCTCGTCTGCTTCATAGACGTTGCTGGGTAGGGTAAAACCTGTCTGGGCTGGTGCTCAAGGAGATTGTGCTACAGGGTGTCGACAGAGTGGGAACCCTTGTCGACGAAGCTTTGTTGGTGGGTTTCATCAACACTCTTCCTTGTCCTCACTCTGAGTTAAACATGATCCCCAACACTGAAATATCTGTCCACCGTATGCTTATCAACATAGCTTTTCTATTTTTCCTGGGTTGCTTTCATACTATGACTGATCTTTGCAACCTCCTGCTCTGTTTCCTTGAGAAATTATGGACCAAGAAAAATGCTATTCACTGGATTATCCCATGTCATAGGTGTCCTACACATTCTTCCATACAAAGCTTCATAAGGACTCATCCCCAAGGATGCATGCTGTCCATTATTATAAGAAAACTCTACCAAGTGTAAATAATCTTCCCACTTGGTTGGTTTGTCCATCACATACATGTGAAGCATGTCTTCAATCACTTGATTCACTCTCTCTATATGACCATTAGTCTGAGGATGGTAGGTAGTGCTGAATTTCATCTTTATACCCAAATCTGCAAACAAACCCTTCCAAAAGTTGGAAGTGAACTTAGCATCCCTATTGAAAACTATTGCCTTAGGCAACCCATGCAATGTAAAAATATCCTTCATGAATATTTTTGCAATATCATCAGTCTTATGTGTGGGTTTAATAGGTATAAAGTGTGCTTCCTTTGTTAACTTTCCCACCACAACCATGATGGAATCATGTTTTCTCCAAGTCATTGGCAATCCTGTAATAAAATCCATGGAAATCACTTCCCATTTCCATTCTAGAACTGGAAAAGGCTGCAACAAACTTGCTGGGTGTTGATGCTCAACCTTCACCTGCTGAAATTTCATGCACTTTGAAATATACTCAGCAATATCCTTCTTCATTCCTGACCAAAAATACTGCTTTTTGGTTGTAGCAATTGTCTTCTGATATCCTAGGTGACAAGAATATGGAGCTTGATGGATCTCATCCATAACAACCCTCGTCAAATCTGGTACACTTGGAATATAAAATCTGATTTTATAAGTAAGAAGTCGATATTCTTCAAATTTATATCCCGCATACCTCTACTCAAGACTTTGATGCTGCAACTTTTCTTTTACCTGCACATACAATTCATCTTCAATAGCATGATCAACAATCTATTGTCTCAAATCTGATTGGAAAATGCTAAGAGATGCCAAGTGCATTTCATGCACCTTCCTCCTGAGTGCATAAACCAATTTGTTTTCTTTTCCTTATATGTGTTTGATCTCAAAATCAAACTCACATAAAAAATCCAGCCATCTTGCTTGCCTAACATTTAGAGTAGGCTGATTAAACAAATATTCCAGACCACAGTGGTCTGTCCTTAACTCAAATTGTCTGCTCATTAAGTAATGCCTCCACATCTTGAGAGCATGTACTATGGATGCAAGTTCTAATTCATGAGTGTCATGGTTCTTCTCATGATCCTTCAACTTTATGGACTCATAAAATACCATGTGGTTGTCTTGCAAAAGAACTCCTCCAATTCCTTGACCACTTGCATCAGTACACACCACAAAATATTTCTCTGGGTCTGCAATTTTCAAAACGGGTGCACTTGTGAGAATATCCTTCAACTGTTGGAAGATTTATTCACACCTTGTTGTCCATTCAAACTTTACTCCCTTCCTTTGCAAGGAATTGATTGGATTTGCAACCCCGAAGAATCCTTCAATGAATCTCCTGTAGTAACCTGCAAGGCCCATAAAAGATCTTACATCTATTACAATATTTGGAGTAGGCCAATTCATAATGGCTTCAATCTTTTTAGGTCCATACATATACCCTCATCTGAGATAATGTGACCCAATTAATGAATTATATATTTATAGAAGTGACACTTGCTCAACTTTGCATACAATTTATTCTCTCTGAGAAATTCCAATGTCAATCTTAGATGTTCTTCATGCTCTTCCTCATTCTTAGAATAGATAAGAATGTAATCAAGGAAGACAAGAACAAACTTGTCTAAATACCTGCTGAAAACACTATTCATAAGGCACATAAATGCAACTAGTGAATTTGTGAGTTTGTGAGGCCAAATGGTACCACTACAAACTCATAATGTCCGTACCTTGTTCTGAAGGTTGTCTTATGAATGTCTTCATCCTTGATTCTTACTTGATGGTAACCAGACCTTAAGTCAATATTGAAAAATACCTTTGCTCCCCTCATTTGATCAAAGAGGTCACCTATCTTAGGAAAAGGGTATTTGTTCTTCACAATGACTTTGTTCAACTGTCTATAATCAATACATAATTTGTGTGTACCATATTTCTTTTTCACGAACATAACCAGTGCTCCCCAAGGAGACACACTTGACCTGATATACTTCTTTTGCAATAACTCTTGCAGCTGCATCTTCATCTCTAGCATTTCTGGTGTACTCATCCTGTAGGGTGTCTTGGAGACTGGTGCTGATCCTGGCACAAGTTCAATGGTGAAATCAATGTCCCTCTTTGGAGGAAGCCCTGGAATTTCATCAAGAAAAACACCCTTGAATTCTTGTAACACATGAAAGTCCTCCAACCTAGGAGTTTCATTCTCTGCTGCCTCCAACACCTAGGAGTCATACACTCTGCAACCTTTCCTACAAAATTTATTCAGCTGCATGGATGAAATATTCCTAACAGAAATCACTTTAGGAACATCTCTTACAACCCTTAACATTTCCTTCTTCATCTATGCATTCAAAATTCTTATTGTAACAATCAAGATTTACCCTGTGTGCTTCCAACCAATCCATTCTTATGAGGATATCATAGGAACCAAGTGGTAGAACATTCAGATCTGCATAGGTGACCAATCCATCCATAACCAAAGGACACTTTTCTACCACTTCACTAACCTTTCTCTTAGTCCTAGTGGCTAGATGAACTAACCATGATTTGTTATGCTTTAGCTTCTTAAAATCACAAATCTCAGCTATTCTAGCAGTAATGTAACTATGATTAGATCCAGAGTCAATTAAAACAGAAATAGATTGCTCAGCAATCTTACCTGCAATTTTAGTCACCATTGACTGATGATCTGCCTGGCAGTCCTCTAGCATTGCATAAATCCTAGGGACGTTCCTTGCCACTTAACTCACAGTTTCAACTTCTTGAATTTTATGATATTTCCTTACAAACCCATCCTCAAGTGGACAATTCCTACGCATGTGGGGTCCTCGACATTTCCAACATTGAAGGGGTTCTCTATTCTGTTGTGGATCTCTTGGATTTTCTCCCATCACTGTGGCTGGTGGATTCACAACTTGTGATGGCTACTTCTGTATATTCCTGAAGTGAGAAGGTATGAAACCTTTATTCGCCTAATCAAAATTTTCATTCTTTTTGTCCTTCCATGTATTATGGATATCAAGTTTTCTCTTTCTTTACTCATAGGAATACTTAGCTTTCCTTATTGATTCTTCCAAAGTTCTAGGTTCATAAAACTAAATCCTCTCTTTGTAAGACTGAGGAAACCCACTCATAAAATGATGGGTTTTCACCTTTTCATCTTTGATGTACCTAACATACCTTAGAATTTCCAAGAAATTATTGGCATACTCTTCCATTGTCTGTCCTCCCAATTTTAGTTTATGGAATTCCTTGATCTTATCATCATAATACCTTCTAGAGAGGTAATTATGCCTGAAGTATTTCTTGAACTATTTCCAAGTGATCTTCCTTTCACTGATCTTCTTTACTTTCCTGTGGTGCTCCCACCATATGGATGCTCTTCCATTTAGGTTGAAGATGTCTACTCTAGCCTTCATATTTCTAGAGTATTCCTGGACTTCGAAATATTTCCTCATCCCAAAAGCAAGGCTTCAACTTCTTGTCTGGTCTTTACCTCACCATTAAAGGTAGGAGGTCTTGGATTTTTAAACTCATCATGTGAGCTGTTCATGTAGTGACTCTTTCTCTTCTCTCTCTGAGATGATGAGCTCAAACCCCCAGTGGATCCTTCAGAGTTAGATGATGCAATAGAATATCTCTTTCTCCTTATGGAACTTCTCTTGATTCCTTCTGGTTTCTTTGTACGATGCCCAGAGCTCATCCGCCTTTGGATGTCTATTAAGATTTGCAACATGGTTGCATTCAACTGATGTTTCCCTTCCTGATATTTAATCAATATTCTCATGGTGGTTGCAATTTCTAGCGGCGTCTCTTAAAATTTTCTGCCATTAGACTCTGTATCAACATTTCCAACTCGGACGTTTTCCCCCATAGCATCCTCCTCGTGCTCATAGGAATTATGTGCATCATACATGTCGTAGGTTCTCATGGCTAAGCCAAAAAACCACTTTTTCCTATCTGCATTATGCCTCTGCAAAATGTCTTAACAACATCATTTGTTACCTATATAGTAACTTCAGAATTGAAAACCATTTTCTTACTGTCACCTCACCCATCTAGGCCCAATGTTGCAACCCGCAGCTCTGATACCACAATGTTGGTATCATAGGTTATTCTTATCTCTTTCTAGCCTATCTAGGCCCAATGCTACAACCCACAAGCTCTAATACCACAATGTAACGTCCCCATACCCCATAATGTAGATTATTAAAAAAAAATCTTCAAGAACCCTTGTTCTCGTTCGAAACACAAGGCATGGACGTTATCACACACTTCAACCTTGATTATTAGTTTTAGAAACCACTGTAACAGTCATTCCGCCCTTGACAGATCACCTCTATGACCATAATGAACATTTCCACACTGGACCTATCTTTCCGCAGTCCACGTTCCACACTTCCACTTTTCGCCCTTTCGACCTTGAAAGTCGAAAATCAGAAAAATCAAGATCGACAGAAATACTTTAAACTCCCTTCCGCCTTCTACCCTCGGAGATTGGAAATGGGAACTATAATGTGTGAGGGGAACATTCAACGACCCTTCCGCCTTCCTCCTTCCATTTCCCACCTTCCACACTTCGAAATTCAAAAATTAGAAACTCAAAGTGCGACAGAGCACTTAACAACTCTTCCACACTTCTGTTTTCTACTTTCTGACTTCGGACTTCGGTAATCCAAAAAGCCACTTTCTTCCTTGTTTCCAACTGCCATTTTCTCCTCCCATCTTCCACCTTTCACACAAGGATCCTGGGGTGCGGAAACACAACAATTCTTCCATGTTCATCTTTTCCTATTCTGGTTTCCACTTTCCACCTTCTGTAGGAGGATTTCAAGGGCAAAAACTCAATGATTCTTACCTTAACTACATTTTTGGCCCTGTAATAGGCTTTTGGACTCCATGGACTTAGGAAAATGCACCACCAAAACACAAGGCATGTACATAAGTAAAATGTATAAAACATACAAGGCATACACAAGCAAATACAAAGAATTTCATACACAAGTAACCTCTACTTGGTCATCGACAAGCATTCAACATGATCTAACAATTCATAGACAAATACATTGCATAACCAAGAAGGAAAAAGAATACTTATCTTGATGATTAAGTTGTCCCGCAACTAGCTAAGTCGTTGCAACGTTCCACCCAACCATACGCAAGTGTGTTCATTAATCTCTCAACGCACTGCAACCCCTGAGCTAGGCATGATTTCCACAAGGAACTAGGGAAAAACAGACTTACACACAATCAGACCAAATAACACACACAGTCAAGCCAACCTTCAGTTGGGTTTATCAAGCTATCCATCCAAGCCAACACCAAGTTGGGTTTATCAGGCTGCAAGCTTACAAGCCAAACACTAATGGGTTTATCAGACTTTTCACAGTCAAGTCAATAATCAGTTATGGACCAGCCAAGCAAACATATGGGTTATCAGGCTACCAGCCAAGCCATTATTCCAGTTGGTTTTATTAGGCTATCCCACCAAGGATTACTCACAAGGCCAAACACAACAACACACGTCCAAGCCAACAGATGGGTTTATCAGGCTACCAGGTAATCCATCCTTCAAGTTGGGTTTATCAGCTTGCTAAGGTACTGGACAGGAAGAACTGCTAAGATAGTGATCTCATCCATGGAGCTAAGGACACCCTCACAAGATCTACCTGGAACTAATACATTTGGGCATATTTTTCCACGAAATATTTCCACGTTTTGAAAATTCGTGGATTAATACTTCATTTTTTTTTTATCATGGCAGAAAAATTGTGGCAATATCAACTTTTCTTAATTTTCGACAAACTTTTGTCTCTATATCGACGATATATGGCTATATTTTCACACCCGCCAAACCAATGCCATCTTTCAACGGCTCTTGGCTGTTTACGCATGGGTCAACTCATGAATTTTCGTCCACATCTAACTAAGAAGATCTCTCTATTTGCATAACGGAGTAAACTTGTTCTGGGTGAGAAGTGAATTCCATCCCTCCCTCGGTTCATATTCAAGCTAGCAAGCATGAATCTAGCACTGAATGTCAAAGAAAAATATTTCTTCTATCTTCTGTCCGATCATAGAGAGAAATCCTGAAATGGAAACCCTCAATAATAATAAAATAGATTTTCTTTTTTTCCCCGACTGTTGCATATTTTTTCTTGGGTCTGGGCCTGACTAGCTATGCGTGGTATAATATTTTATGTATATGACAGAAGCTACCTATACCCCCACCTTAGGCCATTCATGTGCCCTTATATTTTTCATAGAGACATTTACACTTGTTCATATATGATGTGGCCATGGATAAATAGTAATTTCCATGTAACTGACTACCTCATTGCAACTATCTCTACTACAGAAACCTAGTTACCTATATGATGTCAGCATAGATAATTTTACCTTTTATATTGCTAGTTTATAGCTCCTTTGCAGGAGCATGCCAAGCTGTATCACTTAGCACATTTTCTATAGTTGT
Organism: Pseudotsuga menziesii; assembly: GCA_001517045.1. Classification (NCBI taxonomy): domain Eukaryota; kingdom Viridiplantae; phylum Streptophyta; class Pinopsida; order Pinales; family Pinaceae; genus Pseudotsuga; species Pseudotsuga menziesii. The sequence goes on from LPNX010207317.1 coordinate 82,697, forward strand.
GACAAGGTTCTTGGTGATTGATTGAGCGCAGATTGAGCCTGAATTTCTTTATCAACCATATCCAAAACTAGAGAGATCAGTCATACTCTACAACAATCATTTGGCTGTAAATTCATAAAAGGTAAGCATGCATCCTTTTTGGGGGATACAAACTAACATTGAGGCTCAAAATAACACTTGTATTATTTGGGTCATGTACCTTACGAACGAATTTAACAACCCTGCAACTCCCTCCTTTTATTTAAACCAAAGTAATTGCAACAAGAGGGTCCAGTCAACAATGACTCTAGCCAATTCGTTTTTTTTTATAGACCTGATGCTCCACTAAGCTATTGTCCATTAACACAGTGTTAATTACTTTCCACAGTAGAAGGACAAATTTTATTTGGACCATTTGGGCCACCTAGTGTTCGAATCCCCAGACTATCAAGGTCTCCTTGTCAGTAATTCAAAGGCCATTGCACAACACTTATTGGCATCAATGAAAACTTTAGTCTGTTAGACACAACGCTCACTGAGAATGGGGGGGGGTGAATCAGTGAGCTAAGGATTCAAATCAATTTCAACGTCTTTTTCTACCAATCTTATCATGCCTGCAACCATCTCTGTCGTCATGTTTGCTTGTCTATTGTCATGTCACCATCTCCTTGTCATCTTTGCACCAACATCTTTGTCTTTCCCAAATCATCTTCAAATGACCACATAATGGGTCATTTGACTCTCTAGATGTTCCATGCTTGTCATGCTTTCTTGTCAATGTCATTATGCATGTCCCTAGCCATCTCTATCCTTCATGTCTTGTTCCAATTACACCTTGCCATGTCATCATTCTTAGACACCTCTTCGAATCTTTGTTTGTTATTTATTGTTTTAATGAAATAATCAATTAAACTTCTTCTAAACATTGCATCTCTCCAATAGTAAGATGTGTCTCTTCAAAACTCTGTCTTAATTCTTCTTATTAAATTTCAGCTTATTTTTCTAAATACATTCTTGTAGCTTCTTATTTTATAAACTCTGTTTATTATTTTTCACTAACTTTGCAGGTCCATATTTTACATATATGACGATCATAATAAAAACTGAAAGTATGGATGGATAGCCACCTCAACAAGGATCAAATCCATGTCACCTTTTGAACTTTTTGATACACACACATTATCTGGAGATCATTTGAAAATATCCTTCCAAGCTATTTAATTTAACACTTGGACAAAATTGTTTTTAACTTGTAAAAACAAATTTTCTTCTACTTTGGTAGATTGATTTGTCCCTCATGTGATCACCATAAGGAAATATACAAGCATGGATAGAAATCTATTTCAACAATGAACAAGACCATATCACAAGATAAATCTGTTGACACACACACAACCTCTAGCAAGCATTTCAAAATATCTCTCAACCTCTTTTGACCATCAAAACATATTTCTTCCCATTTTGACAGACTCCTATATCACACGTGTGAACACTCTATGGAGACTTGAAGTCAGGAGCAGATGGACAACTTACCAAAGAATGGATCCATGACATTTATAAAATTTACTTGTACAAAGACAGCCCTTGGCGAGCATTTCCAACTGACCTCTCAAACTCCTATTTTTAACACTTGGTCAATTTTCTTTTGTTCTCACTAAGCAAAATATTAATTTTCCTATTTTTCGCAGATTGATATTTTGCATATGAGACCATCATAAGACAACCTGAAGGTATGGATGGATAGTCAGTTCACCAAGGAACATGAATATGCTACCTGATGAATTTTATCATCACAATAACCCCTCCTTGTGGGAATTTCAAAATGCCTTTTCAATTTTCCAACCAATTTTCTTGTGTTCTTAAAATGAAAAATAATATTTTTCTTACTTTTAGCAGATATATATCTTTGTCATAAAACAATACATGGGATAACTGAGACCATGGTTAGATGCACCCATCAACAAGATATATCCTAACACTTTCATATTATTTTTCTCATCATCATATGAGATAGGGTGGGCATTTTCATGAGGCCACTGAGGCAGTTTTGCTAGTACTAGAATAGCGCAAAACCGCCTGAAACTCTGTTTTGGCAAACCATTATCTTTTTCATCAAACATCTTCTTTGAGAATTGAGAACATGGTGAGATATCCTCTTTAACAAGCTGTAGGATGATAGCTTCAGATAATTTTTAATTATCATACACCTATAAGGTACGACAGGCATTTTCCCAAGGTCACATGAGCCATTTTTTCCAACACTTGGACAATTTTCTTAGTCTAGTCCAATTTGCCTAAAACACTATTTTGGCAGGTTCATAACTTGTTCCTCATCTACTTCCAAGAAAGTCTGAAGACATGTTCAGGTAGGAAAAATATCAATCTATAAGACCCCCATATGGTGCGGGAATTTTATTCAACACACAACTTGTTGCGGGCGTTTTCTTAAGGCTACCTCAGCCAATTTTCCAAAACTTAGTCATTTTTAGGACTTTCTCCAAAATTTATTCTGAAACCTCATTTTGGAAAATTCAACTTTTTCTTCAACCATGCTTAAGGATAAATAATACCATGGTTAGGTAGAAAAACCAACACACTACAAGACCCCCATATGTTGTTGGGCACCCTATATGCAAGTTAATTAAAGCTAACATACAGGGTGTTCAATATAAATTGTCAACCCAGGGAAGTCTCTTATTTCAAGGATAAGATGCACTATATATGCTTTAAACACTAGGTAGCTGATTCTGTAAGTAAATGATCCTACTTTCCTGCTCAGCCACACTCATCCCATAATCTACTTAACCTAATCTACTTCCTCAAGAATGCAATCACAAGTACCTCCTATGATTCTTAATCCCTAATTACCAAACCATTTAAAGATCCATCCAACTATCTTGATTTAGTTATTCTATAAATCCAAAGTACATGAATTGAATTCAGCTATTCTAGAAATTCAAAGTACAGGAATGAAATTCTGCAATTATAAATGCAAAAGGACAAACTGCAAAGATCTAAGGAAAATAGTAATTTAAAGAACTAGGGATGAACAAGGTTTTTATAGCTATCACAAATTTTCATAAAAGACAGTTAACCTATATAGTCGACTGACACACCACACACTACAGTTTTACAGGAGATGCAATTACTGATTATTCAAATGACACACTGTAAATCAATAAATGTTATAGCTTACTATAAATAAAGGAAATTATCACAAAATCACACAATACAATACCTAATTAACTCATCAATCCATGTGGGAAGGAGGGCCCGGCCTTCACACAGAGATGCTGGAAGTAACACACGTTAAAACACCGAGATCTGAAGAATCAAACTCCTTGAATTAAAAAGTGGCAGATGAACACACAACCTTACTCATAGCTGATACAATAATTTGGTTAAAATTTCAAACCCTGGCTCAGAATGGTTCCCCATATTTATGCAATTACAATCATAACCTCTTCCTACTATTATCGAGCAGCCATGAGATCTCTGATCTTCAGGCTGCCCTAATTACAATAAGCTGTTACAATCGTGGCAAGATGAGAGCAGAAGATATAGGGAAGCTGTTATTCAAGCCAGAAATAATGATCATCATTGATTGAGAAGATATTCTGCGGATTACAGCTACTTTTGAGCAGCAACGCACTATTGCCTCCAAATCTGTCGCAATCTGTTGCAGCTACCCTTGTACAGCTCGCATGGAATAATACACTGGGACCACATTCTTTGGGCAACGATGGAATGGATGGCGATCAACTTTAGCAATGAATGTCCATCCCTCCTTTGGCATGTTCAGACCGCTACACCTGTATTCTCTATATCTTGAAATATCTTTATAAAACCATCATATGTTAGCATAATTTAAGATGTAGAGCCCTGATTACCACAATCCTAAGCATTAATAAAATAATACAATGATTAACCATACCTGTATGACCTGAGGGACCAAGTGATGGGAATTTACTCTAACCCATAATTTAGGGCGGGAATCTTTTTGAGGTTACTTAGCCATTTTTGCTTGCTCTGGCACAAACCCCTATTTTGGCAGGTCCATAACTTCTCCCTCAGGAACTTCTAGGACAAACTGAAGGCATGGTCAGGTAGTAAAAATAACAATATATAGGACCCCCATGTGGTGCGGGCACTTATATTCTCGTATAAATTATGGCATGCATTTCCCTGAGGAATTTCTTACTAATTTCCCCGTACTTAGTCATTTTCCTGTTTTTCACCAAATTACCATATTCTTCCAAAATGATTGTCATTAATGTTGTCATCAATGACAATCCTATTCATCACAGTCTTCATGTTTTACTTTATAGAAATTGGTATATAATATATTGCATTTAGAAATATACTTATATCTAATGTATTTGACAAGTTATTGTTATAATGTTATATGCATCCATTCATGTATAATAAAAAATATGCTCTTATGCACTTAAAA
>LPNX010207317.1:89628-92128 GCA_001517045.1 Pseudotsuga menziesii
ATGAAGATGTGATGACAAGATATTTACCTTGGTATTCACTAAAATGTTATGAGGTTCGCCAACATTATAATAGAATGGTTATGAGTGATTATTCACTCCTATAAATAATACACTTTATGGAACTACGAAACTGCTCAGTTTGGATCTTCCTCTTTTAAGACATCAGACGTGGTCCATAAGTCTTGATTCTTCATGTGCACAACTCTAAGAATAGGAGGCTTCATAGGGACCAAAAATTTGTATTTTTTTTTACTACTTCCTCAGATCATATTGAATTGTTAGATTAGTCCTTGGAATGGGTGTTAGGAGCAATCCTTAATTTTTCACTCAATTGGTCGCTTCCCCTATCATATGATGATGATGATGAAAATGATGACAATGATAATGAAAATGATGATGATGATGATGATGAAGATGATGATCATGATAATGGAGATTCTGATGAATTGGATGACAATGATGTTGATGATGAATATGATGATGAAGATGAAGATGCTGATGATGATGATGACGAATATGATGATGATGGTGATAACGAAGATGTTGATGATGAAGATGATGATTATGATGATGATGATAAGGAAGATGATGATGATGAAGAAGATCATGATGATTATGAAGATGAAGATGATGATATTGATGAAGAATACGATGATGATGGTGATGACGATGACAAGAATGATGATGATGATCATCGTCGTTGTTGTCTTCATCACCATCATCTTCGTCTTCATCATCATCATCATCATGTTCGTCCTTGAAGGGACTTATGTATAGGATATCATTATAAGCAATGCAACCAATACAAATTATGACAAAATACTAGTTAAATTAAAATAAATTAAATTAAACTACACTAAATTAAAAACATAGAGTTGTTTAACTATAAAAAAATTAAAATGCAACAAAATATAAAAAATGAAAATAAAAAAACCCAAAATAAACTAAACAAAAGATAAATAAAAAAATAAAAAAAAAACAAAACAAAACACAAAATATAAAATATGCAAATAAACAAACAAAAAAACGTAGAATTCAAAAACACTTGCGCACTAGCTCATTAGCATTCAAAAACAACCACGCAGGATCTGCTCTGGCTCCCATTTGGGGTTTTTCAATTTTGAACTTTCATTGAAGGATCTGGAACAAGATATGATGTTTTTTTTATAGGAAGGGCAGACGAAGGAATTTTCCTATTAGTGCATCATCCACTCCCTTCGCATGTGATCCCATGGTTCTAGAAGCACCTTCCCCACATCCAGAATGGTAGCAATGTTTAGACCTTCAGGTTCATTTCATTCCACTTTCATTCTATGTTTTTCTTGATTACCTATTGTGTTTTTATTTTATTCATGGTTTTTTTTCATTGTTGTGGATGTGGTGGCAATGAAATGGATCAAATATTCTTACAAGAATGAAGCACAAGCTGGCAAGGTGAACTTGGGATATTTAATGTGAGAAATAAAACCAACAGTTATCGAGGAAAAGGAAGAAGGGAATGAGATATTTTAATGTTGCCATGCCTGTGTTTTCTTGTTGTAATTTCACCTTTGGGGGGTAATTGATCACTATGAGCTATATTATTGTAGGGTATGCTCTAAATGGGAAATATAAAGAGGCTCTCAAGATTTTTTGGCAAGCGTTGATGATGGGGATGAGGCCGAATGATTTTACTTTCTCGATGGTGCTTCTGATTTGTGCAAACATTACGGCTTCTGATCAGGGTAAGCAAGTTCATATCCTCACCATAAAATATGGATTTGATTCATATAATTTTATGGATATTTATCTAGTTGGCATGTCTGAAAAATGCCAATTTGTTTCTAGTTTTGTTCATTCCTTTTGGGCATCATGTAAAAATTCCCATGAATTGAGAGTTCAAAGCTAGACTATGAATGTTTTTAATAGGATATGTAAGTGGATATTGTCTTAATTATAATACAATAACCGGTGCTCTGTGGACTCAAAAAACCAATTCTCTTAGGTGCCAAGATAACTCCATTCCATGTTTTTCCTTTAAAGGGCCACCACGTATTCTATTTGAGAAGAATCTATGTTGGTTGTTACCATTTCAACAACCATTTCAACAATGAACAGACCATACAAGATAAATCTGTTGACACACATAGAATCTCTGGAAAGCATTTCAAAATAGCTTCTCAACCTCTTTTGAACATCAAAACATATTTCTTCCCATTTTAGCAGACTCCTATTTCACACGTGTGAATACTCTATGGAGACCTGAATTCAGGAGTAGATGGATAACTTACCAAAGAATGGATCCATGACATTTGATAAATTTACTTGCACAAAGACAGCCCTTCGTGAGCATTTCCAAATGACCTCTCAAACTCCTGTTTTTAACACTTAGTTAATTTTATTTTGTTCTCACTATGCAAAATATTATTTTTCCTATTTTTGACAGATTGATATTTTGCATATGATACCATCATAAGACAACCTGAACATATGGATGGGTAGTCAGCTCACCAAGGAACAT
>LPNX010207317.1:97128-113550 GCA_001517045.1 Pseudotsuga menziesii
GGAACATGCTATGATTTTTTTTCTATAGGAAGGGAGGGCAAAGGAATTTTCCTATCAGTTCATCATCCACTCCCTTTGCATGTGAGCCCATGCTTCTAGAACCACCTTCCCCACCTCCAGAATGGCAACAATGTTTAGACCTTCAAGTTCGTTTCATTCTATGTTTTTCTTGATTACCCATTGTGTTTTTATTTTATTCATGGTTTTTTTCGTTGATGTGTATGTGGTGGAGATGAAATGCCTCAAATATCCTTGGAAGCATGAAGCACGAGCTGTACAGGTAAACTTGGGAAATTCAATGTGAGAAATAAAACCAATAGTTATCGAGGAAAAGGAAGAAGGGAATGAGATATTTTAATGCTACCATGCCTGTGTTTGCTTGTAGTCATTTCACCTTTGGGGGGTAATTGATCACTATGAGCTATATGATTGTAGGGTATTCTCTGAATGGGAAAGATGAAGAGGATCTCAAGATGTGTTGGCAAGTGTTGATGATGGGGATGAGGTCAAATGATTTTACTTTCTCGACGGTACTTCTAACTTGTGCAAACATCACGGCTTATGATTAGGGTAAGAAAGTTCATATCCTCACCATAAAGTATGTATTTATTCATATAATTTTGTGGGTATTTATCTAGTTGGCATGTCTGCAAAATGTGGGTTTTTTTCTAGTTTTGTTCATTCCTTTTGGGCATCAAGTAAAATTTCCCATGAATTGACAGTTCAAAGCTAGACTGTGAATGTTTTTAATAGGATATGTAAGTGGATATTGTCTTAATTATAGTATAATAACCGGTGCTCTCTGGACTCGAAAACCCAATTCTCTTAGGTTCCAAGATAACTCCATGCCATGTTTTTCCTTTAAAGGGCCACCAGGTATTCTATTTGAGAGGAATCTATGTTGGTTGTTACCATTTCAAAAACAAGGTTGCAACATCCCTATATCAACACACTTCCACCTGATGCCTAGAGTCTGCAATAAACTGCAAACTGTTAAACTTTGACAGCCCTCCCTACCTGCAACCACAGTAAACACCAAACTAAATCAAATGTTAACTATTCGTTGGATGGTGATATTGTTTAAGAGAGGTAAATAAAGTCTGAAATTTTAAATTATTTGCATAGCTACAAGTCTGGAACATACATTTGGTGGTTGTCCTATATTTCTAAGAAAAGTGTTCAAGGTTTGGATTGGTGTGGTTTACATTGAATGCAAAACTAAAAATCTTATACACCTTACATTGGTAGCCTTCACTGCTGCTATAAAATTATCATAATTAGAACTGTCATATTGTATTATTGCTGCTATATTTATATGAGTCCTCATACTTGAATGGAAGGTTATTGGTTGGTTAAATACTGAAAATGAATTGTATATGGTTACACGGGTAATGATACCTTGTATGCTAAAGTTCTACCGGATGACCTTGCTACTAATTCCATATATCTTGAATTGAATACATTGACTTGATATAATTTACATTTGCATCTATAAGCACTCAATCAACTTAGTATGTCTTCTTAATTCATAGAAGTGATTGATTGAAAGCTACTAGTCACTAATACAATTGTGTAGAAGATATAGCTGTTTGTCCTGGTAATTAAATAGAAAGAAGGTTCCCTGCAACCCAATGCATTTTCCATGGCACTAGATTCCATGGCTAAGTTGCCGGAAAGACCAAAATAGGTGTTGTGCCATGAACATTTTGGTACATAAATGTGTGGTAGAGACTAGAAATGTGTTACTAGTTACCACTACCAACCATAAAGAGAGGTCCAATGGAAATATGTTTCCCCGTATCGTGTAACTTAGGTCCACAACCGTAAATGGAATTGATTTAACTTCATTGAAATTAAATTTATAGCACTATTGTGAACTTCCCTATCCATTATTTGAATAGAATTCAGTAAACCCTTTTTCAAAGCTAATATTAAATGTCAAACTGGAAGCAATGGAATACTCATTGTAAAAGGCAATTTGTAGTAATAGGAAGAAGATAGAGATTACCAAGAAAGGACAGACCAAGGAATCTTATAGTCAAACAAAAAAGATGTTGAGAGAGAAACCAACCTTAGTGAGTTTTGCTTGTGAGTGATCAACTACAGGATATGTAGATCCAATAGGGGCAGCATGACCATTTACAACATTATTGATAGCTACATCTGTAGAAGGATCATGTGTGTTTCCACCATCCTTATTTTTTTCAGTTTCCATAAGCTCTACCTCCTCCTCTTCTATCAACTGAACCATAAGAGGTTAGCATACATATATATATGCCTACAAATTCATACATCTCAAATGCAGTGGGTTACTAATATAAATGCCTTCATAACAACCAACCAAAATATATAATTGTGGTAAAAGACAAGCAAAAGTTGTGAAGAGAATTCTTATACTATTGTTTAGTACTCTTATTTGATGCTTATGGATGCTTGATTGGATTTCTTTGATACTTGATCATTGGTCAATGGATATCATCTTCAATTATTTATTTGATTGTTGATTGGGCTATATTTTAGTGACGTAGGTTTTGATATCGGCTCCTCCAACGTTGGCAGAGTATCAGACGTCATAGGTGTCAGCTGGATGTATTGCAATTCAATTAAACCCTGAGTATAGTTTTTAGTTTTTCTTTGATAATATAAACTTTTTGGAGTTTGAATCCTGCATGTTCTATAGAAAACTGTTTTTGTTTGCTCATAGTGGTTTTGAGGCTACTAAGTGGAGCTTTGTAGCAATTGTGGAATGCCAGAGCTTGTATTGAGTTGTACATGCATATTTGCTTTGATTAATTAGTGAGACATCGACCCTAGACATAGAATTCTCTGTATAAACTAACGAAATCCCATTGCATGCATCAATTCTTGTGAATTCTAAGTGTAGGCAAGCGTTTCGGTAGAAGAACACAATATTCCCTCTACGGTTTGTCGTTTCTTGTGTCCAAGATGGCAGAATATTCTACTAGGAGGAAAAGAAGCAGCAATGAGGGATACCTTGGAGTGATTCCTAAGAAGAAACCCATGCCTGAACCTGAGGAGAACAAATTCATGTTCATGGTTTTGCTTATTAATGGTTTGAATTTAACTCTACAGATGGAGGATGTCATTGAAAAGATGTCGGTTGTTGAGTTTGTAAGGACTGATAGGAGAAAAGTGAAGAAATAAATAATAGAAAAGGGGTCAAGAAAGTTCCATTGGGGTCCCCAAGTCTATGTGGAATATGGAATGGGAGAATGAATAAAGATGGAAACACCATATGCAATGATCCTCACAACAAGCCCATGCTCGTAGCTCTGCAGGTTCATGCCTGAACTTCCTCCCCTAAAATTTTATATTAAATAGAATTATTTTAATATTATTTATTTGATTGTTGATTGGGATATATTTCAGTGATGTAGGTTTTGATATCAGCTCCTCCAGCATTAGCGGCATATCAAATGTCATAGGTGTCAGCTGGATGTACTACAATTCAATTAAGCCCTGAGTACGGTTGTTAGTTTTTCTTTGATAATGGAAAATTTTTGGATTTTGAAGCCCGAATGTTCTATAGAAACCTATTTTTGTTTGCTCAAAGTGGTTTTGAGGCTACCGATCGGAGCTTTGTAGCAATTGTGGAACACCAGATCTTGTCTTGAGTTGTACATGCATAGTTTCTTTGAGTAATTAGTGAGACATTGTTACATAGAACTCTTGCAGTCTTGATCCATGTGTCAACCCTCTGCCTAATCACCAAATTTATCTCTACTAAACTGGATTGATGCTGAGGTTTTTTCTTCCTTTTTTCCCTCTCTAGAAAGGCCGGTGCTCTTGTCCTTCATGCTAGGTGCATAGAAGGTGCTTTTTCCCTTTTTGGAAGGTGCGCCGGTGACGTTTTGAGGGAAAAAAATGGAGCTTTGAGACCCTTCTCGACGGTGGATGAGGTGGATGTCTATACCTATCATTTAGGTGAGGTGGCATTCAGTTCCTAACCTATATGGAAGATCCCTTATATCCGTCCTCCTATCCTCAACCTAATCTATCCCTTTATCCTTATAAATTGAACCCTCTCTCCATTTGGAAGGGGGAAAGGACTATGGTACTCTTATGCTGGTGGAATTTCTAGGTGATCCCTATCATTCTTTGGAGGCTTGTCCTTGGCTTAGATTGTTGGATGGAATATTGCAGCGTTGAGGCTAGGTTGTGATGTTCCTTCTCATTGTAATTATATGTATCTCCTTAATTACATTAACACAAATCTCTTTCCATAAATGTTATTGTGTTAATAATGTTTAGAGCTTTATTCTTTAAATATTAGCTTAGATCAATTATATGTTTGGATATGCATATACTGTTTGCTTGTTTCCACTTGCTTGACGTGGTTTTGCAACTGAAGATATGAAGATTCTGGAGCTTGGATCAACAAAGAGAGAAGAGGATTTGCATATTTTAGGTAGTTGATATATCATTTACTTTGGATTTCCATTTGATCTAGGAAATTAGGTTGTATTATGTATTTGATTTGTTCTAGATCCACTTGGACTAGGTAGATATGGCTTGATTCTGATTGAGTATATTTATCCGATAACAAATTTGGCGACGATACTGGGAATAGTTACTTTGCATAATTACTTTCTTTAGTTTCAATCTTGCGTAAAAATGAAACAGGTCCCCATGAGAATAGTTATTCTCTGTTTCAAGCTTGTGAAAAAATGAAACAGGTCACCTTGAGCATTGTTTATTCTTGGTTTTAATCTCGTTAAAAAATAAAACCGACCTTGAGCAGAGTTCCTTTTTCGTGTCAAGCTCGTTAAAAAATGAAACAAATTCTTCCATTGTGTCAAGACTCAATACTGGAACCTTCATTTCAAATGCCAGTAAATCAGAAGAAATGAAGCTTGGGGGGCATGTACCCTACCTATTTATATTGGGATTTAGTCACTTGACAATTATACTGGGGGAAAGTACCAACCACTGGACATCATGTTGTGAAATCACCCATCAATGGAAGCCATTTTGAGCATACTTTGTTTTAGTTTCGAGCTCTTTAAACCATGAAACCACCTTTTGAGCATAGTTCATTTTCTATTTCAAGCTCGTTAAAAACTGAAGTAGGTTTCCTTAAGCATAGTTTACCTTTTGGTTTCAACTTTGCATAAAAATGAAACCATGTTTTGAGCATAGTTCTTATTCTATTTCAAGCTCGTTAAACAATGAAGCAAATACCCTGAGCATTCTTTCAACTGATCTTTGATCTCATTAAAAACAGTAAGATGGTGTTGAGCTTACTTTTCATTTTTTGTGCTCTGGTTACAACATGAAAACTGGTTCGAGCTTACTTTATCGCTTTTTTTGTGCTCTGGATTCAAACATGAAAAAGGTTCCAAGTTCCTTTTATACCTTTAGTGTGCTCGTTAAAAACTCAGTGAAGAGGTATCGGATATAGTTTTATTATTTTTCAGACTCGTTAAAATTAAATTATGAAAAAAGAACCCATTCTAGAGTTATATTTAATCTCTTTTTAGTCTCACTAAAAACACAAAATATTTCCAAGCGAGCTTGTTACGTTCACGCATGTAAAAGTATCAGAATGGTCGACTAGTTGGTGGTAGGTTATCTCTTTTTCGGACTGACTAGGCCTATTTTCCAAAAAGGACCTTTTGGAGTCTTCTTAGTCATTTCAGACTCTCTAAACATGAAATGACAAATGATTTTTCTTTCATTAGACTCGTAAAATTAAGCGATGAAGGACCCTCTTTTGGGAATGAACCTATCCTTTCTCAGGTTTGTAAAACATATGAGATTGGACTCGTCCAAAGGACGAGCTATATCGAGCATTTGTTACCCTTTTCCAGCTCGTTAAAAAGAAAATAGGCACTCATCGATCATGATGGGGAAATTAAGGAAAGAGTTTGTATTTTGTTATGGAAGTACATAGTGACTCTCTTGAACATGGAACTCACTTGCATATGCATTTCAGTACTTGGGTAATATTTTTGTCTTTGAGTCCTTCTAATTCCTAGAGTCTTCTTACTCCTTTGAGTTGTCCAAGAATACTCTCACCGTTAGTTGCATTGGGGGATTGGTATGATTCTCATGTCAATACTTCCAAGTGATTCCATGCCCATGTTCAAGAGAATTTTGGTCATCTGTTCACTGTCTGTAGTCAGTTTACCTTCTATCATGTTGGTTATCCCTGAGTTAGTCTCATACATCACTCTGCTATCCGGTTTACTCCAAAACATCTTTGATCGTGTTTCATCTCGATGATGGTGGATTCATCATGGCCCTCCTTTGACGAGCCTATTCATGTCGACTTCAACTCCCTATCCAGGAATTGGGCTTAGAAACCAAGACAAGTACCTTGGTCTGGCATGCCTTAATGTCAGGAAACCTCACTTTCAACATGAGTTTACATCATTGACTCTTGATTGAAATATCTCATCAAGTGTTCGACTCGAAGTCCTTTATTCAGATTCGATGGTATGTACCATGATACCTTAGGAACCATTGACATCAATGGTGATTTCCCTCGCACTTGTTAACAGTTTACATCATTGACTGATAATCAAGTGGTTTCTACCATGTTCGACGTCAAGACATTGTAATCACATGGTTAGATTCGTATTGTTGCGCGTTCATCTTGAAGACCCTAGGTTGTTAGATATCTTCGCCAAGGTTTCCATGGAGTTTGTTTTTAGTCATATTACATGGATCCAATTTTGTATTGCTCGTGGATGTGTTATCATCTCATCATGGATCTACACTTGTTTCCAGTAGCCATGATTGTGTTCAGTCGATCTCTACTACCATGGATCTGCATTGTATTGGTCGGCAGCCATGTTATGAGTCATTTGAGATTTGAGTCAGCGATACTATAGTAGCTTCCACCCAACACCCTTTCCTTATATTTCTTCACTTTGCAAGGCATTCACCTATTTCATTCCTCTAACTTCATGGTTTGGGGGGTATTATGTTACACCGAACTCTTGCACTCTTGATCCATGTGTCAACCCTTTTCCTAATCCCCAAATTTATCTTTGTTAAACTAGGTTGATGCTGAGTTTTTTCTGCCTTTTTTGCCTCTCTAGGAAGGTCGTCACTCTTGTCCTTCATGCTAGGTGCACTGAAGGCACTTTTTCCCTTTTTGGAAGGTGCACCGGTGGCATTTTGAGGGGAAAAAATGGAGCTTCGAGACCCTTCTATAAGGTGGATGAGGTGGATGTCTATCCCTATCATTTAGGTGAGGTGGAATAATGTTTAGATATTTCTTCTTTAACTGCTAGCTTAGATCAATTATATGTTTGGATACGCATATACTGTTTTCTTGTTTCCACTTGCTTGACAGGGTTTTGCAGCTAAAAGTCTGAAGATTCTAGAGCTTGGATCAACCAAGAGAGAAGAGGATCTGCATATTTTAGGTAGGTGATCTATTTGTTACTTTGCATTTCCATTTGATCTAGGAAAGTATGTTGTATTATGTATTTGATTTGTTCTAGATCCACTTGGACTAGGGAGATCTAACTTGATTCTGATTGAATTTTTTGTATAAAATAATGAAAGCCCATTGCATGCATCAATTCTTGAAAATTCTAAGTGTAGGAAAGTGTTGAGATAGAAGAACACAATATTTGCTCTGTCGTTTGTCGTTTCTTGTGTCCAAGATGGCATAATCTTCTAGCATGAGGAAAAGAAGCAGTAATGAGGGCTACCTTGGAGTGCTTCCTAAGAAGAAACCCAAGCATGAACCTGAGGAGCACAAATTCATGTTTAGGGTTTTTCTTCTTAATGGTTTGAATTTAACTCTACAGTTGGAGGATGTCATTAAAGAGATGTCGGTCACCGAGTTTGTAAGGACTGTTAGGAGAAAACATGAGAAATAAATAATAGAAAAGGGATCAAGAAATATCCATTGGGGTCCCCAAGTCTATGTGGAAGATGCAATGGGAGAACGAATAAAGATGGAAACATCAAAGGCAATGATTCTCACAACAAGCCCATGATCGTATCTCTGCAGGTTCATCCCTGAACTTCCTCCCCTAAATTGTTTCTTTAGTTTTTTTATAAGTCATCAAAAATGTATTTATATGTGCGCTACAAAAGCATTCCATGAGCTCTTCAAAGTGCATTATGTTAGAACAAATATTTCCATATCTAAATAGTATTTACTGGAAAGTTTTTTTTTTTAGTAACTAGGGGAATTGGCAACTGGAGCTTGGATGGTACTCACATGACAAGGGGTCCAGGGATCCATTCCCACTACCACTATACCCCTAGGTTTCCCACACCTACTGCAAGACATGGGACACAGGTAAAACCGTGTGGGATTTGATCTCGTGACCTCTAATTTACAACAAGTTACTTCATAACAACTGAACCGCCAATGAGTCACACCCGTGCAAGCTATTATTTACTGGAAAGTTAACATTTCATAGATAACAAAGATTTATCTGGAGTATTTAGTGACATTGTATTCATATAGTAAGACAACATGACTCTTTCCTCTACTTTTTGTTTTATATTGTTTGACAGGATGGTGGTATTAACAGTGTCCACACATTTCTAGTAAAAACCTATTTATCTGTGTATTTAATATATTTATGTCTTAAACTTTGAAATTTGTGTGTTGTTTTCATTTTAATACAATGGTTAAAGAAATATTGTTGAATACAAACACAAGTTTCCAAATCAGTGAGGCAATGATATTGTAATATAGCATTTAAATGCGAGTTGATATTCTGGTAGAAAATGTGTGCTCGATAGATTGATTGTTGATTTCCTTCGCAGGACATGTGGAATGTGAATCCAGAACCACATCTCTTGGTGGAATTACCCAAATAACACACTTTCTAGACAGCATTAGCTGATTTAATTATATGCCCATTTTTTATTTCATAGAGTATTTTGATATTTTCCATGCCTAGAAAAATGACCACATGTGTATAGGTCTAGGAATGGATTCTTTATTTAATTTATAACTTTTCTATTTTCATTTCTAGCCTCTTCATCATGCTTCCAATCCAATGTTTGTATAGAAACATAAGAATATCATACTTAACTGTCTTTGCTGTGTTCTTATTGTACAATTCCCTGCTTTTAGCACTCTTATGTTCTCTTTGTGCATTTCCCACCTCTGTTTTTTAACCACTTTCCCTCTATTAGAACTGTTTGTTTTCAGTTTTTGGTTCCATTTCTTCATCATTTCCTTAAATTAATATTCAAAATCGTGTTTTATTTTTCATTTTCTACAGAAAGCTTGGAATTTTTTGTTCCTGTTTATTTTCTATCAAACCAAAATATTGCACGAGAAGCCTTTTTTGGGTGGAAATGGAGGTGTTTTTCCTGTCGTCCAAGATTCTTCCAACCTTCTCATGGGGAAGAGGAGTCTTGAGTTTTAAAACCTAGTAAGAGTAATTATCCTTTATCCTCCATCTCTGAAGCTACCATTTGTAGTTCCATTACAAGTGTATTATGATAGATTTATTGGTTTTGCATGGGAAGCTTTGTTGGGGTTGAAACATAGGTATAATTTCATTCTATAGAATTTGTCTTGTATTAATATTTTTAGGAATTGCGGTGACATTGCCACCTCATGGCTCTTGTTTGACAAATATCTAATGTCTAGCTTAGGATTTTCCTATTGAAGATTTCTAAAGTGGATCTAATTATTAATGAGCAGATTGGGTTTGAACCATTCAACCCTATCTACTCTTTAATCACTAAAGTCTCCATGAGATCCTCAATTGACCCAATCTGCCTAACTTGGATTTGTTAGGCACTAATCACAACTTTTATGCCATTTTAAATCTTAATTTATCTTTCATTTTCTGTTTTATAAGATCTGAAAATTTTTGTCATTTACATGTATTAAACTCATCCCTAAAACATCGAATCGCATGATAGGTTTGCCCCAGTTTGTGGCTCGGAATTACCTTCTGGAAATCTTCTCTGTAGCGCTGATTAAATCTGGTCTAAAACATAATTAAAAGGTCCACGAGACTGCACATCAATCACGAGCACTTATTGAAGATTCAAAACCATGGAAAGGAATGTGCCTTTCCACAGTTTTTTATTTTTTTTTAAACCTCCAGGTTTCATCGCAATATTGCCGAGCTTTCATCGCGGGTATTACAAAACTGTTGAAACCCTGGGTGGATTTCCATGAATACCATCGCTATAGTGACGCAGTTTCATGGAAAAATTACCGTTCAACTTGCAGATTTCATCGATAGAGATTGGTTTTCCATGGTTTTACGTGGAAGAATTTTTTTTTCAAATTCCAGAATTCGTCAATAGAGCGACAAACGTTTGTCGAAAATGTTCCACAGTTTTCATGGAACCAAAATTTTTCCTAGCAGTTTTTGGCCATATTTTCATTGCTATAGGGACGATCATTTTGTCGATAGAACGACGAAACGTAGAAAATGAATTAAAAAAAATTAATTTCAAGGCCACCGTATAGAAGACACGTGGTGTCCAATTTTCGTCTCTATATTGAAGGCTTTAAAGTTCATCATTATAGAGATGAAATAAGTGCCATGAAACATCACGACCATTATTCTCACAATTGAGACGATGAAACGTGGAAATAGCAATGAAAAACCGTTGCAAATTTGCTCATATGTATTAGTGTGTGCTGGAATCCACGTTTCCTACACACCGAACACAAGGAAGTGTCCCCTTCTCTGCTCCACAGTCCCTCAGGCTACACCTTCCCTTCCAGTTCTCTTCAGGATGTGCAAATCATATTTACCAGCCACTCTTACCTTATTGTTGTTGATGTATATGTAACTTCGGAATGTATTCTTCTATGTATCTTATGTATTGTAACCCGATGTTTATTCCGGGATGTTTCTATTATGTATTTGAGTCATGTGATCATGCCCCGATGTTCCGATCGGGAAGATTAATAATGTAAACAAGTCATATCAAGTCATTAAGTAAGTCCCCACAGTTTCGGGGCACTTGAGTTATTATACACTAATGAAGGTGTAGGCTCGAGTAGTAATTGTTAGGTTGAGCCTACGTGTGAAAATGCAATTCAAGTGAACGGATGAATATAAATAGAGAGTGAGAGTCTCTCTATTTATCACTTGTGAAATACATTACTTGCTCTCTCAAGTGTGGCACACTAGTGGAGAAGGAAATATACTGGGACAAGAAGACTACTGCTGTTGGAGTGCATCTTTCTGTTTTGGGGTTTTACATCTTGTGGTGATACTATCTTAGAGGAAATTGCGGGGTTTTCTCCATTTATGGTTTCCCCGATCAAAACTCTTTGTGTCTCTTGTCTCTTGTGATGTGCTTATGTTATTGCTGTGCTTGTTATTCTCTCAGTGAAAAGATCCTAACATAATGCTAGCTTAAATGTTGAAAAACTAACATGGTATCAGAGCTAACCTGAGAAGAAGACATTGTGCAGCTACAAGAACTAGGGCTTCCTATTTTGTGGATCTTCTTCCACATATTTTCAGCAAAAGTATGCTAGGATGACTCTCCATTGAAGGGTGCATCTTTCTGTCGAAGTGGAATTCGATTTCGAGCATTTTCAGTTTCGATGCGGAAATTAGGGCTTTCTACAGAAGAGGAATTTTTGAGTGAGACCTGCATAGGATTTTTATCCTCATCAAAACCGAAGTTTAGAGACCTGGATCAATAAATTTGGTTGGGTGAAACTTCGAGAAAGTCAAACCCTAGTTTGACCCTGAGCTTGAAAAACCCTAAATACTAAAAACTAATAAGTTTTGGTACAGTCGCTATATTCCGAGGTTGGAGAAGTCTCAGAAGCTGAAAATTGCAGGGACCGAAGATAAAATCTTGAGTAACACTGTGTCCAAAATTCAGCCTCCGATTCGCTATATTCCAGGAGATATGATCTCTCTAAGTTAGGGTTTCAGTCTCTTCCAAAAATCATCCATAAACAGGACACCTGGGGAGATCTGCAATATCTTGGGCTACAGAGGTCCAAATGGAATTTATGAAGATGTTACAGAAAGGGCACGGACTGTAATTTCGGTGGTCCAAATATCAGACTCAAAATATGAACCAGTGACACGTGGAATTCCGTACAACTTCACTGTTCTGAACAGTTCTTTAACAGGTCACCTTGGGAAAAGGATAATAAATCCCAAATGGTGAAACCAATTCTGATGAAAACTACGGCGTTGGATCAGGGACATACGAGGTTACCTTAGTGAGAAATGGCAGACACATAGGATCAGTAAGTTCGGAGATATCATAGAAACAGTAACAGGAATTTATGCAGAAGAAATTGGAAATCTAGGGCTTCCTGTTCCGGGAGCTTCCCTCCACTATTTTCAGAAAATGAGTACATTGGACAGATCCATTTGAAGAGATCCATCTGCCTATCCAATTATTTTTGAAAGATTCCAAGTTTTGAAAATTAGGGTTTCTGTGACAAACCCTAGATCAGCAAACTCCGGGACAAGGACGGACACCTCAAATCAATAAGATCTAATCCTTTGCTATTTCCATTTGAGGTTCTCATTTCAATATGATATATAACATCAGCTTGGTGACAAGCTTGGGGAAGTTGACAACTTCCAAGCCTGGAAGTATTTGATCTCTCTGAAGAAAATGGATTGGACACCTACATGAGTATAGAGGTTCCGGTTTCAGAGGGAGACGAGGTTAGAAGCCTTTCACAAGAAGAACTTGGTCAAGGCCAAAGAAGACATCATGCTCATGCTGCAGAGGATGATGAACCATCCAGAAAGAGATCAAGATATGAAAGTGAAGATTCTTCAAGCAAGCATGAATATGTTCTGATATCAGCTCTCACGGGTAACATTACTCATGGAAGTGATGATTGACTCATAGACAATGGGGCTTCCAAACATATGACGAGACTCAAGGAAAGACTATCAATGATGTGGTAGTGATTGGAGAACAAGAAGGAGGCTTGTACAAATTGAAGGGCCATCCAGAACAAGCCTTGATCCATGACACAGTAAATCCAAATGAGCCTTGGCATAGAGGGCTTGCACATGTGCATTACAGAGCACTACCTATGGCAAGCAAAGCTGTTCCAGAATTTCAAGCTATTTGAAAGGAAGAACAAAAATCAGAATATGACCTAAAGAAACCAGTTGAAGGATGTGAAGATCCAGAATGAAGAGACCATGTAGTCATAAGAGTCTCTCAAATCAAAGAACAACTTGAAGTGGTAAAAGAAGAAGTGAAGAATGCAGAAGTGGTGATGGCCACCTTTAATGGCCACCCAGGATCGTGGAATTCATTCATTCAAGGAATGTGTTCCAGAAGGAAGTGATTACTTTCAGCAAACTCTAGGAAGAAGAAGAAGCTCGACTCATAAGAAGAGAAGAGAAGATGGAAGCAAATGAACATCAAGCTCTCAAAGAAGATACCTCAAGCAATGAGGAATATGAAGAACTCAACTCTTGAAGAACTTCTTATCCTCCTTATCATTTGGATAAGAAACGATGCTACCATGAATGAAGAAGACGATGAAGTTGAAGGCTCAAGAAGCAATCTACCCACAAAACAAATAAAGATAAGTATTCAATTGTCATTTCATGATATTGTTTTGTTATGCATTTGTTTATATTCAGTTGATGTATCGTGCATGATAAGATGTTTGCATTAATGGCAGTATACTACTAATATGCATGTGATGGGTAAGTAGCTCATGGTGCTATACAAATCTCCATTGCTACTTATCTAGAATGAAACCTCTTTGCTGACATATTGGATTAGTGCACAATCTCAATGTTGTCCTGGTAGAGATGGAAGGCATCTAGAAAGTTTCAGTGAGATATGGATGAATGTTGTATTGGCTAAAGTAGTTGCATGATCATATATTTATGCATAAGTGTTTGCCAATATAAATATTCCTTATGAAATGTTTCTAACCATACAATTGCATTTGACTTGTAGGAAAGACCGCATACATAATCTCCTACAAGCAAAGAAGAATGAACACTTGTTCCGAAGAGCAAGTGATGACATTTCAAAATGAAGAATAATATGATGAGTGCAGTGACATCATTGAATAAAGAGAAGACCAGTTCAAGAAGAATGATGTCAGGGCGCAGTATCAAGACCTGAAGAGAAGTTCATAGTTCCATCATGCAGTAGATGGAAACTTCGTGGGATACAAAGCAAGATTCGTAGCATGAGGCTTCTCACGAAAGGAAGGCCTAGACTACGAAGAGACATTTGAAACCAGTAAGAGTTGAAACACATACATGATGAGACTGATGAAGATCTTAACCTTTGCTACAAGGTTGAAGATGTAAGTCTATACACTAGATGGTCACATAGAATATTAGTAGCATAGGAAGCTACTTGTCACTCTAGTACAGAATGTTTTCAGTGCATAGAGCACAGAAGATAGAAGGAGTATGATGCTCCGCTTCAGAGGGAGTGACTACAGAATATATTGAGGTTCAACATGGTATGACAGGATGGGCAGGTTACTGATGACTCTAGGATTTACTGAGAGTAAAGCAGATTCCAACCTTTGCTTCAAGGTTGAAGACGGAAGACCAGTGGTGTTCCTGTTATGTGTCGATGCACAATTGTTCTAGGTATGGAGGTGTGGCAGAGTGTGGATGGAATATTCCTTGGATAAGGGAAGTATGCAGTAGAGATCTTGAAGAGATTTGGAATGATGGACTGCAAGGCTATGGCCACACCTATGGCATCAAACCTGAAGCTATTGAGTGATGCTTCATCAGAGTCGGTTGATGCTACGATGTATCATCAGATGATTGGGTCCTTGATGTACCTGAGACCAGATATTTTCTTTGCTGTGAACACATTGAGACATGTTCACCTGATGGTTGCAAAGCATGTAGGGGTACAGTTGATTATGGGCTCAAGTACGATGAGAATCAAAAGATTAACCTAGAGGGTTATGTTGATTCGGATTGGGCAGGCAGTGCCATCGACCGGAAGGGTACTTCAGGATGTTGCTTCAGTATGGGATCAGGTATGATCTCTTGGTTTAGCAGGAAGAATCCTGTGTGGCACTGAGTACAGCTGAAGCAGAGTATGTCGCAGCTTGTTCAGCTAGTTGTGAGGCAGTATGGCTGCAGAAGCTACTGTCTGATATATTTGATCTCCAGTTGGATGCTACTTGTATACATTGTGACAACCAGAGTTGCGTGAAGTTGTCAGCGAATCCAGTGTTCCATGACAAGTCAAAGCATATCGAGATCAAGTATCACTATATCAGGGATATGGTGCAGAGAGGAGCAGTGAAGCTTCAGTATGTTGCGACGGAGGAACAGATAGCTGATGTATTGACGAAGCCATTGGCTATGCTGAAGTTCGAGTACTTCAGAGAGAGACTTGGTGTTCTCCAGATCGAGGTTCCCTCCAAGAGAAAGTGATGAGACCCATAGCCATTCTGACATGGTGAGAGGATTGGTTCCTTCCATGGTCAGTTGTAAGGGCTGAGCCATTCTGTCATGGTGAGAGGATTCAATTCCTTCCATGTCAGATATGAGTGCTAGAGATGCAAAGCCGTTCTGACGAGCAGGTCAGATGTAAGGGCTGAGCCATTCTGTCATGGTGAGAGGATTTAGTTCCTTCCATGTCAGATATGAGTGCTAACTGCCATTCTGGGAATGGAGGCACCTGGTCAATTACCAGGAACACTTAGTCAGGGACTGAGAGAGCCATTCTGACGAGTAGGTCAGATGTAAGGGCTGAGCCATTCTGGTCATGGATAAAGGATTAAGTTCCTCCCATGACAGATGTGAGTGTTGGCCATTCTGTCGAGTAGGACATATGTAAGGGCAACTGCCACTCTCCGGGAGAGTGGAGGTGCCTGGTTAGTTACCAGGTAGCTCAGTCTGGGACTGGGGGCCATTCTGAAAAGGGTGCAGGATTCAGTTCCTACCAGGTCAGATGTGAGTGCATGCCCTTCTGACGAGTAGGTCAGATGTAAGTGCAGAAATCTTTCTTCATTGTGGCGGATGTGGTTCCATCTTGGGTGAAAAGAAAAGAGTTCTTTCATCATTATGGTGGATGTGGTTCCAGCCTGGTTGAAAGTCTTCCATCATTGTGGCAGATGTGGTTCCAGCCTGGGTGAAAAGAACAGGGTTCTTTCATCATTGTGGCGGATGTGGTTCCAGCCTGGATGGATGTGATGCCCTTCTGACGAGTAGGTCAGATGTAAGTGCAGAGCCATTTCACAGATGGTAGTTGTTGTTCCTACCATGCTGGTGAATGTGAGTGCTGGGCCTTTCTGATGTGATTGTAGTTTACTACATGATCAGATGTGAGTGTTGGGCGTGCCTTTCCGACGAGCAGGTCAGATGTAAGTGCTGGGCGAAGACCTACCTGGTGGCTAGGCTTACAACCAGCATGAAAAAGGGCTGGCTCTGTAGAACTTCCTATGACGAGATAGTACACACATGATGATGACCAGAGATGATCTAGATCGAGCTATGATCC
>LPNX010207317.1:114112-143562 GCA_001517045.1 Pseudotsuga menziesii
GTGATCATGCCCCGATGTTCCGATCGGGAAGATTAATAATGTAAACAAGTCATATCAAGTCATTAGGTAAGTCCCCACAGTTTCGGGGCACTTGAGTTATTATACACTAATTAAGGTGTAGGCTCGAGTAGTAATTGTTAGGTTGAGCCTACGTGTGAAAATGCAATTCAAGTGAACGGATGAATATAAATAGAGAGTGAGAGTCTCTCTATTTATCACTTGTGAAATACATCACTTGCTCTCTCAAGTGTGGCGCACTAGTGGAGAAGGAAATATACTGGGACAAAAAGACTACTGCTGTTGGAGTGCATCTTTTTGTTTTGGGGTTTTACATCTTGTGGTGATACTATCTTAGAGGAAGTTGCGGGGTTTTCTCCATTTATGGTTTCCCCGATCAAAACTCTTTGTGTCTCTTGTCTCTTGTGATGTGATTATGTTATTGTTGTGCTTGTTATTCTCTCAGTGAAAAGATCCTAACATAATGCTAGCTTAAATGTTGAAAAACTAACAATTGTGAGGTTCCACAGTAGGTTATCAAGCACATTCTACTTATTTTTCACTCCTAAGTCTTGCATATGGTTCAGAACCAACTAGGGTACACAACATAACAATCCATAGGGAAAAACATAGCCATGCAGGCTTCCCTCCGTAACAAAGGTACAACAGGGTTTACTTGCATACCACAATGTCACTCAGAAAGGCACTGCAGAATTGATCTTCTGCGACTTAGGGTAGTAAAATAGAAACAATGCCCGCGTGAATGAACACTCTACATCAATGATAGCATGCCCCCAGCATGAACAAGAGTGAGTGAATGAAAAATGAATCCCCATATCGAAATACTCAGGAAACAGAAAAAATTCTGCGCGTTTGGGAGAAAGGACGGATTGGGCATGCACCACGTGGTTACTTGCTGCAGAAGCAAGAACATGGCCTCCTAGAATGCAGACCTGCAAGCTTTCTTAGACAAGAAATCAGACTGTCGTACCTTGTTTTTCCCAAGGCATTAACTACCTCAACCAACTTCTAGAAGAAATTGATGATTGATGATAGAGGATGAAAAGGTAGCTGAGGGTACATGGGTTTTCCCATTGACACCTGGTCACACCCTATTGGCTCAGGGGGTTTGACTAACTCCCCATCCTATCTACTGTGGAATCATGACCCCATCTCTTTCACATTTTTAGTCACATAGCTAGTTGTGGTATTATATTAATTGTACATCTACATCATATATCAAATATATACATACTATGCTTCACTTAGCACTACCACCATAGGTATCAACCTCTATCACCTATGCACAAAACACCAGATCAATGGTAGGGCCTTGGCCTTGAACTCCATGCCTTGATCTCAATACAACATATACATCATGTACAATCTTAATACCATAAGGTCAAAACCGAGGTATTACACCACTGACCCATTCTTCTTTATTTTTTGTCTTGATCATAATTCAATGGTTCTATGGCATTCATTACATTAGTCATCAAGGCATAATCTCTAAACTTTACAGGAGGATGAATTTATCTATTTGACCTTCTAGGTACTATGGCACCTATTGGAGTTCCATCTATGATTCTTCTTCCTTCTAATGTTTCATCATCTGAGGTGGTATCACTCATGTTATCACCTTATTCCTGAACCTATTGATGTACCTTCACTTTCTGAACAATTTTGTCTATTTTGAGATTATCATCTGAGATCTGCTCTTCATCAGAATTGTTCAACCTGTTACTTATATCTGTATTATCATGAAACACATCTCTACTTGCAATCAGTGTGTGTGAACTAGGATGAAATAACTTATATGCATTATGATAATCACAATAGTCAACAAATACACATTCAATAGATTTTGCATCAAATTTCAATCTATCATATTTAGGGATCTGAGCAAAGGCCCTACAACCAAATATTCTTAAATGACTAATTTCAGGTCTATGGCCATAAAATACTTCAAAGGGTTCTTGGAGTTCTAATTTCTTTGTTGGACTCCTATTCTTTAAATACATAGCGATGTTAATAGCTTCATCCCAAAAACCATTAGAAATGGTTTTACCTTGGATCATGCTGTGAGTACATTCCACCAGTGTTCTATTTTTCCTCTAAGCAACTCCATTTTGCTGAGGTGTATCAGTGACAGTGAATTGCTTATGGATTTAATTGTCTGTACAATATCTTCTGAATGCTCTAGAAGTGTACTCACCACCTTGATACGATCTGAGGATTTTGATATATTTACCTGTCTGCTTTTCAACTTTGATCTTGAATTCCTTGAAGTATTCAAAGACATAGTTTTTTCTCCTTATGAAGTAAACCCAAGTGAACCTAGATCTGTCATCAACAAATATGAGAAAGTACCAATGACTTGGTCTACATAGGTCCACAAACATTAGTATGTATTAATTCAAGTAATTCAGTCTTCCTCTTCTCTTCATGATTAGGGAATTCCTTCATGTGTTGCTTTCCGAGTGCACATGCAACACATTCTATATGGTCATCTTTGATAAGAGGAAGACCTTCAACCATAGACTTTTTCTGTAATAACATAATATCATTGTGATTGAGGTGTCCATGCCTTTGATGCCATAATTTGACATTTGAAATGGCTGAAGATGCTAGTGTGTGATGGATGCCCTTGATTGCATCCATCTTGTATAAGCCTCCAATTCTGGATATTATTGCTATAAACCTGTAATGATCTTGGACATATTTAACATGGCACTTATATTCACAAAATTCTACTTTCATATCATTGCCAATGATAATAGAAACATATATTATATTCTTTTTGATGCTTGGAACATACATCACATTAGGAATCTGTTTAAGTTGTCCATCTGGTAGGATTTTCACTTATCACTCCATAACCTTGGACCTCATGTGACCTGTCATCACCCAAATAAACGTGTGTGCCATCATATTTTTCATGATACTCATCATACCATTCTCTATTCCAAGACATATGGGCACAAACACCCGAGTCTATTGACCATGCACTCTCATCATCCATTTCGGTAGGCAAAGCATTTTCAGATATAAACAGTCTAAGATTTTTGAATCCATTAACATCAGGGGTGTCTTTTCTCACATTATTTCCATTGTGCTTTCTAAATCTATGATTGGACTCATGGTTCTTCTTTCTAAAGTAGTCTCTATCAATATGACCTGATTTGCCACAGTAATGGAATTCAACATTTTTATTAACATTAGAGTCAGTGTGTGACATACCTTTATGTCTTGTATGAAACTTTCCTCTATGTCTGTTCCATAGATTTCCTTTGTGTGAATGTCTACCTCTTGCCATTAGTGTCTGATTTGCACTTTGTTTTTCTGGATCATAGATCTTCATCCTCTCTTCTTCTTGTAGAAGAATTCCACCGATATCTGCAAAAGTAGGAAGGGGTTGTCTTGCTCCAAGCGCTGAAATAAACACTTTATAATATGGAAATAAGCCTTTTAATGTAACTGCCACCAAGTCAGAACTAAACATTTCTTAGCCAATATCGCCCAGATTATCTCTTAAATCCTTGATGCGAGAAAGATACTTAGTTATTGATTCATTCACTTCCATCTTGATAGATAATAATTTAGTCTTCCAAAACAAAATTCTATTTGAATATGACGTCTTCTAGAAACCTCCGAGTTTGTTCCATATATCTTTGGAAGTCTTACAATCTAGGAATTATATTGTCTTTTAGGGTATCTTAGGGCTTTTGTTCTTCTCCTTTCACAATCGTCCATAAATTGAGCCCCTCGAATATAATAATTAATTTGAATTTCCAATTAATATAATTATCCCCATTTAACTTGGATGCTTCATTAATATAAGAATCAGCTAGATGTCCAGAGAGCCAAACACAAAACTGGAGCACCCCACTTTTTAATCGAGCACCGCACTTTTTAAACCAGCAGCATGCGGTGGAGGCCCGAGGTGCTGCACCATCGCTCTAAGTAAGAGCCCAACAACGCACTTACTCTTAACTTAAACGGCCGTACCACTGCACTATTCCTTCTCTCCACAGGCGGTGCCATCGATCTCTCTTCACGGGAGGTGCGGTGCAGGATTTCTTCTCCTACGCACGACTATCCCAGCTCCCAGCCAGCAATGGTAGAATCCAGGTGACGTTGAACAGATAGAATCATTCTTTGTGATACCAAAGAATCGTATTTTGTATGAGTAGCGCTTGATTGACGCTTTTTATCAGTTTGCAGAGAGCATCTCTCACAAGTTTTGACATCACGGGAATTGCTCTGTGTGTGCGTTTTTCCTTCACAGGGACTGCGTCAACCCTTCACTTGAACAACATAGATCGCAACTGATTGATTTGGAAAATTGATCCTTTAACCATCGATCTCTGCCTCTGTGATCGAAACTGTCGCTTGATGGCTCGTTTTTCACTATTAATTTGCTGACACCCAGGGTTCACAATC
The DNA here is from genome assembly GCA_001517045.1 of Pseudotsuga menziesii. NCBI lineage: Eukaryota > Viridiplantae > Streptophyta > Pinopsida > Pinales > Pinaceae > Pseudotsuga > Pseudotsuga menziesii. The sequence continues at coordinate 118,553 of LPNX010207317.1, forward strand.
ACCACTCCTCACCAATAACATACACAATGGCTCTCTATCTTAGATTTCTTAGCGATAGCTCCTTCACATTTCAGCAATATTTCCTTCACGTAGCGATCTTCCATTGTTTGGCAACAATCTCATCAAATTAACGGTGAGCAATGATCCAATGAGTCTCCAGGTGAGCATACACAAGCCAACGATCTCCCTTCAGCGATTGGGAAATGATCTCAATGTGGGGAAACGTTATCACCTCCATCTCATTCAACGATCCTTCCTCCAGATGGTAGCAACATTCTCAGGCCTCCACACTCACTCCTAGAACTCAACCAGCTTTGATACCAAATTAAAGAAATCAGAGGACAAGCAGAGCCAAAGGCTCGCACACAGACATGAGAGTTATACACACCAAACTCATTAAATTACTAAAACTTATATAAATAGGTAAACACCAAACAAACTAGATCCTAGAAGCAAGGATCGGATCCTATCACTAAGGAACGGGTAAATTTCTAAATCTATGTTTAGAAAACTACAATGCTAAATCTATGTTTAGAAAACGACAATCAATACATGTATGCATGATCTCTAACCCTTAATTGTGAAGGTGGCTTCCTATATCATTATTACTACGTATACTGTTCAAAGTTATAAAACTTTTACACATTATAACCTTCAATCTTTAAAACCATTTGATCATACACATATGGTATAACTCTAAAATATTCATGAACCGTTATAGATTATTACCTTTGATCCATCACTTAATTGGGCAAGCCACTCCCTACATCATTACTGCTTATACTATTCAAGGTTATCAAAATTTTACACATTATCCAAACATCATTACCACTTATACTACTGAAAGTTATCAAAATTTTACACATTAGAACATTCAATCTTTAAAACCATTCGATCTTACACCTATGCTAGAACTCTAAATTATCTATTCTAAAGATGCATTAAGAAAATCTTGAAGAATTAATGTTACTTCAAGAGTAGTGAGCATATCACCATCGCAAGTATATAATCGACTAGTATTTCCATTTAACATTGATCTTTGTAAGCCTTATTTCATACTCCTTATTATCTTGATTTCATACTCCTTATTATTTGGAAAAGGCTAGATGGGCCTTCTTCTCCTATTTTTTTTAAGGTTTGTTGTTACACCAAATAGTGTAGACGTTGGTAAATCTATGAAAGCAAGCACAAGGTCCGATTATCTAGGGTGGTGGTTAGTCCATAATATATTACTAAAAGTGAGACAGTTATTAACCGAATACTCCAACACCCCTCCTCCAACGTAGGTCAGGGGAATTGAACCTGAGAACTGAACTCTAATACCATGTAAGGTTTGTCATTACACAAAAAACCTACAAATATTGGTAAACATATGAAACTACACCAAAACTTGCAGATGTTGGTAAACATATGAAACTAAGCACAAGGTCTGATTATCTAGGGTGGCGGTTAGTCCACATTTTATTTCTAGAGGTGCGGTGGTTATCAACCGAATACTCCAACATGTAAGGTTTGTCGTTACACCAAAATCTGAAGATGTTGGTAAACATTTGAAACCAAGCAAAAGATCTAATTATCCAGGGTGGTTGTTAGCCCACATTATATTCCTATAGGTGTGGTGGTTATCAACTGAATACTCCAACACCCCCATCCAACGTAGCTCGGGGGAATTGAACCTAAACCTCGGCTTTGATACCATGTAAGGTTTGTTATTACACCAAACCCTACAGATGTTGGTGAACATTTGAAACCAAGCACAAGATCCAATTATCCTGGATGGCGGTTAGTCCACATTATATTTCCAGAGATACAACAGTTTTTAACCGAATACTCTTAACATTTTTTCACGTTGGGTTACTGTTTATCCAACATAATCAGATGAAGAAGTGAGTTAAAGCAGAGTAAATGTGAAAAATTTGTTACTCTTCACAAATAATTATTTTTGAATTGGATATCAAGTTAACATAATGAAATCAAGTTTCCTAGCAATGACTTGAATTTTGTTGCCATGACGTTTTCATTCATTCTTCGTACCTTTTTTACTTTCATTTTTTTGATCTTACATGAAGAGTAGGGTAATTTTTAGGAGCGGAATTTCGCCAATTGGCTATTTTGGGGTTTTTTTTTCAAAAAATAAATTCACTATTTGGTCATTTTTAGTGTCTAATATCGCCTATATTTACATCAAATATTTTTTTTTATCATAATATTCGCCACAATTTACACATTTTAGTGTTAATTTTATGTTTCATATTTAATATTTGCCTACCTATCTATGAACATGTTTTTTCAATCCAAAACAATCGCCTAGAATACTATACTTAAGTATAATGTTAGAATCCTTAAAAAATACCCTGATGAAGAGAGTTCTTTATAATTTAAGGAGTTTTCCATTTATGTTAGTTTATTTATATTTAAGGATTTTTCCATTCATGTTAGTTTATTTTATATGTTTTACTATTAATAAGTAGTGAAAAAGTACTAGTAGGTTATTATTTGAAAATATGATGCGTGTGACAGAAAATCGAGACCTTTGGCAGGATTAAAATAATATATTCTAATGTTGTTACTGTGACTATGGTGTGAGAATTGCGTGCAATCACAAACAATCAAAACCAAGAAAAGGGTTATAGAAAATAGAAATAGTAGATACTCCAACAAAAAGGATTTATGTATCTACAACAAATTATCATGAAAACAAGTTGCCTAATCAGTGAGTTATGTTTCCTCATTTTGAGATTCTTTCTCACTTATTATTTATTTTCTTCGGTTTTGTTTTATTTGCTTCGATTTTGTTTTTATATTGTGAGAGTTGTTTGTCATGTAAGACATTTTATGTTAGTGTTACTATATTTCTTTAAACATTTTTCAAGTTAATTACGCCGTAAGGCATTTCAACAAGTGGGAGTCGACTCCCCGAATTTATTGTTTTTTTTTTTAGTCATATGATGCTTTCGTCTGACGATTGGGGCAATCTTCCTCGTTGGTTAGCAGATCAAGATCAGTTTCTTGGCATTTCTGTCAACCTCCCTTAAATGCACATCAATGTTTCCTGGCATTTCTGTCAACCTCCCTCTTAAATGGACATCAATCCCTGCCCTCCCCACACTATTAGGTGGTGATGCCTGCCTCCATCAGAACTCAAGAAAATCAGGAACTCTGGGCGATGATGCCTGCCTCCATCAAAACTCAGAAAATCTGCACTACATAAACCATTCAATCCCATACTGATTTTCTCCGGAATGAGTTGCTGCAGGGTTTAGGATGAGTTGCTGCGGGGTTTAGGACGAGTTGGTAACTCCATGATTCCAGGTTTTGAATCTCTCTGTATCTTTCTTTTGTCGTTTAACATTTAGTTTGCCTGCATGAATTTACATTTTGTTGATTCAATATTTGAAACTTCACAGCTTATGAATATCCCATATTGTTTAGCATGCATATGACTCATAGTGAATTTATTTAACAGATATACTTCTAACCCACTGCAAAATGTAAATAGTTACTATGTTCGTCGAGAAGGAAGGATAACAAACCCACTGCAAAATCATAAATCATAAATAATGGCACTACAAATTCTGAGTGAATTGATGTAACTCCACAAAATTGATGAGAAAACTGCAAATCACCTCAGAGAAAGCATGTCCATGGTGTGCTAAGCTCTGCAAAATGATGGAATAACCTGCCTAAATTGAAAATGATGTAAAATACACAAAATTGATGAGAAAACTGCAAAACACCTTAGAGAAAGTGTATTCACGGTGTGCTAAGCTCTGCGCCATAGAAATCCATACGTCCAATGCTGTCACAGAAAGCACTAAGCGCTGAGGATTCCACCGGAGGAACAATTGTTGTGCAAAACGCATCTTCTAAGCGGAAGAGCTCAGGTATCCATGGCTCTGCAAAAGGGGTCTACACCAGACCCAAGAGTCTGAACCAAGCATGAAAGTGTCAATTGAGCCCATGGTTCAAGGCTTGTGCACACGGCCTACTTTCCTTCATAGAAACCCACTCAGCAAGCTAAAGGCCAAGGGAAACAGTGGGAAATGATGGGCTGAAGCGGTTGGGGCGTTGAGAGGTAGTTTGGGAGCCTGTGGGTCATAACAAGTGGCTATCAGAGGAAAGGGAGAGAGTGGGCATGTGGCGGAAGCTCCCAAAGATACCAATGTTTTCATACTTGGAAACTCTTTCCATAGAACACAAAATAATCGCACTAGCCAGCACCCAGATGCAGCCTCTAAAGAGGATCCAAACCATTACCAATGGAACCACTAGAGTATGAAAGACTTTGCCTCCTGGGGGGTGAGTAGAGGGATTACCTGACCATGGCTGCATAGCCTTGCAGACTATAGGACACCATATGGCCCCAAACCACTTGATCTTGTGAGATGAGGGGTAACCCCAAGCATTTCTAAAACATTGGCCACAGGAAACCGAAGAGAGGGCCTTTGTGAAGGGTATGAACTCTACACCAAATCACGTCTATTGGAACAACACAAGGGCACTGAGTCTACCACTTGAGATGAGGGAGATGGTTGTCTAGCCGCCCTCTACAACCCTAATAAAAACATGTTAAACACACACACAAAGAAAAACATGTTAACACACACAAAAAAAATGAGAGACTGCAGGCATAGTAAAAGTTGAAAACCCTGGCGAGGAGAAACCTTACCAGGTACACCATCTTGCAAAGCTCTTTAGCTATTCAGTTAGTGAAATGAGAGAAGACAGGTCTAACAGGGTTTTGTTTCATTAGTTTTGGCATGTATGGTGAGTTTAGCCAGAGAGACCCGCTCCTATGAGTATTATTTCGTTCAATAGCGCGTCAGTCAATCCTTGTGTAGGAACCCATGAGGAAGTGTGGATAAAACTATACCAATGCTTCCATAATCGACAACTCTTTATTTTTGTGGATAACAATGTCTCCACAATGTGCTCCAACACTGGGATGAGCCTGCTGGTAGACTGAAACCTAGCAACTTAGTCCAAACCATGCAGTCATGGCGTAGATGCAGAGGAGCTCATCAAAACTATGCCAAGGAAATGACAGAGGCTGAGGGTTTACCTGGTCCTCTTTCGTTCGTTGGGATGATATAAAAATGCCATGTTTCCTACATGCATGTGCCCTTCCTCCATTACGGTGCTTCGAGCAGAATTGGGAGTATCGTGGTTGTTTTTTTGCATTCCGTCATATATTTAATCCTCCCCATCACAACCCCAATTTTTCGCAAAAATTTAAAATTTTCGAGTTAACAACAAATGTTATAACCTGTGGTTTTACTAACAGCTAACAGTTAACCTAAAAATCAGTTAAGTAAGTGGTTTCTTAACAGTTTATTTTTCGTAGCAGGATAAAAATCTTTTGTATGTTATTTGCTTGAGTTTACTGATTAGCTCTTTTATGTCAGTAGGTGGAATCTACTTTTAGATCCGGGGCTTAATTAGCATTCGTGCTAACACAGATGAATATTGTTTCTTACAGGTTTTTATAGGTATGATCGATCGAGTATATATTTTTTAAAGATTTATTAATGTCAGCAGTATTTTATTTGCAAATTAAAAAGCTTAGTACAATAAGCTGCTAAACACTAGACAGCTCTTGCAAGGTAAAATCATTTGAATTGCATTAGTTGTTCAAATAAATAAGCTTAGAAAAAGTGTAATGACAGTACAGCATAATTGCGACTTTATCATTAGACTCTCAGATATGTGTATTTCTTCTTTAGTATAAGTGGTTAGTAATACTCAAAAACATTGTTTTACTTGACAATATTTTACAACATTATCTTGTCTTGCTTGTATAATCATTGGCCCTTAACTTATTTCTATAGGACACTCATATTGTATTATCTTAGAAACAGTAAGAACTTTTGAAAGTAGAAACTATGACCATTATACTCTTCTACAAGAGCTCAAGGCTACCCATACTTTGTTCCTAAGTTTAACTCTGAGTTCTACTTACTTTAAAAAAAAAAAAAATAGGCTTGTCCTTAATCCTATCATCAGTTTTACCTTTGTAAATATCTTACTGTCCACTAGACACTTGTATGAACATAAATCCAAGTTAGAAATACCCCCAAGCATTAACAAAATAATGTCGTATAAACTATACGACATAATTTTGTGATAATACTTTCATCTTTAAAATTTGTACTACTTCATAGTTTCGATGCTATGGGAGTTATCAGTTCATTTATAATTCTTAGTTATACATAAATGACTTGTTTGATGAGCCGTCAATCCACCAAAGTTTGTTATTGTCACGTATACAATTCTACCCTTAATTTCTTGGCATTATTATTATAAGATACTATCTATAAATGTTAGACTTAGAATATTCTTAAAGTAAAAAGGGTTTACTATGCCCAAGCTATAAAAATGAGTGATATAACAAAGGTTAACTTACCAAACACTCAAATCCCAACCTTCATCGAGTTCAAGTTTGCAAGGAACAACTCATGGGTCTTAAAGCTTTGTTACTAGAGTCGCCACGATCTTGTAATAGTTAATATACACTCTAGAAAAACTATATGAAGACTCAACTATGTCCTAAACCAAAAATATAACATATATCATATGCTATCTAACTTATTAAAACCAAGTTAGAAAAATAGTTATACCATCACTTAAATCGATATGGTAATGTTTAATATAAAACAATACATGTTGTTATGGAAAGGGTTTTGGCTTAATCCATGTCGGGTTTATGTTTATACATAAACATGAATCTATGCTTGGTCAACGTACATTCTTCCATGATAATAATTTGATAATTGGGTGCATATGATACATAATGCAAATGATTAGAGGTTGGCTCCAATTATTGGGCTCTTGATATAGTTTTACCCCCGCGTTGCAAAATCAAACAATAATATATTTCTCCATGCAGGAACCATGGAACGTGACCCTCATTGTTGAATAAATTTTAAGGCTACGTGGAGGAATCCTGTCCATGTGCAGAGAGTATAAAACACTCTGAAAACCTAACCTAAAGCATTGTTATCCTGCAGTTTACGCTGCTCCAGGGTTGCTTGGGCTCGTCTTCCATGGTCGTCGTCGTTCTCTTGGTTACCATTGCATTATACCTCAATTGTGTGCTGCCTCTATCCTCCATTGAGTGGTTTTGAATGCTAGTCTTTCTTTGTCAATCGTGGAGTTGTTCTTCTTGCTGTTTGTATTTTTGCTGTCTGTGAAACCTTCTCCCCAAGGTCTGTGTAGTTTGGTGAATATTCAGTTTCCTTCACGGCTCTTCGTAGCTTGCTACTATGTGAGGTTTTTAAGAGTTAATAGGTTCTCCACTGTGCCATTTATAGGTGGCAGTGCTCGCGAAACGGCTCACCAAACTCGGCGTGACCGGTAAAGATTTCATACACCTTTCTTTTATACACAACAATTTTTTCAATAAATAAATATCTTCAGGCTTTTTACATGTAACAAGGTTTGCTGACAAGGGTTTACCCTTGCTGCAGGTGCTCATTGAATTCCAGCTCGTACAGGGATAAAAGACTACCCTTGCATCACTCGTGGCTCATGGCTCCACTTCGGGTAAGCCCCATCGTTTGAAGGATGGGTTCTCTCCTTAAATGTAGTTGGGGTGGTCGTTGGACTCACCCAGGGTTTGAATACCTTTTCTCATCTTGCCACGAGTTATAATGTGTTGTTTTTATACTGTCACAGGTTATTATAAATATGTTTTTAAAATCAAACCCTTGACAGGGTGGATGCACTTTGTGAATGTAGTGTTTTTGGTCAAAGCTTGGCTTCACAGTCAGTTTTGGATGTGTACTTGTGAAGATGGCTTCGCTGCAACTTGTTTTTGATTGTTGGCCGTTGAGCTGTACTCCATAAAAATTTAGGGTTTATACCCTTTTTGAAAGTTAATGAAGTTAATTCTCTGTTTGAGTATTTATCTGGTTTTTATATGTTAAAAGTTGAAAGCTGTACTCACAGCCATGAGGTAAATCTTGAGTATTTGATGAAATTCGTCGGTTAGGACTGAGAATGGATTATTTTAATTATCTATGATGATTACACAGTTTACAAGAGAAATGATTATTATGTTGGTAATGTCAATGTTTTAGTTTTAAGGGTTTAAATCCCAATAATTAGATATATGTTGTTGTAATAGACTCTGTTTTCTTTTATAATTATGATTGCACCTCTTAGTAAATAAAAAAAAATTTAAAGAAAATTTACCTAAGTAAAAACCTAGGTTACCAAAGTACTAGAATTATTTATAATTTATATTTATAGTTTATGCTCAATACATGAGCTAGGGTTTTACTCACTTTTATTTTTAATAGGATAGTGTTTCCTATGTTATTACCTTGTAATTATTATTACTGTATACAGTTTTTCTTTAAGTTATATTTATAAATTATTAACCTATAGTTGTCCCTGTTTAAGAATAACAATAATATTATTTACATTTATAATACTATTATTTATGTAAAACATACATTCTTAAGTTTATGTTAAATCTGGTTTATATAGAGGTTATGACTGAAGGCAGTTTGTAATATTTGTGTTAGTTTAACTTAATTGGTAACTGTGGATTACTTAGAATACAAAGTTAAAGAACCTCCATACTTATCAGTGTTCTTTATATTTACACAGTTTTACAAAAGTATAATATAGTTTACAGTATTTACTTAAAACTCTAAGTTACTTCTGTCATTTAGCTATTAAAGCTCACTAAGGACTACAGTAATCTTTATCATATTATTTAATTATAGTTCAAATAGATACAGGAAATTAATTGTTACTAAAGGAAAAGCTATCAGTAATATAATTATATCTATTCTTAACATAAACTATTAACTTCCAGATGATAGGACTAATTCTTCTATTTCCAAGTAAAAGTACAGTTTATGTAAATAAAGACTGTGTAGAAAATAATTGATAAAATTTACCTACCGATATCAATTAGTACTATGAGTAAAATTATGTATTAACATGCTATTTGCATAGTCTATTTCTAAAGACATGTCTGCAAACAAATTAATAACCTTTTAGAAAGCATCTATCTATTGAAAAGTAATATTTCATGACTCTGAAAAATGAATATTCAATTCATTATAATCCTATCATACTTTATTTACTTAAACAAACTACCTGTGCTAGAGTACGATCTTGATTACTTCAGATGGAGAAAAACACAGGTAGGATTTATCTTTCATTCACAATACAGATTTAGTCTAGAATAACTAAGAAGTTTTAATACAGCATATCATAACATCATTCATTTACTGATCATACATAGAGAATAACCATAACACAGGAATTAAAAGATAATGAAACCTGTCTTTAAAGCTGGACGACAACAGTAATGGGAGGTCGTTCCTCCCTACCAACTCTTGGAGAGTGCTCAAACAATGACTTCTCAGGACCCCCGATCCTGTTCTGGTCTACTTGGCTGGAACTAGGTGGAGCAATCAACAAAGTACCAGTCCTGAGACTCAATACCAACTCTGCACACTGCAGTAAGATCTTTCAACTCCAAAGCTGCTCTAGATCAACTTCCTGCAGTTTACCCCTCAAACTCCTTCCTTCAATTTCCCTTTCCCAATAAATTCCTTGAAGTGCATTCACCTGAATGATTCTTCTCCTAGAATGAGCAGCCTCAGCTCTCTACATTGGTCACTTTTAATAAGATTGCCTAAGTCTTTTTGGGTTAGTTGTCATTAATTGAGCCACCTGCTCTAATCCCACTTTCTTGGGGGATCATGACCCCAAACGTAGGGAAGTTGCCACCTGCAACATAGGAAGTGTTTGAGGATGCTGCCACTTGTATTTTTGCTCTCCACCTAGTTCCTTCCACCACTTGACCAGTAACACTCTTTTTAACAGCTCTTTGAGGCCGTTGTCTCCACTTTTATTTATTAAAAATTAAATATTCAGAATTACATTCCACATCCTTCACTCTGCCGAGTCATCAGTTTCCACTTAGCATTAAATTTAACATAATGTTTGGGAATAATATCAAAATAAAATAACATTATTTTACAAAATTGGGGCATGTGACACTCCCGGTGCGAGATCTCATTTCTATCAATAAAGAAAATACCATAAAAAGGCTTCATAATCAAAACAACTATTATAATGCCAAAAATAAAATGTTCAATGTTAATGATCAATCAAAACCTTTTGACAATCTCCATTAACATTACTTCTTTCGTAATTACATCTTCCCAATGTCTTTAGCATTAAATTCAGGAAGTAGCTCTTGTTTGTGTCTAATAAGCAAAGTCAAATCTAGAGCGCTTGTGCTGGAAAAAATAAGATCAAGACGTAATTTGAACTGAGAAAAGCAATTGCGCCATCACATGTACAGCTTGCTCATCTACATTATCGAATGGTGTATGGATTCAATCATAAACTAAGGAGACCTGCTAGTAAATTTCTTTCACTATATATCCATGGTAGCAACTGATATATTTCGGTTGAGGATTTTGAAAGGGATATGTTACTTTCTTTTTATGAATGGGATTTATTCCAATAATTTTCTTATGGGAGTTCCGTGATTTTTGGGTCATAGAAATGTTTCTCCAAGTAGAATATGCACTCTTAGAGTATACATAAATTTTAATCATTGAAATTGCAGAAATTTGAAACTCTTGATTGTTTAGGATGATTGGGTTTTATAAAATATATTAATATCTTAGGAAAAAGAGTAACTAAATTTCACTCGTGGAAGAGTTTTGTCTGTGGCAGTGGGCACATAGAGTTTTGAATTACAATAATGGTGTGATCATGGTCACAAAATCATGTACAACAATTTGATACTCAGAATTTTAAGCTTCTCTAAGGTTTGAATTTAGAGGTTATCTATGGAAAATGGAGATCCTTAACGTTGTGAAATAGGAAAAGATATGAAGATAGTTCGTACCTGACTAATGAACTTAATAAAAATAAAAATAAAAATAAAATACAAAAGCATTAGTTTTTAAATTATTTACTATTTACAATATCATTATAACTATAATCTAGGTCAATATATACATTAAAATATCATTTTATTATTTATAAAAATATGATCATATTAATTACAATTTAAGATCTAAAAATAATGCATGGAAAAGTTGGTTTAGATTCATGAAAATAAAAAGTTATAATTAATTTTAATTAAGAAAAAAATGTTAATGCAAAAATATGAGTATTTTACAAAATAATTGCCAAGGTGTGGTGATCAATAGGCTGATGAAGATGTTATGATTAATCTTACTTAAAACATTTTTTTGGAAAAGTTGGTTTAGATTCATGAAAATAAAAAGTTATAATTAATTTTAATTAAGAAAAAAATGTTAATGCAAAAATATGAGTATTTTACAAAATCATTGCCGAGGTGTGGTGATCAATAGGCTGGTAAAGATGTTATGATTAATCTTACTTAAAACATATTTTTTTTTTATACAAACAAAAATGGGGGTGATTTAAAAAATTCAATGTGTTGTGATAAGGCTATGATGAGGAAGTAGTGATTAGTCTCATTTACATATTTTTATTCTTTGATGGAAACAAAAATGATCAAGGATGTGATGAAGAGTTAGTGATAACCTTTAAAATTTATTTTCTCCTTTGATGCAAACATAAATGGGGTGATCTAAAATTTTCAAGGGGTGTCTTCATCAAGGCTATGATTATGATGAAGATGTCATAATTACACTCACTTAAAACATGCTTTCTTCTTCGATATAAATGAAAATAGGGTCATCTCGAAAATGGGGTCATCTAAAAATTTGAAGGTATTGTGATCAACATTATGATGAAGAGGTCGTGATTACCCTCACTTAAAACATATTTATTTTTTGACATTATGATGAAGAGGTCGTGATTACCCTCACTTAAAACATATTTATTTTTTGATGCAAACAAAATTGGGGTATCCGCATATCGTATCCATGATGATAAGGTTGACCATATTCGTGATGAGAGGGTTGACCAACCGGATTTATTCATGGCTGAGCGTGCTGGATGTAAATATAGAGAACAATCTTCACTAGAGAACAATCTTCACTAACAACGGACCTGTCATGGATTGAACCAAATATGGTTGATGATCCTGTTCTCCCAACTCCCGGAATTACTCATGGCTAGCGTATTAAATGTGTGCTTCCAAAAGACAACTGGGGAGTTTTACTGCATCCAAAAGACAGATGGGTATTTTTCCTGCATCCAAAAGTTTGCAAATGCATCTGCAATAGAATACAAAATTTATTATTAATTTGTGAGAATGATAAACTGTGTTAAAGGAAATGAAGCAGACCGTCTTAGGGAAAAGATGACTATCATCCTTTTCTGTATTTTTCTGTGAAAGGAAGGAAGAGAAGTAAACCCTCACATTCACTTTTTTTTGTAAAAGGAAAAGGAAGGAAGAGAAGCATACCATCACATTTTTCTTTTTGTAGTCGGCATGCTGTATTGGCCTTGCCATTGACATTGCTAGGGCTCTATCAATTCGCCAAACTTCACCAACATGATAAAGTACACATCCACTCAGATCCTTCTTCCGTTTTCGCTTCGGCTTCTCCCCTCTTTCTGTCTGAGCTTCGACTTCACCCCTCTTTCTGCTAATAACTGCTTCGCTATCTCCAACATTGAAAACCACTAAGTTTCCATCTAATATATAATCAAAGCAGTTCAAGTAGCACCGCAAACCACATTATTTGCCTTCCTCAAATACTCTTAATCTTCTGTTTTCAAGTACAAGCGACCAAATCCCATTGCCCGCTCAAGAAAAATATTTTTTTTTTGCAATTTGTCTTCCACCTCCATGCTGCTGAGATTTCGATTGACCAGAGCGTCCACAATATATTGCTCATGGTAGTTTTTAGCAGTGAAATTTGCATCCTTCCTATGTTTTTGAGAGGAAACCTCATGACACAGCTAGAACTCCCTAATGACAGAGCTAGAAGGGAAAGTAGAGGTACTCGCATTTATATTTTCTGTACCGATGTCCAGGTCCAGGTGTCACTTTATACAATGGCATGAAAGCAAATCGATCCACACCATTATCATTTCACTTTACTCCATGACAGATCGACACGGTTATGGTTTCACTTTAAGAAATGGAATGTTTGGGTATCAAAATACATACAACGTTAATCCATGGATGGGTGCTATATTTATTGTGTTAATTCCAATAAATGAAACATGGTAGAGTTTCAAAGCAACTAAGTCCATTTGTATGGAATAGAGACCTACTTAAGGGATAGAGCAATTGTGTGTTTTAACAAAGTACGGTTGTAAGTTTTAGTAAATTAGATATAAGCTTGTTGTAACATTGCGATAATTACTATGACAAATAGAAAGCTAGTGTGATTAAACTCCACTCGAATGATTTGCGATAGATAGAAATCAACATCATTATTACAATAAACCACTGCTACTGAATAAGCCACAAGTAGTCACTTCTACCTCTGCTTACTGTGCTAATGCTACCGGTGGAACAATCAAGATAAGGAAGCTGTCTTGGACTCAATACACAAAATTGGACTAGTTCTTGAGCTTGGACGCCTAACCTCAAATGTACCATAGTGGTCGCGCAATGGCTGGGTTCTATGGATAAGAAAAAAAAAATTGCAAGTTAACATCGGTAGGACCTACCTTATTCACAAGGAAATTCAGTTCTTTTCCTTTTTGTTGAATCTCTTTACCGATCCAATGACAATACCAATAGAACTCCCAACGAAGAAGAAGAAATGCTCGTCAAACTGTCGGAGCAAACAAAAAATGCCAGAATCAACTTCAACTCCTGGAAAAAGATGCTCTTTCATGTGAAATCACTCATATGCACAGACATATCTCAGCAGTTCGTATAAGAGCTTTGCAATAATCCTCAGCTTCTTTATGAGTTTTTCTCTGATGACAATTGGCATCCTCTCCATAGTTTATAACAGAGCTTTGCAATAGTGTCCGCTTCTTAGTTCGTCCTTTTCAATAATGTTCGGCCTCTACGATATTACTCTTCTATATACTTTACTTTATTTTTGTGAATATTTAGAACATAATAAGAACAATGTATTATATGCTAAATTTTGTAATTTTTTATTATGACAATTTGAAAGCAGGATATTATTTTTTCTATATAATTTCTTTTATTTTTATTTAAAATATTTATATTTTCATATACAATATAGTTTTCAATTAATTTTAAATAAATAAAACTTAGATATAGAATTTAACTTATTATACCTTCTAAAAGGAAATATATAATAGTTTTTTATTTGTGTTGAATCCAAATACTTATACTTTTATGTGTTGACCATAAATTTTTTTTGGTTGTTTTTCCAAACTATTAGTACACCGAATGTGTTATTTAAGGGGCATGTTTCTCTGCAGGTTTCATCATCTGTCGACAGCCTATGAGGAGCCTCCCCGTGTCCACAAACTTGGTCCACATCCTAAAATGCCACACGCATCGCATGTGCTCCCCTGGGCTCCAACGGTTGAAGCAGTTGATTCTCAACAATAACAATCTTAGTGGTTCGATCCCTTTGTCTCTAGGAAATTTCCACAATCGCTAAGCATTGTATATGTCGGATAACGGGCAGAATCATTATGGATATTTTTGGAAGTCTCAAGTATCTGAGTGTTTTGGATCTCTTCAAAAACAGGTTGACAGGTGTTGTTCCCACCTCTATAACCCATCTTGACAAACTCACTCCTCTCGATATCCATGGAAACCTTCTCAACGGCTCCATTCCTTCGTCTATTGGGAAATTGTGTTCCTTGCAGACGTTGTATATGTCTGCGAATAGGCTCATGGGAAGCATACCAAACACTTTGTACACTGCCCCCGTATGCTCTTCAAATATTTCCTTACTTGGCAACTCTTATAACTCAGGACACTCACTACCACTTTGTCGCCTGCGCTAACCCCTGTATTCTTTTCATCTTCACACATTCCTCTATCCAAAACTCTAAACATACAAGTACCTGTCAAGATTCCTACAAAATGTTTACATGTACCATAATCTAGATATTTACATATGGTGATATTAATACGAACTAAACATACAAACTTTAACACAACAAATTTTTATTTACCTGTGAATAACGAATTCTATTTACCTTTGATTCATCTTTTTAGAATATTTCTGCTGCGCTCCCCGACACTTTTAGAAGCCTTAAATTCTTCATTAGAATCCAAGAAGGTAGAGAAGAGTTGGAATGTTTGTTCAAGCAAATCCATATGAGATTCATGGACTTCACTTTCATTATACTACATTCCAAGAGAGAAGCTTCAGTGTCAACAAGTTGCAACCGCGTTCTCATTTAAATGTTGTCAAATGCATCAACTTCATGATAATCAACAAGCACCATTCTATTTTCCCAAAAGGTAATTATGTATCCAATCATCAATACTTACAGAAGATTGTTGGAATAAATCATCAATAATGATGAATTTTGTCCAACGCCAAAGTCAATGGGCGAAGAGCTCTCAGCAACATCTCTTAGCCAACTTTCATAGTTTGTCATACATATTTGTATCGTTCAAACTGTCTACTTCCACAGTTTCCATGGGACACTTGGAGGTCATGCATTCCATCTAAAACAAAACTATATAGATCCACCAGACACTCAGTTTGTACATCTGAAAACCCAAACTCCATGAGCCAAAAATACATTACGCTGGAAAATAGGTGGGTGTTTTGAAGATTGGTTGGGATTTAAAAAATCAACAGGCCAGGCCGCCGCCATGGTTTTGAAATTTTTTTTATCCGGCAATGAGCTCTACTAATGGAGCTAACCAAAGTTGCAGAATTTGAAAAAGAAAGAAAAACTTATGTGAACTAAATTTGTTTTCTTCCATATTTTTCGTCCATTCGTTCTCTGATATAGGTGTACCTTCAACATATTTTTGTCCATTGGTTCTCTGATATCGGTGTACCTTCAACATATTTATGCAATCTCACTAAATGCCCTTTTAACTCTCGCTCGTCCAGTATTTTTGAATAGAACACAATTACATTTTTTGAAGGAAATCTACGAAGTTTAACGAAATGCTTCATTTATTTTCTCAATCCTATTTAGGGAATGACGCTTTTACCGTCCGGATTCCCCAAAGAAGTCCACCACGATGGTCTGCGTGAAGGAATCTGCAAGCTCTCGGCGTACCATTCTGATTCCCTAGTTCTATTATTTCAAAACGAAAATAGCGATCCCACCACCAGATACTATTTGGGTCCATCCAACATCGATCAACATGAAATCTCACTTAATTTTCAATAAAATCCCGTAAAACACCAATGGTATCTCAAGTGCCAAAACAAGTTTGAGGATCATTAACATTAAAACGCCACTCAGTGAGAATAAAACTAAAACTAACGGGTTCTCCATAAAACTAAAACTAACCCAAACTTCGTGAGCTAGAAAGACATTGCGCTGGAAAACACGTGGTTGATTTGTAGGTTGGTTGGGATTTAAAAAATCAACAGGGAAGGACGATGCCATGGTTTTCAAAAACAATTATCTGGTATTGAGCTCTACTAATGGAGCTAACCAAAGTTGCAAAACTTGGAAAAGAAAGAAAAACTTATGTGAATCTGAAGGTTGAAGAAAGGTTTATGGGAGTCTAATAAGTGGTCATATTTATATTAGTTATTTTGCAAAGAAATATAACAATAAGAAAATGACTGTGTGTTCATTGGATTGTAATTTTTCAATTTCATATATCAAAGTTCATGACTCAAAGGACCTCCACATTCTATCGTGATGGTTTTGGGATCTGCAAGGAGCGAAGGGCACCATGTATTTTCCTTTACGTGTAGTGAAGAGAAAAGGTAAAAAGAAAATCATTAGAATTGTTACGTCTATCAAAACTTGTGCCCCATGAGCTACAATATGTGTGTGAAAGGGGGTTGGACTTTGCATTAATTGCGTCATGAAAATTGGACAACAAGCTACTAATGGACATCCTGACTATATACTATCAATATTCAATACGAAGATTGACTTGGGATATTAAAAACTTGAAACAAAATATTTTCTTCACCTGTCAACCTTATTTGGTCATCCAATGATCTTCAATAGATGAGATTATAAGAGGACCCATGCTAATGGTCGACAATAAAAATGGTGTCGCTTGTGCACATAGTTCAAGTTTCAATTTCAAAGGTATAGTCTCTCCACATCCAGGTTAGATCTTAGTTTTAAAGGTATAGTTCCTCCACATCCAGGGGTTATGAGGTTCTCTAAAGATACCTAAAACTTGGAAAAAATCCTATATAAATATTTCCCTTGGATTGTTGGACTCTTTTCTTTGTAAGATTATGTTAGCATTCAAAGGATCGAGGAGAAAACATCAACTTATTCACCGATTTTTTTCAAATTTAAAAACTTTATGTACTAAAACTTTTTGGAGGAAACTTATTTTCACTTATGTGGCGATTTAGAAGTTTGATGTAACTTATTTTCACTTATTTTCCTAGACTTTCTTTCATGAAATAAACTTATATTATCTACACACAACTTTCTCTCATTTTTGAAACATATCAAATTTTTCTTTGATGTTTCATCTCCCCCACTTTGAGGTATGCTAGTTAATATATTAGGTACTCAACAAATACTCGTAGATTCTTACATGAATTTATGATGTTTGTGATAGAAAATCCTGACTTTTTTGCAAAATACAAGAAAGAACCATGCTAATACTACTGGTATGGTGTCATAAATTTGCAAAGTCACACAAAAAGAAAAACCAAAATAATGCTTCTCCGAAATATGAATAGTCAGCATGTGCCGCAGAGGATGTATGTATGTTCATGATCGTGGACTAATGTGCAGGCCTTAAACTAAGGAGAATCTTTAAAGGCTTTAGAAGTTTTTTCTTCAAAATAACTTGTACATAATTCTGAATAGAGGACTTTGTGACTGCACTGCGAAAGGTAATGGAGTAAATGATCCATTCACTTTTTAACAACTCTCTAAGTCGCATTCAATGGGATATATTCCTGATACATTGGAGGTTGGTTCTATATTATTTAACATAATTTTTCCTTAAATATGGTATATTCATGGTACATTAGAGGTTGGTTCTATATTATTTAACATGATTTTTCCTTAAATATGAGAAGTAAAATGTGTTATTCTTGATTCATTGGATCATTGTCTTTGTGAAAAATTGATACGTGGTACTGAATTATATAATCTGGGGTTACTAAAAACAAGCTTAATAAATTGATCAATTGGATAATTGTTGATTAATTCCATGGATAATTGTTTATGGTACTGAATTATATAATCTAGAGTTATTAGAAATGAGCTTAATAAATTGATAAATTGGATAATGGTGGATCAATTCCATGGATAATTCTTTATGGGTCAACTATCTATCAATTTCATCACCTCGATTTCTATCTTTGAGATGGGGAGTACCATTCTTATGAAACTCAAATTTACTATTACATAAAATCACCTCACCTCGATTTCTATCTTTGAGATTGGGAGTACAGTTCTTATGAAACTCAAATTTACTATTACATAAAATCACCTTGCTATGGTCCTAAGGAGAAATGTAAGCTAACTATTGAGCAACATTCTAACAAATGAAACCGGAAATTGTAACTCATAATAACACTAATTCACTATTAAAATACAATATTGCGCTTTTGTTGTTCTCTATTTCGAAACTTGGCTGGAAGGGACTAAGCTACCATGGAAAATTCACTTTGGAATGGTATATACATCACTAATAAAAGGTTTATCTATAAAGGTAAAGCTACTTATAAAGTGGGTTTTTAATTATTTTTTTAAAGTATAAAGGTAAAGATACTTATACAATGTTTTTTAATTTTTTTTTATATGTCATTTGGAATCATAAGGGTGATGTAATTTTTCAAATGAGAGTTTTAATTATAAAGATTAAAAAAAAAATTATATACATTTTTTCCCTAATATGAAGAATTTGGGAGGGTGGATGTAATTTAAGAGGGGTTTATAATTTTTTTTTGTAATGGAAGGTTTTTTAATTGAATATTATATTTGAAATATTGTTCACTTCAAATGAGGGAAACACATTTTTTATTAAAGTAAATTATTGAAATTGTTGTGTCAAAATTTAAAAGTTTGATGAAATCAGAGCAAATTTGTACCTTGAAGTCAAAGCGTTGATAAGAGTGAAATGAAATCATATATCACATCTTTTTTATTGAGACTATAAGAGGGTCAAGGCCAAGCCCTTATAATACTCTTTTGGAGTTTATTGTGCTTGAGACTCTCCATTGTTTGATTCTGTGCACATGGTAAAGCAAGTCCTCATGTCTAAATTGGTAAATTTATTCACTAATTCTAACAAATTGGATGGACGAAGGAACTATAAGACTTGGATCCAACACATGTGAAACACCTTAATTTATAGTGAGTTGTGGAAAGATATATGCAATGATCATAAATCTCCGAATATGATTAATGATGATAAGGAATTAGTGAAATGGAATTCAAAGATGAAAATGCATTAGACTTTTAATAGATGAAATGTTAGTCCACATAGAAAATGCAACCGATTCTTGGAATGCATGGAAAATCTTAAAAAAATTGTTTGATTGTCAACATGAATCAAAATGGGCTTATCTACACATAAATTTCCTTAAACAAAGTTTAGTTGAAGGACGAGATGTTTTGGATTACATCTCTCATTTAAAAAACATTTGGCTTAAAATAGTCAAATGTAGATTTAAGGATGTAAATGAAAGTTTTACGACCTCCATATTGATCAATAATATTCCATCCTCTTATGAAAATTTCGTGGAAATTATTGAATTCTTATTTACACTAAGAGGGAGGGGAGTGAATCCGTATAAAACACATATTACACAATTGTTCAGTTAATAGATTATACTTAAAAACATTTTTTCTGAAAAAAAATAGTAAAACAACTTTATATGTATATCTATGTATAAAAATATTGATTACATGGATAGGAGACCAATCTCCAAAATGTGAGCACAAACTCACTCAGGCACCAACCTGATTGCAATCACTAATCCACATACATGCACCAACCTATAAAGATTTAGAAGGATGACTTGGGTATAATTTTTGAAGGATAAAGTAGAGGCCTTTAATAAGTTCATACATTTTCAACTCTTAGTTGAAATTTTATCAAAGAAAGAATTGTCACATTGAGAACAAAAAATGGGAGAGGATTTACTTCAACTGAATTTAATGATTAATGCAAGGAAAATGAAATCAAAAGGTTGTTGACAAATTTCAATACTCCACGTAAGAATGGGATCATAGAAACAATGAATATAACTCTAATGGGAATGGAAACATCTATGCTTCATTTGAAGGGGTTAAGCACAAAATATTGGGCATAAACACTTTATACAACTACCCATATTAGGAATCAATCACCCACCATTAGCCTTAAATGTAATCCCTCCATATGAATCTTGGTATGGTACGAATCATTAAATAAATCATCTTTGATTTTTTGGCTCACTTGCTATGCCTTAGTTCCCAAAGGAAAAAGGACTAAGTTGGAAAATCATAGTATGAAATACATGATTCTTGGCTCTTAATTCTTGGCTCTTAAGATGAAAAGAAAGGTTATCGATTTTCTCTCTAATTAAAATTAATTATAAGTCGATATGTTGTATTTAATGAAACTGAAAGGCAAACTACAGAAGAGATTGAGAATCTCCTTAGTCACTTGCTGAAAAAGGTAGCTCGTAGTAAGATAGGTCATCAATACAAACTAAATTGGATTGAAAAAGACATACCCCCAAACATGAATGTTTAAGAGTTATATAAATCCTATTCAAATGATGATTCTTCCTCAACTTAGCATAGATAAAATGCAACAACTTCACCACATGGAAAACATAGTAGAGCAAAATGGATTAATCAGCTACTCAAAGATGTTCATCTAGATGAACAAAACAAAACAGGAAACAGGAAACTCCTGCTCATCTCAATCCAATTTTCCCTTAATCAGTCATGATTCCATTGATCCAACTACTTTGACTAAAGAAATCAAACATATAGAATGGCAACAAGCCATAGTGGAGGAATATGATTATGTAATTACAAGTGGAAAATTGACTACCCTCTTCTACAATGTATCCTAAATAAGAAAAAGGTAGAGAGATATAAGCAAAAATGAGAGAGAAAAATATAATTTTACGGTATTTTTGCGATACGTTTTGATCCTAAACTCAGATTGGGGTGGCCATGGTACCGTTGGAAAAGTATCACTGATGGATACAAATTTCATGTTTTTGAGCTTCACGAGATTCCTCATAGTTTGGTCAGGGCATGCATTTTTCTAAACCTGGGCATAAGGAATCTTAAAAATCATCTTTTCAAAGATGCTTTTTAAGCTTCCATATGCTTAGATTTACAAAAACAAAAGATGATTTTTGAAAATCATCTTTTTCAAAATTGTTTTTTAAAAGATGATTTTTAAGATTCCATATGCCCAGATTTACAAAAACAAAAGATGATTTTCGAAAATCATCTTTTCAAAATTGTTTTTTAAGATCCCTTATGCCTATATTTACAAAACTGCACTCCCCTCCCAACCTATGAGGAACCTCGTGAAGCTCAAATCCCAAAAGTTGTAGACCTTGATGAGAGATTTCCAATGGTACCAAGAACACTAGAATACGAGTTCAGGATAAAACGTTATCATAAAAATACCGTAATAATGTATATTTCTCTCTCCTTTTTGTTTGTCTCTCTCTACCTTTTTCTTATTTAGGATACATTTTGGGATTAGTAATTCCTTATATGATTGCCCCCTAGATATTAAATACATTGGTTGCAAATGGGTTTACTAAATCAAATATACTAAAACAAATGGAGAATTTGATAAGTATAAAGAAACACTTGTGGCAAAGGGATTTGATAAAAACAAATAATAGATTATGAAAAAACATTTTCACCAACAACAAACTTAAGGCAATCAGAATGGTAATAAATTTGGATACACAACATGGTTGGACACTTCACCAGATGGATCTTAAAATTTCTTTTCTTAATGGATATTTAAAAGAATAAGTTGATTTGAAGTTGAAGGACCAGAGCACAAGGTATGCAAATTAATCAAAGCCTTATATGGCTTGAAACACTCACCTAGAGCATGGTATCCCAAAATGGAAGATCACCTTCAATGTGTTGGCTTTCATTTTAGTAAGTATGATGATACCTTACATTTTAGAATGCAAGGACAACACTTGCTGATCATTGTTCTTTATGTTGATAAATTAATCATTATAGGAAATCATGAAGTCCATATCCACAAGCTAAAGAAGGAACTTCATAGAGGCTTCAAAATGACTAACTTGGGACACTTCAATATTGTCTTGGAGTAGAAGTTTCTCAACATCCTCATCATATTGTCCTTACTAAAATCATGTATGCCATGTTATTGTTTAAAATGTTTGTCATGGAGGATTTCAAAACCTCTCTTATGCCTATGGTGAAAAACTTAAAAATTCTGAAATTAGAAAGGGAATTGATGAATAGCACTAGATATAGACAATTAATTTGAAGCCTCATTTAATTGAAAAATACTCATCCAGATTTTTCATATGCAATTAGAATTTTTTTCCTGATTGATGCAAGAACTAAGAGAAAGTCACTAGAATGAAACAATAAATGTGCTCAGGTACATTTAAGGTCCAAATTAGTATGGTATACTTTAGAAGAAGAGTCATAATGATCTGGATCTTGGGAGTTGAGACCCAGAGGCTTGGATGTCGAGAGAGGAGGAAGATATAGCATAATGGATCAGCTATGAGAAAGACACATTAGCGAGATCTAGGATGTGAATAGCCTAGTCATAGAAACATAGAGTATATAGGTAACATGGAGGGGTGAGGCTCAAAGAGGTTCTCACCTCTCAAACTATATTAAGAAAGGAAATTAGAACCAATAACCCAATAACTCAATAAAATAAGAGAAATATAGGATGCTAAAAATCATTAAATGCTTTATTGAGAAGGCATAGAGCCTTTTTATAACATTATTACAATGTCCTTTGGGACCATACCATGGGACAAAACAATGTGGCTACCAAATACCATGGATGGGTGTATTCTAAACTATGCGCTTCTAGAATCACTCGAAGTATTTCAAAACGATGGATAGGAGAGGGTGGCCTCTCCATTTAATTATTTTATGATGAATGGAAGACAGTGACCTCTCCATTTTGTTAAATATAATGAACCATAGATATACAAGACAAAATCAAAGATATTTGAGAAGAAGGAAGTAGTGGAATTATCAAATCAATGTAAACTGAAACAACATATTCATGACAAAAATTTCACATAAATCAGACAAGTATTGCTCATATTATCATTACATAAATCTTCATTAATTAATCCGTAATAAAATGGTCATACAATAAATAGAATTTGAATATCATGTATAAGATTCGAATTCACCAACAAAAACTGACCGGTTAACTAAATTAGTGTGGAAATAATCACAGCTAGAGCTCACTAGTTTAACTCTAGAAAAATAATCCAATTCACAACCAGTTAATTGATGAGGTAGTTGGACATAAGGTGCCACACTCTCTTAAATTATGGAAACTAGCACTAGGATGAATTCCAATGAACTGAATCACGGTTATCAAAGCATAAATGATAATGATTGACTACCTACCACAAACAACTAAAGGTGGTTGCTGGTAGCACTCAAAGTGGGCTCCTATAATGTAGGGATTGGTTCCTAGGGATCCTAAACTTATGCAATCAGGTGTAGTAAGTGGTATATGACCCTTAGGTCTGTCCCCCATGTACTAGTGGGTGATGATGACCTTGTAATATATACTAAATGAATCAAATATAATATGTGGGTAAAGGGAGAGTTAATAAATATCATAACACCCTTCCTTAATCCTAACTTTGGACAACTTGGGACTTGAAAACTAGGCCAAAAGTCACCCATACAATCTAAATGAAATAAAATATTGCTTAATAAACAAGGAAAATGGGGGAAAACTCATGGGAACACCCCCCCCCCCCCCAAAAAAAAAAAAAAAAAAAAGCAGGAAATAAGGAAATAAGCTCCCATATTTAAGAGAATTTTTTTCTCTTTGAGTTAAAACTTCTAAAAAAATTGTTGCAAACTTCAACTCTGTGGAGCAGTAATGTAGAATGTTGGTTCTTTCCTGCACTACTTTCTTGGGACTGTGCATGTGAAATTTTCCATCTTCTTCCAATCTAATTATGGATAGGAGAAGGAATGTCTCCTTTGTCTCTTCTTTCTAGAGGAATAGTGACTTGATCCAATTTGTTTTTTAGTGGGCCAAATTGTGGATCAGTCCTTACCATCAAGTACTAGCATCTCTCAAGGATCTTGTTGCACCTCACCGAAGGAAGTAAAACTGAATGGGAGAGAGAAACATGTTCATTCTGATATTGGGACCTCATTCTTCTTCTATCAAATTAATCCCCAACAACATTCCCAACTTCTTCAATGAGATTTTGTGCCCATTTAGGTCTTTGATTTGGAAAAGGAGCTAGAGCTGGATATATATCCTCTTGAGGTTCAATCTCAATATCAAGAACATGTTGATCTTGTTCCTCGTCTTCTGAATCTGAAATATTAGACAATACATCATTTGCAAAAGGTGTAGATAGAATGTTTTTACCTCCCCTTTTGAATGGAAACTGAGATTGTATTGGATCTGAGTATGGAAGGAAGTGTGAGAATTCATATGCCTTAGAGGCATGGTTTGTAAGTTCCAGGGATGATTTTAAGAACCCCCCCTAGAATTATATGTATAAAAATTTGGCGAATCTCTCCGATATATAGGAAAATTTGAAGACGATTTTATCAATAATATAATATGTATATATATAAAATTTGGCGAATCTTTTTTTGTTATTATATAATGTTGTAAAATTTTGGTGAATATTTCATTTTATTATATAATATTGTAAGATCTTGGCGAATCTAGATGATAATTTAGGGGATGACTATAACCCATTATGAATTGGCACTCCCTTGTACCTTAAGGGGGGAAATTACACACATGAGACACAATTATAATC
>LPNX010207317.1:159908-197554 GCA_001517045.1 Pseudotsuga menziesii
ATTAACCCAAAAAAACTGAATAGATGCAGAGAAACTGAAAATCACAGAAAGCTGCACTTCATTGTGATCATATTGTGAGCCGGATTTAAACAAAGATTACCTAATCTCTCTACGAACTGTGTGTTCAAGCTGCTAGGGCCTCAACCTGAAAAGTCTTCATTAATATTGATTCTTGATTCGGAGTTGCATGGGGTTTGATCTACCACTGCAGGTTCTAGCTACTAGGGCCTCAAACTGGAAACCCCTGAACTGGAAAGATGAATAAACTTGAAAAAATCTTAGCCTGCAACTCCCAAATAACCCGAAGTTCCAAATTGAACCAGTAAGCTCAGAATAATATTAACCTGCAACTTCCAAATAACCCAAAGTTCCAAATTGAACAGTATTCACCTCTGAAACTAGATTACGTGATTATATAGGGCGAAATTCTTCCCAATACACTCCATTTCCACGATTTAGGGACGAGTTTCTGCAAATATATTCTCGAAAGGGGAAATCGATGGGCGAAAATACCCTTGTTTTGGATTTACAACCAAAATCGAAGGTGAAACTGCCAATAAAAATCTTCATAGCCATAAATCCCAGGCGAATAAGGTATTTTTAACAGATTCGAGTGATTTCTATGGGCGATGGGAATAAATTTTACAGGAAAAGGGGAGGCGAAATAAGTTTTTTGGCCTCTCCCTCCGGAAATGAAGGGGGCTATTACCCTAATTACTATTATTTTTTATTTAAATTTTGAGCGAATTATTTAAAATTTCGAAAAAACTTTCTTTATAAAAATTCGCCCTCCAAATTTTCTAAGTGCCCCTAATTTCGCCCTTGTGCGAATATTCGCCCCTAAAATTAACCATGTTTGTAACACCCTTTGTTATAATCTTCCCAGTTGAGATATATGAGATTTCCACTGAGTCAGGATCAAATACTACTCACTTTGGTGGGCCAGTATGTGTCATCTGGTATATTGATAAAAAATTTGTAGCTAAGGAGGGAACATAGAGTACATTTCTAAACACTCCATGCTTTAACTTGACAGAACCCTTTTCTTCAGCTCGAATTTGGGTTTCATCACCCATGTGAATACTTGGACCATAAATAGTTTGTAATGAAGAGAATGATTCTTTTGATGCAACCATATGATTGGAGGCTCCTAAATCAATAAGGCATGTGATTTTGAACAACTAGCCTTCAGTGCATGGCATCTCTCGTGATGATCTTCAGTATCTTCTCCAGAGTCAGTCTTCCTTATGTCTCTATGGAGGGAAATATTGTGCTCCTCAAGTATTTTTTCCATTTGATCAATGGTCTTCTTCATACAATGACTCTCTGGATGAAATCCTCTCATATAGTAGGATCATTTAGTTTTCTCAAAGTTCTTGTTCTTGTTCTTCTTGGAACGTAAGGCTCCATCAGAAGGGTTATACTTCTCCTTTGACTTCGAATCAACATTTTTATTATCCTTTCATTTTTTTCTTCCCTTTATCTTGCACATTCCTAGAGTCTCTAGCTAAGAGGGACTAATTCTTGGAGGCAATGAGCACTCCCAGCTGAATCAATTTGTCTTGCTCTCAGATCAATGACTATACAAATGTATCTAGAGAAGGAATTTTCTAATTTGGAATGGATACTTTTCTGGAGTGGAATATAGATACAAAGGCTGATAAATATGAACCAATCTTGCTCAGAATTGATGACACAAGATGCTCATCCTTCCTCTCTATCCCACATGAATAGGGATTTGTATTTCAAGAAGAAGTACCGAATTTTCTTGAAGTTGTTGGATTGGAGTGCAATGAGCTCATTCTCTAGAATATGTCCTCTTAGATCATATTGTTCTCCAAAAAAATATTCAAGCTTCTCCCATACTTCCTTCAGATTTCTGAGTTCCTCAAGGTGGAACAACAATCCCTGGAGATGTCGATGCACATGAAGCCGAAGGCTTCACCTAACCTATTCAAAAACTTGGATTTATCAACATAATACTAGGGGTCGATTTCTCTTCCCATTGCCATCCTATACATGCCTTTGTTGTGCAAGGATATCTTCATATCTTCCCTCCAATCAATGCAATTGAAGGGTGTAAGGATTCTAGGTGATAGAGCAACTAAATTCTCCATTTCAATGTACGTTGATCAATAAATTTTCAATATCTACGTAGGTACCTACAAAAATTACTGCAAAAAAAATTCAATTTACAAACATTTGTTAGTTCAAACCTCTCCACCTTGACATGAGTAATTTTGTTGAGTCCATCATACCCGTATAGAATTCTCTAGACATAATCTAGAGGGAGCAATGCAATGATTCCAATAGTTATGTGGAAACTAAACTGATTTTGGTGCAAGCATGGAGGTTTGGTGTTGGCCTGAACATAGGCTCTGATACCATGTTAAATTTCATGAACCATAGATCTACAAGCCAAAATGAGAGCTATCTAAAAAGAAGGATGTAGTGGAATTAACAAATCAATGTAAACTGAAACAACATATTCATGACAAAAATTTCACATAAATCAGAAAAGTATTGCTCAGATTATAATTACATCAATATTCATTAATTAATCAGTAATATAATGGCCATATAATAAATAGAATTTGAATACTGTGGATAAGATTTGAATTCACCAACTCAAACTGACTGGTTAGATAAACCAGTGTGGAAATAATCACAAGTGGAGCTCACTTGTTTAACTCCAAACAACTAATCCAACTCATAATTAGTTAACTACCAAGGTAGGTGGAAAAAAGGAGCCACACTCCCTTAAATCATGGAAACTGGTGCTAGGATAGTTGGTAGTGAACTAACTGGTGGTTATTGGAGCATAAATGATCATGATTGACTACCTGCCATAGATAACTAAAGGTGACTGCTGGTGGCACTCAAAGTAGGCTTCTTTAATGTAGGGATTGATTCCTAGGGCTCCTAAGGTAATGCAGTCAGGTGTAGGAAGTGGAAGATAACCCTTAGGCGTGTCCCCTATGTACTAGTGAGTGATGATGACCTCCTAAGCTAGGCTAAATCAATCAAATAGACTGTGTGGGTAAAGGGAGGATTAATAATATTCCCAACACATTTAATTCTTTTATAACTTATATATCCAAATTTAGATCATATTCCCCTTAAAATTCAGATCATCCCCCCCACCCCCCCCTAGAAAATGATGATCCCCTTCATTTCATGCTAAGAAAAGACTCATGATTACAATGTGCCAGTTTCCAATGAAGAGAAGGGTTTTGTGTGGTTAACCTATAATCGTGGGTTTTGTGTGGTTGAACCATAACCATAACCATAACCATAACCATGATCATGGGTTTTATGTGGTTGAACCATAACCATGGTTTTTTTGTGGTTGACCCATAACCCTGGGTTTTGTGTGGCTAACCCATAACCATAACCATGACTGTGCGTTTTGTGTGCTTGACCCCTAAGAGTGGATTTTGTGTGGCTGACCCATAACCATGGGATTTGTGTGGTTAACCCATAACCATGATTACGAAAATATTTAATAAAAGCCAAAAAATTGAAAAAAAATCATGATCTTTGGTGCAATTGATGCCTTGTTGCAAACCCATCCATAACTTCTAATGGAGGTGATGAAATTGAATTTTGTTGAAGACAAATTTGATATCTCAAAGAGTTATTTCCATCCATATAAAATACTTTCTTTGTGGTGTCCCAGGGAATGAGAAATGTTTGTTGAAGCTTAGGGGACACACACACACTATTTTTGTAGACATATGTTGTTTCAATCAACGATACCCCTCAAACCAAAAATCCAAATAAAAACCTTTGAAATACCCATTTTAGATGATAAACATAAATTTCCAATGAGATATTATAGATCCTATGGGACGTTTTATGGATTCTATGGAACATGTTCAAAGTTGTTGCACGTGCAATTACATTGTGTACTAACATGTGCTACTTTAAACTAGCATATATCAAAAACTAGGAATCAAAATGAAAAACCGCAAAACAACTATTTTAGATGACGAAAAAACCTTTCAAATGATACATGGAAGGAACCTTGAAACATATTGTAGATATCGTATTAGATATATAAATTTTTTATTAGTGGTTCGTCCTCCATAGAGTGATGAGTGTAGGTTTCAAAGGATTTGTAGAGAAACATGAGCTATTGTAGAGATCATGGAACCTCTAGATGCAGTATAGAAACCAATGTATGGCCCAAAAAATAGACTCTAAGAGTGCCAAAAGGAGGTTTGAAGTTCCTACAAATATTTGAACTCAAACTATGCTCAAAACCTTATTTCGATGGAAAGGTTACCTGCTTTGATACCACCGATTCAGATCTTGGGGGATGAGACCCAGAGGCTTGGATGTCGAGAGAGGAGGAGAAGAGATAGCATAATGGATCAGATATGAGAAAGACACATTAGGGATATATAGGATGTGAATAACCTAGACAGAGAAACATAGAGTATATAGGCGACAAGGAGGGGTGAGGATCAAAGAGGGTTCTTTTATCCTCACCTTTCAAACTATATAATTAAGAAAGGCACTCATAACCAATAACATAATAACTCAATAGAATAAAATAAATGTAGGATGCTAAAAATCCTTGAATGCTTTATTGAGAAGGCATGGAGCATTTTTATAACGTTATATTTAAATGTCCCTTGGGACCATACCATGGGACAAAACCATAGGCTACTAAATACCATGGATGGGTGTATTCTAAATTGTAGGCTTCTAGAATCACTTGAAATATTCCAAAACCATGGATGGGAGAGGGTGGCCTTTCCATTTAATGCTTTTATGATGAATGGAAGAGGGTGTCCTCTCCATTTAATGCTTTTATGATGAATGGAAGAGAGTTTCATATCGATTTAATTGTTTTATAACTTATATATCCGAATTTATACCATACACCCCTTAAAATTTAAATCACATAATTTTATACTTATTAACTATTTATATGCAAAATTTGTGGGTGACATTGATGGTAGAACATCAACTTCATGTTATTTAAGGAATATGAGTTCAGCAATAGTATCTTGATTTTGCAAAAAGTAAGTTATAGTGGAAAATTATTCAACAAAGGCATAATACATTTCATCTTGGGAAGTAGCATGTGAAATTGTTTGTCTACGCTGGATTTTATAGGATCTTGACATTATTCAAAAAACATCAACCACTTTATGCATCGAGAGTTGGTCAATACTAAAGATAATTAGAAATATTGTATTTCATTCCAATATTAAGCATGTCAACACCAAGTATTACTTCACAAAAATTATCAACAAAGACATCATCAAGCCAAAGTATTGTCCATTTGAAGGTCAAACTTCAAATATTTTCAACAAACCACTAGGTAAAACAAAATTCACCAAGTTCAAAGATGAACTTGGCATTTGTAAAAATAAACTTTTGGATTAAATGGGGCAATTTTAACCTAGTAATCCTAAAGTTTATTTAGATAGGTATGTTTTAGAATAATAATTTAAAAATCTAGATATTTAGTAGATAATTCATCCTTATCACATCTTTGTCATAGTGTTTATCCTTTGAAGGACACATGGCATGATGAGATAAGATTAAAGAGGTAATATAAATGATATGCCTCTCACCTTTTTTGTAAACTTTATTTTCACATTAATAAAATTATGTGTTTGAGGACACTTGGTGAAATGATCACCTAAGCCTATGAAATAATGTGGAAAAATGAATGTTAGCCTTAAGAAGGTTAGTTGATATATCAATTTCCCAAGGACGTAGATTTTGCATACAAACTTTTTTTAGGGAATTTCTTGGACTATTAAAAATATTAATTCATGCTCTATGAGTTTGGAAAGATAGAAAATTAAAAATTATGAGTTTGATTATGTGGTTGTGTGTTCTACATCAACTACAAAAAGCGCACCAAAATTTTGGGAGCTAAGAAACTATAGTAAAACTACAAAGATGTCAAACCATTAGGAATAAGTGGAACATATGGGTAGCCATTTGTGTTTTCTTAATCAATCACATTATAATATCTAGAGTATCCTCGAAATTAGGATATTGTTATAATTTCTCCTCATATCCAAGGCAAACTTGGACACGAAATGAAGGTTGTATGGGAAGTCAAGATAGAAGAAATAATCATTCCCACAACATTTCAATGAATGGATGTAATAAAACATGTAAAACTTAATTGTTTTCAAACGTAAATAGATGATAAAAAATAATCTGGACAATATTAGTGCCTCTTCAAAATTATTATGTCCTTGGGTATACAGGCATGGGTATGATCCATTAATCAACTTTTACTAAAATCAATTCTTTCATTTTGAAATGTTTTTCCATAGTTTGCAATTTTACACCAAGAGTAGTGAGGTTCTCTATAGCCCAGTATGTGGGTGATGTTGTCACATAACATAATGTAACTCAATGTTATGTTACATTATAAAAAGTAAAAAGCAATTAAAAAAATAATGTCATCTTATAAAATAAAAAGTTAGAATCAAATGAAAAGTAATTATAAAATCCATGTTAAAGAACTAAAGGAATCAAAATTCTTGAGGTGTAATTTTTTTTGAACATGTAAAAAATTTAAGATAAAAAAAATGTACACCTCAAGAAAAATATGATCCCTCTCAGTGCTTGGTAGATTCGGGTTTAAGATGGATATATGTTAGTATTTATTTATGTTGAATTTATGACAAAATATTTATCAATCATTTTATTGGTGGGCAGAGATGTGACGTTGGTTTCAGAATTTGGTCCAATAGACTCGGGTAACACGTTGAGGTCAAATTCATATAGGTGTCTGACAGTTTTGGTGTGTCACACATATGAAGACTTCATCATGGACACTTCCCATTCATATTGGGACTTCTCTTCCTTGACATCCCGTTTGTGAAAGTTGCGGTGGCATTCACAAGCCACACATCGGAGGGAATCTGGCATTCCTCCCTCCTTGATGGGAATCAATTCATAGCATCTAACAGTCATCACATTGCACGAATTCATTGCATATGTCTGTCATAATTTTTATGAAAAGTAATCATAAAATATATAAAAATATGAAAATTAATTAAAAAAATTCACGTCGACCTATAAAAATTTAAACCTCGATCTATCAAGATCAAATTTCTTGAGTTTAAGATATTACAAAAAATTGTACCTCAAGAAATTGGTTTCCTCTCGGTGCTAGATAGATCCAGGTTTAAGATGGATCTACATTGGTTTATTAATTTACATATTTTTTTTAATTCTATATTTAGTAATCATTAAAATAAATAAAAGCATAATTATATCAATTGAATTTATGTTAGTTTATTTTTTTATAAATTGTTAAAAAATTGTCCATATAATATATAATTTCCCTTACAATAATTAGATGCACCCACAATTTAGGTAGACGCTATGGAATGTAACACAATTACATAGTAACAATTGAAAATGATTAAAAAGAAATAGAAGTGCAAGTATTCAACATATGAAAGGAAACTGCATGCCATTGTACAAACACTTAAACAATGGAGACACTATGTTCTAGGAAAAGAAACAGTTATTCATATGAACCTTAAACCTCTAAAGTTTGCTCAGTCACAGTCTAAGTTACAGACAATGAGACAAATCAAGTGGATTAGTTACCTACAACATTTTTAGATGCTAATTAAGCATCAGAAAGGAAAATGAAATGCAATATTTGATTTCTTAATTGAGCATCAATCACTTCACTTATTACCATGTTAAGTATGCATGGTTATGACAACATTACTTTTCCTCAATTGTATGGGTAAGAAACTAACTTCTCCTCAGTGTATCAACAACTCCAGTTAGGTTATTCAATTTCTCTTGACTACCAAATGAAGGATAATTTTATTTACAACTTATGACATCTTTCTGTACTTATAGGTGAGCATAGACATAAGCTCACGTACGATGCACACTAGAAAAAAATAGTAGGTCATTTTGGAGTGGAAAATAATCCCAAAGTACTCTAGAAGTATTTATACTAGCCTTCATTCAAGATGGATCTCAACATGTATATCAAGTCATGCATGGTTTGTTCCATTTCCAAGCCATTGAAACAATGACAGGGTTGGTATACACCCTTCCCATTCCAAGTCAACCATGCAAATCCATATCCATGGACTACTGGAGTAGATATACGATCACCAAACACCAACATGATGCAATCCTGGTAGTGGTTGACATATTTTCTAAAATGGCCACCCTCATTCCTCGTAAAAAGACTACTACACCACAATAGTCTGCTCAACTCTTCTTCAAGCCTGTTTGGAAACACTATGTCTTACTGAATACAATCATATGCAATGGATATTCCAAATTTGTTAGTGCTTTTTGGAGAACACTCTTGCAACAACTTGATACATAGTTATATATGTCTACTATGTCCCATCTTCATATCGATGGAAATACAAAAGTTTTGAATTGCATGGTGGTACATATTCTCCACATGTACAACAACAAGAATCATAGAACATGGGATTAAAGAATCCCACACATATAACATATCAAGTACAAAAAGAAGTCATGAACAATAAGAAGTCAACAAAGCACCCAAGTTCAAGGATACGATGTGTGATATTCAGAAACAAGCACATGAGATGTTGTAGAGAGCTAGTGAGAAATCTAAGGCCCAACAAGACATGCATCGTATTCTTTATTCATTCCAAATTGGGGATAAATTTTAGTTTCATATCAGTGTCCCACATAGGAAGTTGATTCCTTTATGATATGCTCCTTAGACTATTATTGAGAAAATTGGGAAAAACTATTTTAAGATAATCATTACACCATACCTAGGTTTGCATATAGTATACAATGTGTACTTTATTCACCTATATTTCCAACCATTATTGGAACAAATATACTTACAACTGGAAGATCTAGAATAAATCCATCCAGACGTTCAAGATCCCCTTGGCATCGATACACCATTATCAAACAACAACCATGTAACATTGAGTCCATGTGTTATGGGATAATCCGTATCCGGATAAAGAAGAGATCCATATTCATAGTAAATAATACATATTGAATAATATAATTAATGATATTCTACCATTGAAAGCTTGCCTTTAAATATGGCTTATGCACTTATTGGGAGTGTTCATGTCCTCTTTACAGTAATAGTAATTATTAGTTGATTATTAATTTATATATTGTTTATGTATCATGTATTTATTATTATTATTATTATTATTATTATTATTATTATTATTATTATTATTATTATTATTATTNTCCTCAAAGCTAAGAGTGTTGATGCTCTATTATTATGGGTTGTGTTGGAAGTGTTGACTCTTGGACACTGCAATCTTGGATGGATTTTGTTCTATGGACATGATTAAAGAACTTGTGTTGTAATCATTTCTTCTTAAGTGGTGAGTTTTTGAAACAATACAACTTGTACTTATTGGTTTCCCATGTCTTCTTTTGGATTCCATTTATGAAGAATTGTGGATCTTCACTTACACTTTTTGCACTAGTTGTGGATCCTACATTGGATTTCATAATAATAAAACTATTTTTAAGACATGTTCCTTGACCTTGGAAATCAAAGTGATGGTTATCCTTAAGCGTGGGGAGTTTAAAGACATCAATGTGAGCCTTCTTAATTTCCTCAAGCCATATTATTGTAGATGGATTCCATCTTACAACTTTAGGGAGTGTGCACTTTAATGTTAACCATTCCAAAGATGTTTGGTGGTTGTTATAGGAATGAAACACGTTTAAATTGATGTCAACTTGATTGGAAATATCTAGGTATTTTACTAATTACCTTTGAATCGTAATGTCCCCGACTTCTTCATTAAATTATAGTGTCCGTGATTTCCTCATGAATGTGTCCAAAAATTCAACCTTTGAGCAACATAAATGTTTTTTTTTCTACCATACCTTTCTTAATATGACTTCCTAAATACATGGATTCAATCACTATTATGTCATCTGGTTCAACTGTAATGGGACCATTATATTCAACATTATTTGGAATGTAAGCAACAGTTGGAAAAAGAACAATGTATGCATAACTATCTACACTTTTGTTTGTAGAAACATCATCAATTATTTCATATTGTTTAAGTAGGTATTTACAACTTCCACAGCTTTCAACTCCATAAATTAGATCAATAGATTTATTTGGCAAAAGTGGTTGGGAACATTATGTGAGTGTTTTTTCTGTTATAGTTGGGGGCACATTTTCATATTTATTGACATGAAAACTTGATGGTGATATGGAACTAGTTGTGTCATTCAATTTAATTTCCAAGACATCAATTCCATCACTTTCATGTTCTTTACCAGGTTTTTCTTGCAAACATTGAAAATTGGATTGGGATTTGATTTCCAAGTCTTCCTATTTGGAGGCCTCTAGTTTGCTTTGTTGGCTCATTTCATCAAAGGTATTTTCAATAACTTTTCCATTAAATTGTTCCTTATGGTCAAGTAGTTCTTCCATTTTCCTCCTAAATCAATCGAAGATCTCGTCCAATTCTTCTCTAAACGACTTCATGATTAATGAAAGAGTATAATATTTAATTAATATGAATCCAATTAACTATTTAAAAATATTGATAATAATTAGTATTATTTTAAAATTAATAATAATATTATACATATATAGTTTATTTTTTGGAGTGAATGTGGGAACTAAGGTTTAGTAAGACTTGTATGGTTTTAAAACATGATATGCTGTTTTTTTCATTCTTTCTTATTTCCCCTTTTTATGTGATCGTATTCTCTTCTTCTTATTCTTCTTTTTTTTACCTTTTTTTAAAACTTTGTTTTCTTTTTTACTTCTTATTTTTAAGATTTAATTACTTAATTCAAATTGATGGCCAAAAGCTAAAATATGGCCAAAGGCCTGAAATCAAGCCCAAGAAGGGGCTTTCATACCATTGTAACACTGAGACCATGTGTTATGGAAGAATCCATATCCGGATAAAGAAGAGATTTGTCTTCATAGTAATTAATACATATTGAATAAAATAATTGATGATATTTTATAATTGAAAGTCTTCCTTTAAATATGGCTTAGGAACTTATTGGGAGGACTCGTGTCCTCTTTACAATAATAGTAATATTAATTTATATATTGTTTTTGTATTATGTAGTTATTATTATTATTATTATTATTATTATTATTATTATCATCATTATTATTATTATCATCATTATTATTATTGTTATTGTTATTGTTATTATTATTATTGTTGTTATTATTTATGTAACAAATCAAACCACACAAGGATGCAAATAATTCCCTTGTTTTAGGTGGCCAAAGTAGGAAAAATCCCACCTCAAGGAAAGTGGTATCCTCTCACAGAATTGGAGCATATGTTTCATCATCTGTATAAGTGACAAATGGGGATCATTGCCGCTTAAGGGGGGAGGTATGATATGTTATAGGACTCGAATGGTACCTAGTCCCATTCAACTTCTTGGTCGAATCTTATTTGCATTGACTTAGTATACCATGTGTATCAGTTGATCCAACGACTCACTCAACCCTGTAGGTAATTCAATTCATCAACTGAGTTGACCCTATAGATCAGTTAATCTATTGACACAGTTGACACACACAATATTCTGCTAGATTTGTTCATCATACATGCCATGCACAACATTTGATGACTCCAACACATGTTAGATGAAATTTTGAATAATGAGAAGGCATCAAGAAGTTTCCATCAACATGGAAACAATGTATTTTCATCTTCTTCTAGATGAAAAATGGGAAGAATATGTTTGGTCTCCTCAATCGAATTGTAACTTCTTATTTGTAACTAAAACACAATGAATTGACACCTAAACATCCCTCAAATTTGTATACATGCACGTAAGCCAAAATTTGAAAGGGTTCTTTATTCTTGATTACACTAAGATGGGTCCTAAAAGAGAAGACTCCGATGGTTCCTCATGGTTCATTCATTTGACCTCCATTCATTGAAATGAGTCTTTTGAATCAGTACACCTTGATACAATGTCAAATTATGGACTTAAGAGACCATTTTCCCATAGATGATTGCTCAATCAAAGTGATGTTTTCACCCTTGAGGTTTCTCTGTTATCAATTCCTAACTTGCATTTTCATGTGATTGATTTTTTATATTGCTTTCAATCATTTATGTTTGGTATTTATCTATCTACTTTCATTTTCTTATTCACTCTAAGTATTGTTCACCTTGCCATAACAAAACTTGACTCATTCAATCGACCCAGTTGTCCTCTTGTCGACTCCTTAGGAAACATAGATCAATAAACCATGGTTTTTTAAAGTTGAACATACATAAAAAATGGTTAACCATGGTTTATTATGGTCAAACTTAGTTAACTATCATTTAACACCCTTTTCTAACCATGGCCAATGTTGGTCAAGCATGGTCAACCTTGTCTAAGTAAAGTCAACCATGGTTTACTAATGTCAACCATGTTTACCTAAAATCAACCATAACAACAATTTTCACTAAAATTAGCAATGGTAAAACAATAGTTGTCAATGCTTAATTATGGTCAATCTTAGTCAACCATGTTTAAACATAATTATCGATTCTTATCTAAAGTCAACAATGAAAACCATAGTCAACCATGGTCATTAGCATTCAAACAAGTTATCACATAATCAAACATGCACAACCATGGTCAACTAAGTAAGCCTTAATCAATATTAGTTAGAAAACCATGGTGAAACATAGTCAATGTTATGTAAGTAAATTGAAGCATACAGAACCAAGGTTCACTAAAGCAAACCATGGTTAACAAAAGTTGAACAATAGTCAACCATGTTGCACTCTAAGATAAGAAGAGTCAACCATGGTTAGCTAAAGTCAACCATGGTGCACTAAAATAAATCATGGTAAAATAATAGTCACCCATGCTTAACTATGGTCAAACTTAGTCAACCATGTTTAAACATAATCAACCAAATTCACTACAAAATCAAGTGTCGATATTTGTTTATTTGATTTGATTTATTTATGTAATTTTATTTCATATAAATAAAATTAAATCAACTCATATTTGTATTTATATTATTTGTATAAATTAATGAACTTAATTTTATTATTGATTATTTAGTTTTCATTTATTTATTTATTATTTATTGTTTATATTTTTCTGTTATAAATATTTATTTTCAGTTTTTTACAATAATAATAATTCACCAATCCCCCTACACACTAGATGTCAACTAGAACAACCACATTTTTAAAAGTGGTTGATATAATTTTATCAATGCCATGATATTTAAAAAGGGTGGAAAATGTCATTGATCGATGTATATTAATCACTTTTAAAAATGCGATCATGCTAGTAAAATAATAATAGTTGACTAGTCAAATAGTTGGTGGCCTAATGGTGGATAGTTGTAAATTTAACTATATCCACTAGTGTTGAAATCCGTAATGATATATTTTCCTATAGTTATGAGGCTAGAAAGGTAGGAGCTCCCTTAGAGGGGAGCCCCATCTTTGGGTGTGTCTCTGGATGTATCAACCCTTGGTAAGTCATGATTAATGGTATATCTAGCTTGTAGACTATTGGATATATTCTTAGGTTATAGTGAATGTTGTTGGATTTGAACCTAGACCTGGCCTACATAATCCCACACAGACTTTGTAAAACAAAATGATATTTTGAGATCTTATTCTAATCAGTTCAACATTGACCGATAATTACTCTCTCTGTTTGAGTTTAAATGATTTTGTCATTCTTTAAATTTAACATTTTAACATAGGAAGCAGTTCATTTTCATTTTTTAGTGATTTGTTTATTAGGTTTACACTTGTATTCATTTGGATAAAGGTTTGAGATCTTATTGTCATTTTTTCACAAAACGATGAACATTAATCAATATTGAAAAAAAAATTATAATGCTATTTTAATATCTATATTGGATATTAACTCATTTTCAATTGATGGGTCATGGATCTTATTTGTTGGGTGATTTCTATTTCAAATAAGGCTTAAACGTTATTTGAACATTTAATATTTTATGGATTTGTTACTCTAACACAAATATATGTTGAAAATAACCAAAGTTTAAATATTATGTAAATAAAGTTCATCCTTTCGAGCTTGTCAAACCATTAAATCTCAACCATTCTTCACTACCATCTTCACCATAATTCCAATCTTGCCCTTATATATTGAATAATACCATTATTCACAGCCATGTTCATCACCATTCTACACTAAACCTTATATATTGAAAAAATATTGGTTGGATTTTGCAAACTAAATGTTGTAGAGCTTGAACCTACAAATGAGTGAAGCATACTAAAGAACAATGCATCCACAACAATAAAATGACATAGGAGAAACAATAAAACACAACCAACCTTAGATATTTCTCTCCATATTCATTCCTCAAGGTAGAAGGTACTATGTTCTCAAGCCTCTTCTCCATTTTCATGTAACTGTTTTATATATCCATTTGTTTGTAGATTTAATTCATTAGTAGAAAATATCATGCATTCTTATCATTTACAAGTTCAGGACAAGAAAAAGTAAGGTAGTAACCACTCCAAGGAAGAACATCAAACTTGACCAAATGAACAAAGACGGTTACCTAAGTTGATTTATTTGTACAAAGAACAACCATTCAAAAATAAAATGAAAGGTTTTTGAATTGTTTTCTCCTCTGCACCTTCCATCTTGTCATTTCTATACTTGGTCCATGTAATACCCTCTAATTTAGCCCCCAAAGATATTATTATTATTGTTATGTTGGACATAATGGAAAAAGGTTATTGGACTATGGTTTGGACATTATTATTATTTTTATTATTTTGAACTTATAAAAAAATTAATAAAATAAAAACAAACAGACGACCACTTCCACAAAAGAGAGTGTGAGGAACCATGATGTTACGAGCAAGGGGTTGTGGAAAAGTGTTTACCTATGTGTGTTGAGCCTATGTTGATATTGTACACATTTATCATGTACTTGATGTACCCTCTTGGTTATGTACCCTGACATGATATGTTACCCCTTGTTTATTTGAGGATTGGAGTCCCCCTCTCACCTAGTGCACTGCTGGAATTCCCCTGGATTGGAAGTGCTACTTGTCATTGGTTTGTGGTTGGATTGTTGTCCTAGAGCCACTGGAACTTCCCTGGAGTGGAAGTAGAGGTCACATTTTCCATTGGGTTGTGGTTAGAATTATTTCTTGAGAGAATTTTTGGTTAATTGCACCCTTCCTTATGGAATCATGATTCCAGATTGGGGGTTACCATTGCAAAGTAAGACTTTGGATTGCATTGTGTCTACGGTTGGGTGGTAAATGACACGGTCGATTCTGGTTTCATATTTGGAAAAGATAAGTTGTTTATGTCATGTTTATTTAATTTATTTGGATATGATCTAATTTATTTATGTATTCACATGAAATATTTGATGAAATGTGTGATCTATTTCTGGAAGAAATTCCTCATGGAATTTAATCTATTTATGCAAGTAAAGTTTGTGACGAAATTAGAAACTAGTTTTTGGGATTTTGTGCACAAATTATTTGAGGAAATTATTTTTTGGAACATATGATATCGAACTAATATTTATTCCCATTTCATTATATAATGTGTATTTTGATGGTACAATAGCCTTGGAATGGTTTAAGAAACTTCTATTTGATTCTTCTACCCTTTATTCGAAAACTAGTTCTTCGTTTGGATTGTTTTGCATAGTTTGGAGACTTTGTTGAAAATAGTTGTCAATTGATGTCAAAGGAGTTCAGAAATGACAAAAATAGTGAACATAATGCAATACCATAACAAAACCCATATGAAGACTCAACAACCGTCTGATTAAGGCAATAAATGGTGCAGATTGATTTTGACATTTGGGATTTATCCCACATTAGCAGCGCAATTGGGTTTGTAGGTGCTTATATGCACTGGTATCACTAGACATATTCAACACGTAGAGAAAAGGTAGTGTGTGGGATCTAGGTGCTTGGACTCCATGAGAATTCACTATCTTGCAACTCGGGATGACTTGTCAGGTCCCCTATCTTTTGGAAGGATTGGCAATGTACATATCAATGGCCAGATTTGAATGCGCAAAATGATCAACGGTTAAGATTGAATCCGCATTTGATCATGGATCAATGGTCAGGATTGAATAAACAAAGAGATATATAGCCACAAATAAATCCACAATAATACAACACAAATCCATATTTGATTGTAAATCAATGGTCAGGAGTGAACCCTCAAGATTGACCCTCAGGACAGCATCCGCAAACGATCGACGGTGCGGAAGAAAAATTGCGGAAAAGGAATTGTGGAAGCAACATTTGAGATTTCATGAACCCACAATATGGAATATTGATGGTCAAGAAATACTTCGCAAGATATCGACGATGCAAAAGAAATATTGCGGAAGTGTTTTCAAAGAAATTTGGAAAACTCGCAATCCACAATCTACATCTGATCTAAGATCGACGATAAAAAAAGAATACGAATGAGATCAACTGTGTGGAATAAATATTGTGGAAATAAAAGTGCAGAATCACTTTTAACAATTTTGGAAAACCTGTAATATGCAATCTGCATATGATCTTGGATCAACGGTCTAGGAAGAGTTTGCAAGAAATCAACGGTGTGGAAAGACCGTTGTGGAAAGTACCTTGCAGAAAGGTAGTTGTGGAAAGGAAGTTGCAAAAGGAACTTTCGAGACAAGTCAAACCATGCGTCCACAATCCATAATATGCTACAAATCAACGGTCTAGATAGAGTCTAAAGAAATCAATGGCGCAAAAAGGTTGTTGTGGAAAGACAATTGTGGAAATCTAAGGAAATTGTGGAAATATGATTATGGAGGGAAATATGTGTGTTGGATCGATGGAAAATAAAGAGTTCACAATGGATCAATGGCTCAGGATGGTTGAGGAAAGGATCTATTGCAGAAAGGAAAATTTTGAAGAATTTATGGTGAAGAATTATCATTGCGGAGAGGTAATTCTGGTAAGATTGTGTTGTGGAAAGGTATGGTTGATAAGCCTAAGTAGAGTTAAAGAATTGTTAAAATGAATAATTGATTCTTCTTGAAGAGGCAAAATCTAAGAATGAAAAGGTGCAACAGTGAAGAGATGCATTCATAGAAAATGTGTTAGAAGGAATTTATAGACAGAATGATGAGTGAGAGAAATTGTCT
Organism: Pseudotsuga menziesii; assembly: GCA_001517045.1. Taxonomy (NCBI): domain Eukaryota; kingdom Viridiplantae; phylum Streptophyta; class Pinopsida; order Pinales; family Pinaceae; genus Pseudotsuga; species Pseudotsuga menziesii. Next base: position 177,043 of record LPNX010207317.1, read on the forward strand.
CTGTTATCCATATCCATGTAGCAGACAGATAGCAAAGAAAAACTAGTGACAGGAAACACAAAGAAGATCTGAAAATAAAATAAAAACATATCGGGGTGGTAGGGTGGCACTAGGGCAGGAAACAAGTCTACAGAGGTTTGTAGCCTCCTTCCAGTTGTAGATGGAAAACATGGTGTTGTACAATCCTTTCAGTAGTAGTTTACAAACTAGGGGATCATAGCCTCCTTCTAGCAGTTGCCGGTAAATAGGGTGTAGTACCTCCTTTTTTGTAGTAGCAGGAAGAAAATAATTGTAAGTATAATTTTTGTAGCAATAGGAAGTATTGGTGGTTTACCCAATTGGGGTTCCATGATAAATTTGTGTTTTATGTGTCCTTGTTGTTTATGTGTGTTAACGAATAAGTTAAAAGTGGTTTAAATTGTTAAAAGTTATCAATACTGATTCACCCCCCCTCTTAGTATTGTCCAATATTCCAACAATTGGTATCAGAGCAGGTTCCTTCACTACAATTTAACCACTGGAAGGAAGATATTATTAAAAACCACTATGGATTAACAAGAAGGGTTATTCACCAATAGACCTCCATTATTTACTGGATATAATTATGCATTCTGGAGTGTAAGAATGAATTTCCATCTAATGTATCTTGAATACATATTCTAGAGACATGTTGAAATAGAGTTCAAATTACCATCTAACATACCTACAGATAAAGATGAACTAGAACAATATGAGGCAAATGCAAACACCCTAAATTTAATCTTGAGTGGGTTGACACAGTCAATATTTGTAAAAGTTATGCAATGTAAGACAACCTACCAGGTTTGGGAGAAATTAAAAACTATTTATGAAGGAGCATCTAAAGTAAAATAATCCAAACTTCATATATACAAAGGACAATTTGAAATTCTAAAAATGAAAGAGGAAGAAAATATTGCAGAATATCTCTTAAGAATAGATGATATTGTTAATGTGATTAAATCCCTTAGAGGAGAAATGAAGGAAAAAGAAGTTGTTGACAAAGTGCTACGAACATTTCCTTTAAAGTATGACTCAAAAGTTTCTACCTTCAAAGAACAAGATAATATTGAAAATATAATGGTAGATGAGTTACATGGGATCTTCATTGCATATGAGATGAGAACGTGAATAAATAAACCTTCAAATAAAGAAGCTGCATTTAAAGCTTCAAAAGAATGAAAGAAATCAGATTACCTATCTCACTCAGAAAACTCAGATGATGAAGAAGTCACTCAGAAAACTTAGATGACAAAGAAACACTGTTCATCAAGAAACATGAGAAAGGTACTAGAAAATACAAAGGACATCTACCATTAAAATGGTTTGACTTTGGAAGAATTGGACACTTTGCTTCAAAATGTCCTTACCCTAAGCAATATGATTGTGATGAGAGAGAAGTCTCAAAGAAGATAAAAAAGGGTAATATGGAAAACAAAAAGAAGTACTATGAGAAAAAGGAAGTTCTTTACACTATGGGAGATATTGAAGGTGAATATACAAGTGGATACGAAGAAACCACAATTCTATTCATGTGAGTAGATACACATGTTCAAGATGGTGAATCAGATGAGGAAGGTGAAGTAGATTTAAAAGCTGAACTCATTAGTGCTCTTGAAGAAATTAAATAGTGCAGGAGAAAAAACAAACAGTCAAACCATGCCATTAGGGAGTTGGAAACACAACTTCTATAGGCCAAAATAATTGAAGAGTACCTAAATCTATAGCTCAAGAAAGGATAACAAGAATCTGACAGGCTTGAAGAAGAGATCTTGCAGCTTAGAAAAAAATTGACGAAGAGACCTTGAAAACAAGATTTGAGGGAAACTCAAAGATCTTAGATGATATTCTAAATAGCCAAAAATCATCAAATGATAAATCTAGATTAGGATATGGTCCAAGATATTCCTCTTTCACAAACCAAAGGGAAAATAGAAAAATATATACTACCGCACTAAAGAGTTCAGTTAAGAAAGAATAAAGATGTTTTTTTTCCCAACCTCTCATGAAAAAAACAAGATTAATGTGATGTCTAAGAGACCAAAGACAAATAGATATCAACATATATTCTTTGTTCATTGTTACTCTTGTAATAAATTTGGTCACAAATCCCTCAATTGCAAAGCCTATGAAAAGTTTCATGAATACAAGAAGAATTCACCAAGTGACAAGCCAAAAAAAAAAGAAACCATAATCGTTTTAAACTTATTCAAAGATATGACTTAGAATGTTACAAATGTGATAACCAAGACATATGGAAAGATATTCATAAATTAATGAATCCTACAAGGAATACTGTTGCAAATAAGTTTCAAGCCAAAAAACAAAAGAAGTATTGGAAGGAAAGGGAAGAAAAGGAGAGATCAATGATTTCCCTATGTCCAACTGAGAAACAAAATCTTTGGCACTTGGATAGTGGATGTTTGAAACACATGATAGGAGACCCAACCAATTTCATAAAACTAAAAGATATAAGGGTAAAGCCACATTTGGAGACAATATGTCTTCCAAGATAATTGGCAAAGGTACAACGGTTGTCAACAATAAGATCAAAGCAGAAAATGTATTACTGGTAAAAAACCTTAAGCCTAATTTCCTCGGTGTAAGTCAAACATGTGACCAAGGGAACATCTGTATTTTTGACTCTAAGAAATGTGAAATCTGAAAAAAGGACTCAGGAAGAATGGTTGGCATTGTTGTAAGAAATTCAAACAATGTATACATCTTAGAAAATGAAAATCAATGCCACTTAAGTATGGTTGATGAAAGTTGGTTATGGAATAGAAGAATGGGACACTTAAACTTTGATAATATTGTCAAAGTAAGTAAGAAAGAAGTTGTAAGAGACTTTCCTACAATTATGAAACCTCTAAAATCAGTTTATCCACATTGTCAACATGGGAAACAAACTAAAGCCAGTTTCAAAACAAAAGAACATATAACCTCACATCCTCTGGAAATGATCCATATTGATCTCTGTGGACCAAAAAGGACTAAAAGTATGCAAGGGGAATACTATTTTATGCTTCTCATTAATGACTACACAAGGATGAATTAGGTAACTTTTCTCAAAGAAAAATCAGAAGCCTTTGAAAAGTTCAAAATTTTCAAAGCAATGGTTGAAAATGAGGCAAATGAGAAAATCAAGTGTCTTTGATCAGACAATGGGGAAGAGTTTACCTCAAACAAATTAAATGAATTTTGTGATATAAATGGGATTAAGAGAAAAAAATTAGCTGCAAATACTCCTCAGCAGAATGGTATTGTTGAAAGGAAAAATAGAATAGTCCAAGAAGCAGCCAGAAGAATACTTAATGAAACAAAGATGTCAGATGCATATTAGAAAGAATTAGTATACAAAGTTGTCTATATACTTAATAGAGGACAACTCAGAGTGAGTAAGGATAGTACTCCTTATAAACTATGGTATGGAATTCCATCCTCAACCAAATATTTCAGACTATTTGGGAGGAATTGCTGCATTAAAAGGAACAAGTATGATCTTGGCAAATTTGATTCTAGGACTTATGAAGGAATATTCTTAGGATATTCATCCACCAAAAAAGCGTATAGATGTTACAATAAAAGGTTACACAAGATCGTAGAAAGTGCATATGTAAGAATAGATGACATCAAACCAAGAAGAACGAGAATTCATGATGGTGATGAAAATATGAATAATGAAGAAGAGGAGGACTTACAAAAGGATGAAAGTATTCATGATGAAGAAGAAAGAGAGGAAGAACACACACAAGAAAGTGAATAATATTGTCCCAGAAATGATACAAAACCCCCATCTAGAAGAGTACAAAATGATCATCCTAAGAAACAAATCATAGGTGACAAAGATGCCGGAGTCAGTACAAGGAGACAATTAATATTTAATGAACAAGCCCTACTCTCAGTAGTGGAACCTAAGAATTTTATAGAATGCAACAAAGATTATGAATGGATCAAATCCATGAATGAATAATTGGATTAGATTAAGAGAAACAAAACGTGGGAACTTGTCCCAAGACCCAAAGAAAAAAATATTTTAGGGACCAAATGGGTGTTCAAGAACAAATTCTATCAAGATGGTCAAGTGATAAGGAATAAGGAAAGATTAGTATGTAAAGGGTATGATCAAGTAGAAGGGATTTATTTTGAATAAACTTATGCCCCTTTAGCAATACTTGAAGCAATCATAATGTTTTTAGCACTTTCTTGCCTTAAAAACTTTAAAGTATATCAAATGGATGTCAAGTATGCATTTCTGAATGGAAAACTAGAAGAAGAGATTTATATTGAACAACATGAAGGCTTTCTCTTATCAGAAAACAAAGACTATGTTTGTAAATTGAAAAAGACACTCTATGGCCTCAAACAAGCTCCAAGAGCGTGGTTTTCAAGGCTAGACAACTACTTAAAGCAACAACGATTTAAGAGAGGGAACACCAAAAGTAATATCTACTTAAAAATTGAAGATGAAAATATGATGATTGTTGTTGTTTATGTAGATGGCATCATATTTGGAATCAATTTACAAATACTAACTGTACACTTTGATTCTAAAATGAAGAAGGAATTTGAAATGTCAATGTTGGGTGAAATAACATTTTTCTTGGGGTTACAAGTTTACCAAACAGGTAAAGGTATCTTTATCTCTCAAACTAAGTACATCAAATACATGCTTAAAATATTTAAGATGGAAGACTCCAAACCTGTTAGTACTCCTATGATCATGGGTTGTAAATTAAGGACAATGAGTCTCTGGAAGTGGATCATACCATGTATAGATCGATGATAGGAAACCCGCTATATGTTACAACTACAAGACTAGATGTGATGCTAGCTGTAGGTTTGGTTGCTAGGTTCCAGTCAAGCCCCAAAGAAATGCATGTAGCAGCAGTTAAATGAATTTTCAAATATTTGAAAGGTGCTATGGAGTATGGGTTATGGTACCCAAAAATTCAGGACTTCATCTTAACATAATTTACTGATGAAGCTTGGGAAGGAAGTGTTGATGATTGAAAAAGTACCAATGGAGCAACATTCTTCTTAGGAAATTGTTTGGTTTCATGGTTAAGTAAAAAAAAATCTTCCATTTCACTCTCCACGACAGAGGCCGAATATATTGCTGCTCTGTTATGTTGCACCCAGGTGATTTGGATGAAGTAGACACTAGAAGACTTACTTGTGAAATATGAGGACCCAGTAATAATAAATTGTGATAATATGAGTGCCATAAATATGTCAAAAAACCCTATCATGCACTCCAAGAAAAAAACACATACCGATAAAGTATCACTTCCTAAGAGAACAAGTATCCCAAAAGGTTGTCAAACTAGAGTATGTTGACACAAAATAACATGTTGCTAATATCTTTACCAAGCCACTACCCAAGGAATCTTTTGAGCATCTTAGATGGAAGTAGGGATTAATATCTATACAACAATTGTAGAAGTGGAAGTGTAATATTAGAGGGAGATATGATGATAGGGGGAGTTGTCAGAAGGAAGCTTTTGCCATTGTTGACAAAGGGGGAGAATGTTGAAAATAGTTGTCAATTGATGTCAAAGGAGTTTAGAAATGACAAAACCAATGAAAATAATGCAAGAGACAGAGGATCGACAACAGAATCCATATGAAGACTCAGTAACCGTTCGATCAAGGAATAAATGGTGCATATTGATTTTGACGTTTGGGATTTATCCCATATTAGCAGCACGATTGAGTTTGTAGGTGATTATATGCACTGGTCTCACTAGACATATTCAACGCATAGATAAAAAGTAGTGTGAGGGCTCTAGGTGCTTGGACTCCATGATAAGTAACCATCTTGGAGCCCGGGACGACCTATCAGGCCCCATACCTTTCCGAAGGATTGACAATGTACAGATCAATGGATAGATTTCAATCTGCAAAACAATCGACGGTTAGGATTGAATCCGCATTTGATCTTGGATCAATGGCCAGGATTGAATCTGAAAAGAGATCAATGATTGCAGATTTATCCATGATAGTATAAAACAAATAAAAATTTTATTGTAAACCAACGATCAGGAGTGAACCTGCAAGATCGACAGTTAGGAGAGCATCCGCAAACGAATGACAGTGCAAAAGAAAAATTGTAGAAGCAACATTTGAGATTTTATGAACCTGCAATTTGGAAGATCGATGGTCACGAAAGACTTCACAAGGGATTGATGATGCAGAAGAAAAATTATGGAAATGAAATTTGTTGCTTGTGGAGCTTGATCGTCCAGATCCAGAGATATTGTTGATCAATTGTGTTTATACCGTAGGTTTACTGTACACTCGTCCTAGTGAGGGGGTGTGAGGGAACATCGTCCCCTCATTGGGGTCTGGTGGGAGGGGGGCATTCCCCCCAGCTGGGGGTTTTAGGGGGGTGAGCGGGCTCTCTAAGGATTTTTTTTGGGATGTGTGTTGGAAAATAGTTTTGCAGACCCATGGTATTGGGTTAACCATAGTATTTTACCATGGTATTTCCCCTATAAAATAAAGAATTGTAAAACGGTTGTGCATTGTATTGTAGCATTGTAAACGATCTCTATGATTGTGTGAGAGAGACTGTGAGAGCATGAAGAGGAATTGCAATGGTGTTGTTGTAGGTTGTATCCCTTCATCTTGCTTGATGGTATAATATAAAGGATTGGAAATTTCTGTGTGGACGTATCCCATATTTGGGGTGAACCACGCTATATCTGTGTGACCTCTATTGTAATTTGTTTTATGTGTTTTACATCTTGTTTAATGATTTAATTGTATAATTGTTATTGCTTTGGGTCCTGTTTTCTAACAAAATTATGAAAGTGTTTTCAAAGAAATTTGGAAAACCCATAATACGCAATCTGCATCTGATCTAAGATCGACGATCATGAAAGAATCTGAATGAGATCAATGGTACAGAAGAAATCTTACGAAAATCAAATTGCAGAATAAATTTTAAGGATTTTGGAAAACCCGCAATCCGCATCTGATTTTAGATCACTGGTCTAGGAAGAGTACGCAAGAAATCAACGGTGTGAAAATACCATTGCGAAAAGGTAGTTGCAGAACAAAGGTTGTGGAAGGACCTTTTGAGAAAATTCAAACCACACATCCACAATTTGCAATCAGCATTAGATCAACAGTCTAGACAGAGTATGAAGAAATAAATAGTGTGGAAAGGTTATTGCGGAAAGATGATTATAGATGGAAATATGTGTGTTCGATTGATGGATAGGAAAGAGTTCACAATGGATTAACAGATCAAAATGGTTGAGGAAAGGATTTGTTGCAGAAAGGAAAATTCAAAAGAATTTATGGTGAAGAATTATCATTGCAGAGAGGGATTTCTGGTAATCTTGTGTTTTGGAAAGGTACGATTGATAAACCTAAGTAGATTTAAAGAATTGTTAAAATGAAGGATTGATTCTTCAGGAAAAGGTAGGATCTAATAATGAAAAGTCGTAATGGTGAAGAGATGCATTCACAGAAAACATGTTAGAAGTGATTTATAGATAGAATGATGAGTGAGAGAAATTGTCTCTATGATCCAAATCCATGTAGCATACATAGACCAAAGAAAAACCAGTGACTGTGAACATAAAGAATATCTTAAAATCAAATAAGAACATATCAGGGTGGTAGGGTGGCGCTAGGGTAGGCAACAAACCTACATGGGGTTGTAGCCTCCTTCCATTTGTAGTTGGTAGCCAAGCTGTCATAGAATTATTTCAGTAGAAGATGATAAGCTAGGGGGTCATGTCCTCCTTCTATTATTTGATGGTAAATAGGGTGTAGTACCATCCTTTCCTGTAGTAGCAGGAAGAAACTAATTGTAAATATAAATTTTGTAGTAATAGGAAGTATTGGTGGTTTACCCAATTGATATTCCATGGTAAATTTGTGTTCTTCCTGTCCTTTTTTTTATGTGTGTTAATGAATAAATTAAAAGTGGTTTACATTGTTAAATTTTATCAATATTGATTCACCCCCCCTCTCATTATTGTCAAATATTCCAACAGACTTGGCACATGGACTATTTGTAAAAATTCCTGAGTGTTATTTTATGCTTGTGTATGATAAATACACTTGAAATTTGTGTAAGAATGTGAAGGTAAATATTATTGATATAATCAAAGCGAAAAATCATCATCATCACGAAACATCATCATCATGGACATTATCATCGTGGAGAATCCTCATTATGGAAATCATCATCATCGTGGAACACCATCATCATGGAACATCATAAGCATGATACATCATCATCATCATCATCATCATCATAACCATGATCATGGATCATCATCATAATTAGCATCATGGATCATCCTCATCATCATAAAGCATCACCATCGGCATCATGGATCATCCTCATCATCATAAAGCGTCATCATTAGCATCAACATGAGCATCATCATCAGTATGTGAATACTAGATCATCATCATCAACATGCACATCCTCATTAGTATGTGAATATTGGATCATCATCATCATCTGAAACATCAGATCAATATGTGAATACTGAAACAACAAAAACAACATCAACAAATAAATGTTGGATCATCAACCAAATCATCAACATAGATATGATGGAACAACATCATCATCATCAACATAAAATGTCAAGACAACATCATCATCAACAACATAGAAATGTTGTAGAAACATCATCAACAACATCAACATAGAGTGTTGGGACAGCATCATCATCACAGCAACATAGAGTGTTGGGAAAAATTCATCATCATCATCAACACAAAGTGTTGAGACAACATCATTAGAAGTAGAAACATAGAGTGTTGGGAGATCTGAAGCAACATCATGATGGGAACTTTGGTAGATCCAATGGGCCTTGTCTAGCATATGAATTATTTTGGACCAACATTAGAGGAAATTTCAATTTAAAATAGGCCTTCCATAAATAATAAAAATTCCATGTCATAATGTATTAGCCAATCAAAATGCTTTAAAATTCAAAAAGGGAGCACCTCTTAAAAAAAAATTAATATTTATTTCGGGATAGGTATCATAAAAAAACTACTTTTTTGTTCGTATTTTCAACATATCTCCTTTTTTTTTAATCAAATTTCAATCAGGAGTGCTCCTTGGATTCGGAATTAAATCCTGCATCCAAAGGGTGCCCACTCGGCATACTTTTGATGGGCCCCTCTACCCAAAAAACAAGAAATACTTGAAAAAACTCTGATGATGACATCATCACCATGTTTTTTCAAGTATTTATTGTTTTTGGGGTAGCAGGGCCCATCAAAAGTATGTTAAGTGGGTACTTGTTGGATACAGAATTTAATTATGCATCCAACAAGCTCTCTCAATTGAAATTTGAGTAAAAAACAACGAGATATGTTGAAAATACAAACAAAAAAGTAGTTTTTTCTTTTCTTCCTCCAAAATTAATAAATATTATTTTATTATTTTAACTTTTATTATATTAATTTTCTTTAGGAGGCCTATTTTGAGTTGAAATTTCCTCTAATGAAAAGCCTATCTTGACATAGCAATATACCTAGGGACCAAATGGGACTTGTCTGGATTACTGATCCTTTTGGACTAAACAATATTATTCCTACATACCAATCGTCCTAGTATCAAATAGACCTTGTTTGACTTACTAATCCTTTTAGACCAAATAAGCCTAGCCAAACATACCAATCTTAGATAGAGCTACCAAACCACTACAACATGAAATCACATCATCATCATTACTCCCTCTTTCAAGGGAGGTCCTTTTGGACTACACTAAGCTTGTCCTTAAAGTATTCAAACTTTACACAAGACAAAGGATTAGTTAATACATCAACCCCTTATTCCTCTATAGGAACATTATAGAACTTTATAGCTCCTTTCTGCACCATATCCCATATGTATTAGTATTTTGTTTATTTGTTTTTACTTGTCATGAAACACTGGGTTTTCTGACAGGTTGATACAACTATGATTATCGCAATAGATATTGGTCATGTCCATCTCTACATCAAAAAATCCTATCAACAACTTGTGAATCCAAACTGCTTTGCTACAGGTTGAACATGCGGCAATGTATTCATCCTTTGTTGTATTGAGGACAACATAAGTTTACTTCCTACTAATCTATGGGATCACACCCGGTTCCAAAGTGAAACAACATCCTAGAGTAATATTCCTATCATCAGTGCTCCCAACCCAATCTGAATCTCTATAACCATGTAGTTCGATCTCACCATAGAATGCAAATCTGAGTCTAGAATCCAATGTACCCTTAAGGTACCACATCACATGTTTTTTTGCAATTAAGGGAACATGTCAGGGATCCACCATATATTGACTCAATGTGTTTTTGGAAAAACATATACTTGGTTTTGTATTTGTTAGATACATTAGTGAGTGAATAATCTATCAGTATAATGTAACATCTATTGTATCTGAGGAATCATGTTTCAAAATATTCAAGTTGGTCACCATCTAATTGTTCGTTTCCTTGAAATCCAACATCCCAAATCTATTTATGAACAACATATTTTCCTTGATTTAGGAACATCTCATCCAGGAATTGCCATACTTCAAGTCCAAGAAAATAGTGCATCATGCCAAGATATTTCATTTTGAATTCAGCAGCAAGCTTCTTCTTACATTCACTAATAATATTATGTTCACCTATCAAGAATATATCATCAATATATAGCAATAGAATCATAAGACGCTCATCGAAAACCTTATAGTAAAGGTTGGAATTTTCTTTACTCTTGGTAAAGTCCAAGATCATCATAAATCCATCAATCCTTCCATACCACACTCTAGGTTCTTTGTTCAACCCATATAATGGCTTCTTCAATATACATACATGTGTTTTCCAATCATGGGTTTCAAAACCTAAAGCCTTTGTTCAATGTATACTTCTTCTTCTGTCACACCATTTAAAAATTTTGACTTTACATCCATTTGGTGTAGCGTCCATTTCATCTTGGATGCTAAGGAAAGGATAGTTCTGATTGAAGTATATCTTGCTACTGGTGCAAACTTTTCTTCATAATCAATTCCTTATTTCTATGAGAATCCTAGATATACAAATATTTCCTTGTATTTCTCAATACTTCCATCTGTTGAATTTTTTGTATTGAAAACCGACTTTGAGGAAACTACTGATTTCTCTCTTGGTCTTGGTAACACATCCCAAATAACATTCTTGAAAATAGACTGGTATTCTTCAATCGTTGCATCTATCCACTCCTTATTCTTTGTTTCTTCTTCAAAATAGATGGGTTATGTATCAACAAGACTGCACATCAAGGCCATGTAGCTCAAATAGGTCCTTAGTATCTTGCTTCCTTCTAGAGCACCATATTTTTCTGCATCTTGAATTACATCATGTGCCCAAACTGGTTTTCTCTTTTGTGAGATCATCTATTGAGGTATCTCCGTAGGTATTTTAGGTTCTACCATGTCATGGTATTCTAGTATCTGTTCATCTTCAACATTTCAAATCGACACTCTATAGGTTTCTTCAACTCTAGGGTCTTCATGTTCTTCTTCATGGTCTTCATATGAATGGTTCTTCCTGGACTTATTGAAAGCCACATCTTCATAAAATATGGCATCTCTGTTGATCTCGATTTGGTGATAACCTGGAATATAGACTCTATAATATTTTGACTGATATCACTGTAGCCAAAAAATATTTCCTTTTTTTTGGAATGGTCGAATTTTGATCTTTTCTCCTTGGGAACATGTATAAATACAAGATCACCAAATATCTTTAGGTGGTTCACTTCAAGCTTCTCTCCAATAGACATTTGTTTTGGAGTTTTGTTCCCAAGAGCATTATGGGGGATTCTCTTATGCACATACACTACGGTCCTAGATGCTTCTGTTAGAATAATCAACCCATAGTTACCTACCTTAGACATTAATTTAATTATTTTTGTCTTATTACCTAGTTTCCTAGATTCCATTCGATGCTAGTTGCATTCTACTGTTGGGGCGCGCACCCTAACGGTCCTTAAGGTAGGTATCTTCGCGAGCTAAAGGAGTTTGTAAGTGGAGTTATGACTCAAATTAGTCTTAGGGGTGTTAGGGCTAAGTTAAAACCATCTTTTTGTAATTAACCCATGGTGCAAGTCTGGGGTTTAGGGTTTGCGGTGCCCATGGTTTAAGTCCATGGTTTTGTAATAGTGCGATATATAAATAGGCACTTTTGTAAATAAGAAAGGTTGGGTTTTTGGATGTAAAGGGAATTAAGGTGAAGCTAAGGCTATTTTGTAAGGAAAGGCTAAGTCCCAGCTGTGTGCGTGGATGACCTCTGCAGCTGTGTGTGCAGAGGGTTTTGTAAGAGATTAAGGAAAATCTGCAGCTGTGTGCGCAGAGGTCTGCTGCTGTGTGCGCGGCTTAAGGGACTTGAAGAGATCTGCAGCTGAGTGCGCAGATCAGAACTGTGATTTTGTAGAAAGTTGAATAAAACACAGTTCTGTGGATGTAACTCCTACACTGGGGGTGAACCACGTTATATCTGGTGTTTTGGTTCTTTGTGTTATTGTCTTTATGTTCTTGTATGCATTGATAATTAGATAAATCTGATAAGTAAGATCACTGCTAATAAATAGCTTCGCTGTGAATTCCCAATAACGGGTTAAGCAAGTCACTATTTGTTTATCTATCTACGAAGTTGTATATATATGAATGTCGGAGCTCTGTGGTTATTGATTATAAGTTATTAAAGGATAAGGTACAGTAATATCCCTCTCTACTTGTAGAAACCTGATTATGTGGCACCCCATAGCTGTTTCGGGTGAGACTGCAACCTGTTCACAGGTTGTTGCCAAAAGGGACAACACTGTGGGTATTTTGTTGGTGCGAAGCAAAAGGATTAAAAGTAGGGTCTGCCCTATTTCCCAACAAATTGATTCCGTTGCCGGTTGAACTCAGTATCTGCTCAAGAGGGGTTTACGTCGTACCTCAAGGGCTATGTTCTGAAGGCCATCTGTGAAGGAAATCGGTGATTGGCTTGATAAGACTTATCTGAAATTTGCTGAGCAAGAGAACACAAATCTACGTCGTAGCGCAAGTGACTTTTTACAAAGGTAAGTTTTTTGTGATGCTTATGAAATTTTCTTTGGTAGTATCCACATAGAGTTGCACCAGTGGTTATCTAGGTTAGCTGAGAGAAGAACAAACTTTTGCGAGGGGCGGTTTTCTATTTGGACCCCCGCAACAATTAATATATTGAAAAGCATGAACAACGAGATCTCCCACGTGGTTGATTTCTGGACCACGTGGACCCTTGAGGCCTTTGTGACAGGGTTCGCCATTGACATGAGCACTTCCTTTAGTGAAGCCGAGCGACGGTTCTTCCAAGGACCAAGGGGTAAGATTTTGAATTTATTTAGTTTGAGAATTAAAATGCTATTGGCTGAAAAAGGAATCTTGCTATTTGAATCAGACTGTTAGATTTTATATTACTAACATATGTTTGCAAGTGACAACACCCTGGCTGAGCAAAGTGGTTTGCTGCGAAGTGGAAAAAGGTACAAGAGAGATTTTGGATCCTATTCCTTAGGATAGGATACCACGCCTTCCCCTATAAATCCCAAAGAGTCAGACCCTGAAGAAAACCCTTCGATTGGAAACCCTCTGGTCACCCCACCGCGCAGCCCCATTATCCCTGAAATTTCGTCGCAGTCTGACAGTCAACCTAGCCCGAGTATTCCTGTCACAGGCTAGTGTACCCCAGTAAATCCCCCCCCATCTACGTCTTGTCCCCCTCCCAACCCTCCCAAATCCACCATGGCCCACCTGGCTGATGATATTAAGCTCCCTGTTTTCAAAGGATCTGGGTCGAAGGATCCAGAATAGTTTTGGTTCAGATGTGAAGCAATTTGGAATGCTAGGAACATTACGGATCCAGCTGACAGAAGCACGCAGCTCGTCACTTCTTTCAGGGAGTGGGCCTTGACTTGGTTCATGAAATTCTCCAGTACTCAGAGCCCTACTCTAGATGAGATTAAGGTAGCTATAATCAAAGAATTTAAGAACCCAAATTAGAATCGCAGTGTATCATTGAACTGAAAGAGATTCAGCAGCGGCGCGACGAATCAGTGTGGTGGATCAAGTCAGTTTCACCTTTGGACCTGTCCAGCACAAGGAATGGTTTATTGCAGCATTATTACCACATATTAGAACTCCATTCATGCAACAGAAGGTTGCTAACCAGCAAGAGGCTCTGGAAATTGCAATGAAGCTGGAGACCACCCCTATTGGAGATGATTCTGGTATTGCTCAAATCCAAGTGCAGTTAGCAGCGATGGCCCTGGAGCTTCACGATATGAAGAAAGCTAAAACCAGTCGAGAGGAGGTTTGGTGTATGCAATGTCGGACAGAAGGTCACGATAGGGACCAGTGTCCTATGGTTAGAACTTACCTGAATACGGGTGCGCCAAACCAATTCAACCCCGGTGTTCTATATTGTGAGATCTGTCGGACCACTGGCCAACATCGCCCTGAAAACTGCCATCTTCTCTAGAGATATGTACAAGTCCCCAAGAACCCCTACTGCAAGTTCTGCAAGTCAGTAGGGCATAATGAAGAGGCGTGTCGTAGCTATGACCTCATGAGAGAGCGCGCTTATGACGCCTACCGAGTGCAAAATGAAGGGCAGAGTAATGATGGCTACGGTTACCAGGGTGGTGCCTCTAGAAGGGGTGCTTTTGGAGGTCATGGCTGTGGTGGGTTGGCTGGAAGAGGTAGAGGCCAAGTTGTGTGTTACAACTGTAACCAAGTTAGGCATCTGGCTTGGGACTATCAGAACCCCACTGTAACCTGTCGGTATTTCCGCGCAGTAGATCACACGATCGAACAGTGCCCCCAGCTGATAGCTAAGATTCAGGAAAACAACATTGGCCCTACCCAGAATATTCAGTTGATTTCCGTTGATCAGAGACCTACCGCAGCCATCAATGTTGTCACCCGGATTGGAGCTAAGATGCACATACAGGATACAGAGAAACATCCTGCCGAGGCGTCCGTCTGTAAGGCCTCCGAGAAAGTCCCAGCACTTGATACTGCGAAAGACCGAGAGCTAGTCAAGGAGGCTCAGTGTGATATTGTTGACCCTAGCACATTAGCAGTACCTGCATAGCAACCTCAATAGGACTCGCAGCCGCCAGATGCTTCAACGGATAAAGTAAGTACTCTCTCCTCCTTTTTACAGAGTTGTATGAAACTCTTGAGGAATTAGAATGCTTTAAAGGAGTTGCAAAAAGTTCTTGCTTTCACAGACCCTCAGAGAAGAGTTGATCAGGAGAAAACTGTTAATCATGTCTGAAGAACTGGTAGGGAAATGAGATTGATTATTGAGATAGAGGAGTATGATATGACTGATGTCATTTTGGATCTAGGATCAGAAGTTAATGTCCTAACCAAGCAAACCTAGGAACAAATGGGAAAACCTGCCCTGGCCTGGTCCCCTATACAATTGAGATTAGCTAATCAGCAAAGGATTGTGCCCCTAGGGAGACTCCTTAGTATTCCAATAGATATTGATGGGGTCCGTACTCTGGCGAATTTTGAAGTTATTGAGATCATTGATGATAGCAATCCTTATCCAACCCTGTTGGGAATCGAGTGGGCCATGGAAAATGCTGCAATCATCAACCTTAAGAAGAGACAGATGACCTTCGAAGGAAATGGTCTGCGCATTATCATACCCCTAGACCCGTCCCAAGGAGAAAGATATACAGAACCACTCAAAGACGATGACCAGGATGTTCTGGAGCACATTTATAATATCGCAGCGCAAGAAGAAGATTATATTGATCCTACTGCCGAAGGTGTTATGGATTGGCAGTGTGATAGCTCCTGTATGACGGATTCAGATGATGGTTTAGAGAACTGGCAGAACCGACTGTATGAGCTACATGGCCATAGATGCACCAGAATTACCAAGTCCCTCAGATGGCTTAGTTCATAGACAAGAACCTTAACCACTTCTAATGGTTCGACAGACCCACAGGAGTCCATTGTGCCAGTACCCACGCAGATGCTAGCGTTGCAAAAAGTGGAGAATATAGATTCAACATTAGGAGTCACCACAGCCAGAAGATGGACTGACCATAACAAGTACCTTTCTAGTTCGGAAGCTTGTCAGATATCCTTCCACCTGAGATTTATGGCTCAGCTCCAGAGGGTGGGTAGCAGGTTCAATGGGCAGAGTAGGCTGCAGGAACACTTGGAGCATTATTATGCGGCATGGACACTTGTGCCTTGAACAGACTGGGTGCCTAGGTTTAGTCATACCCACGCACCTGTGGCAGAAACCCGGTACGTGGAGGTTGGGCCTCGGCACGCTAATATGTCTCGTGCTAAAGAAACAAACCAGGCACGCCCTCGCTGGCCGACAAAAAATGCTACAGGAACGAAGCTCATAGTTTGGTTGTAGAACTTGTCTATATATGCCAAAGGTAATTATCCTAACAGAGGTCCTTATCATGATGCAGCTGTGGTACTGGTTATGCCGCAGCATAAAAGCTAGTCATTGGAACACTTCCGATTTGGCGGCGCTAGTACTTTAATTGCCTTAATTTCCTGTCCTACGGGTATCCGCCAAAATTTAGTGCCGTGGGAGCAGGATCTCTGTCAGATTTGGTGCCTTCAATGCACATTTATGACCAATATGATCGATGGATTGCATAAGAAGACCCCCGGGCATCGGCATCTCACATTATGTAGTTTCACAATTGAACCTATGTCCGTCGATCAAGAACTTCAGGACTTAGTGAGAGAATTTGAACAGACAGGTCTGCAGAACATTGTCCACCCCCCGCCTGCGCTTGTAGCACGTGAGGAAACCCTACCAGCACCGATTCCACCAATGCAAACATGGTCTGCTAGGAAACAGTTTAAGCTTGAAGTTCGTTCTAAGCGGAACGAAGACCGACACAAGCGATCTGGGAAAACATTACGGGATTCCGGAATGGATCCACCTGGTTCAGTAGAAATCCCAAGCGACGAGCAGGAGCATATTGCACCACAACGGCCACCATATGTCCCGCCTCTTCGACTAGGATTTAAACCTCCTTGGCAGAGAAAGCAATTCACAATAAGTACCCCTTCACTACCACCGGGTGTGCAGCTGGTTGGGTCCATGACAGGGAAGATAGACCGACTTAAGTATTCCGACCATGATGCAAGTGACCGTAGCAAGTTTCTGCATTTCACACCAGAAACATATTTGCACGATGTCGAGTACGACGAGGCGACGTTGGTAGAAGTCAAACGTTGGGCTGCCGGCTTGGATCACGCTGGTCTGTTGAAGATGCTTGATGTCCCCCACTTCGGTTGCGGCCCATAGGTGACCATAGTGGTCAAACAGCTGCTAGCATTAGTTCATGATGGCCACTTATGGATAGGAGACAAGAAAATCCCTATCAATGGCGAGCTCATTCAGAGGATCACTAGTTTACCCAGAGCAGGGCCTAACCCGGCGACTGAATTCCCGTCGAAGCATGAGGATACAAAGCTCGCACAGACCATGAAGAAATGTTTCGGCCTGATAAAGGGAAAACGTGGGTATCACACTTCTGTGATTTGGGAACCTCACATCTGCTTTGCAGCAGAACTCCTAGCCTACAAAGTCATGCGAAAGTGCAGGCCAATTGAAGTACCTGCCCTAGTTATTAGAATTGCTATGAACTGCGCCGAGGGTTACAGCTACAACTGGGTAGACTATATTGCGAAGGAATTCCTGGAAGATGCTCACGATGTGCAAGAGAAAGGTAGGCCCTTCCATTACTCATGGTTACTTGTCCTTATCGCATTGGTAGGATGGCGAGAACCTCTTGAGACACAGTTCCTTGATGCTCCGGAAAACACGTCTGGCACAGCCAGGTACGCATCGCTATGGGTCTCCCAGGATAAAAAACACCAGCAGATGAAAAATTATGTGTTTTCTTTTTATATGATGGATATCCAGTTTCAGATGGAAAAAACCCCACGGCTCAGTCATACGTTATTCTCCCACTATCACGGTGCAGTCACCTTCAGTGCCGACATGCATCATACCTTCATCCAGGCTCGTGCAGATGAACAACATCAATGGTTCAAGCTACCATATGTAGTCACTGAGGGTGATATCTGGGCAGTAGTTCAACACTGGCCGATTGAATGGTTGAAAGGTGTAGGAAAGAAACCTCACATTCCAGTACCCATAGTTACCAATGTGGGCGTAGGGCCTAGCAACACACAACAGCAAGCCCCCCTGGAAGACAGCAAAGAACAGACTGAGTCAAAGTAGAATGATAGCATCTAGGGTGGAGGAGAAGAAACCGAAGAAGACAAAGGACAGGAATCTGTCAAAACTACTCGAGACCCTAATAGGTAGGATAAGTGCAAGATACCAGAAGTAGAGGAAGTGAACAAACCACAGCCCTGAAATAAAGTGAAGGCGTCGACGACACTACTAGCTTGACAAGTGAGGAGCTTGATGAATCTTTGTCAAAGTCCACTGAAGTTCTTACCAAGAAATGGTCTGAGTTCGTGGCTGCACACTTGCATGCCATCACTGGTGTTGCACAACACATATCAGAGCTGAAGGCTTTAGCAGCACAATCGACGACCGGCACTGTAGCCAGTAGTACCCCGGCAAATGCTCAGCCTGACCTAAGGTAATGGCTAGCTCGAGAACACAAGGGCCAAGTATCCACTGCTGCCCTTATCACAACTAATGTAGCATCTCGCGCAGAAATGACCATGCAAGTCGGAATTGATTACACCAAAATGTCCATGGTAGAACTGTATCTCTACCAGTCCACTATAGCAAAGGAAATTCAGGCCTGAGATCATTATTCCCAAATCCAGTTGGATGACACCAGGAAGCAGAATGATAGCCTCGCAGCGCAGCTAGACACTGCAGAACAATGAAATAGGGACGCAGAACGTAAGCAGATTACATTGGTCCAAGTGTTGGATGAAGCATGTCGGAGTCTCCCTGACTTCGACGTGCAGCTGGTGGAAGAACCAGAGCAAAGACTGGCTAGGTTGAAAGACTATGCGCAGCAGTCCCGCAGTGAAATTGAGAAGCTCAAAGTAGAGCATGAGACCTAGAGCGCGGAGCTTCAACTCCGCATCCGTCCAGAAAATCCTCCTAAGGTCAAAGACCAACGCTGTGCAGACATTCAAGCGTCTGCAGCAAAAATTTTAGATATTGTAGGCAGCGCATCAAAGCTGTTAGAAGACATTGTGGATATCTGGACTACCCTATAGAAACATCCAAGAATTGGGCAACTGCAAGAAACCATTCGATAGAAACAGGTAGAATTGGATGTAGTAAAAGCCGCAATTAAGATTCTACCACCAACGGAGAAAATGATCAAGGTAAAGCGCAACAACGAACTCCAGCAGGAAATTGAATTATGCAGAGTAAATGCAATAGACGTGAAAAATGATATGTAGCCACTTATTACTGAAGCATTTGAGTTAAGCACTGCTGCGGGAACCCAACTTAAAGTCCTGAAGGAATATGATGCATTTGCACAACAAAGGGCTACTGAAACATCAACCGAGGTAGTGCAGGAGTTGGTGGAAAAGGAACAGGCCGCTGACGGTATCATCCATGGTATCAACAAGTAGTATGCTATCCTTGCTGATAAAGTTCATCTGCTAGAAGAGCCGTAGAGTGTCTCGGGACGGGACATTGGTGAGTCTTAGGGGCCTGTTGGGGTGCGCACCCTAACAGTCCTTAAGGTAGGTATCTTCACGAGCTAAAGGAGTTTGTAAGCGAAGTTATGACTCAAATTAGTCTTAGGGGTGTCGAGGCTAAGTCAAAACCCTCTTTTTGTAATTAACCCATGGTGCAAGTTTGGGGTTTAGGGTTTGCGGTGCCCATGGTTTAAGTCCATGGTTTTGTAATAGTGTGATATATAAATAGGCACTTTTGTAAATAAGAAAGGTTAGGTTTTTGTATGTAAAGGGAATTAAGGCGAAGCTAAGGCTATTTTGTAAGGAAAGGTTAAGTCCCAGCTGTGTGTGTGGATGACCTCTGCAGCTGTGTGCGTAGAGGCCTGCTGCTGTGTGCGTGGCTTAAGAGACTTGAAGAGATCTACAGCTTAGTGCACAGATCAGAACTGTGATTTTGTAGAAAGTTGAATAAAACACAGTTCTGTGGACATAACCCATACACTGGGGATGAACCACGTTATATTTGGTGTTATGGTTCTTTGTGTTATTGTCTTTATGTTCTTGTATGCATTGATAATTAGATAAATCTGATAAGTAAGATCACTGCTAATAAATAGCTTCGCTGTGAATTCCCAGTAATGGGTTAAGCAAGTCACTGTTTGTTTATCTATCCGCGAATTTGTATATATATGAATGTTGGAGCTCTGTGGTTATTGATTATAATTTATTAAAGGCTAAGGTACAGTAATATCCCTCTTTGCTTGCAGAAACCTGATTCTGCGGCACCCCATAGCTGTTTTGGGTGAGACTGCAACCTGTTCGCAGGTTGTTGCCGAAAGG
>LPNX010207317.1:198578-241559 GCA_001517045.1 Pseudotsuga menziesii
GATTTAGGTCGGAGGATCCAGAACAGTTTTGGTTCTTATGTGAAGCAGTGTGGAAGGCTAGGAACATTATGGATCCAGCTGACAGAAGCACGTAGCTCGTCACTTCTTTCAGGGACCGGGCCTTGACTTGGTTCATGAAATTCTCCAGTACTCAGAGCCCTACTCTAAATGAGATTAAGGCAGCCATAATCAAAGAATTTAAGAAGCCCAAACTAGAATCGCAGTGTATCACTGAACTGAAATAGATTCAGCAGCGGCGCGGTGAATCAGTGTCGGACTTTGACCAGAGATTCAAAGTTCTACTAGATCAAGTCAGTTTCACCTTTGGACCTGCACAACATAAGGAATGGTTTATTGCAACATTATTACCACATATCAGAACTCCACTCATGCAACAGAAGGTTGCTGACCAGCAAGAGGCTCTGGAAATCGCAATGAAGCTGGAGACTGCCCCTGTTGGAGATGATTCTAGTATTGCTCAAATCCAAGCGCAGTTAGCAGCAATGGCCTTGGAGCTTCGCGATATGAAGAAATCTAAAACCAGTCGAGAGGATGTTTGGTGTACGCAATGTCGGACAGAAGGTCACGATAGAGACCAGTGTCCTGTGGTCAAAACTTACCTGAATATGGGTGCACCAAACCAATTCAACCCTGGTGTTCTATATTGTGAGATCTGTCGGACCACTGGCCAACATCGCCCTGAAAACTGCCATCTTCTCCAGAGATATGTACAAGTCCCCAAGAACCCCTGCTGCAAGTTCTGCAAGTCAGTAGGGCATAATGAAGAGGAGTGTCATAGCTATGACCTCATGAGAGAGCGCACTTATGACACCTACCGAGTGCAAAATGAAGGGCAGAGTAATGATGGCTATGGTTACCGGGGTGGTGCCTCTGGAAGGGGTGCTTTTGGAGGTCATGGCTGTGGTGGGTTGGTCGAAAGAGGTAGAGTCCAGGTCATGTGTTACAACTATAACCAAATTGGGCATCTGGCTTGGGACTGTCAGAACCCCACTACAACCTGTCGGTATTGCCACGCAGTAGATCACGTGATCGACCAGTGTCCCCAGCTGATAGCTAAGATTCAGGAAAACAACAGTGGCCCTACCCAGAATATTCAGTTGATTTCTGTTGAACAGATACCTACCACAGCCATCAATGTTGTCACCCAGAGTGGAGCTACGACGCACATACAGAATACATAGAAACAGCCTGATGAGGCATGCATCCGTAAGGCCTTCGAGAAAGTCCCAACACTTGATACTGCGAAAGACCAAGAGCCAGTCAAGGAGGCTCAGTGTGATATTGTTGACCCTAGCACAGCAGCAGTACCTGCGCATCCACCTCAGTAGGACTCGCAGCCGCCAGATGCTTCGATGGATAAAGTAAGTACACTCTCCTCCTTTTTACAGAGTTTTATGAAACTCTTGAGGAATCAAAATGCTTTAAATGAGTTGCAAAAAGTTCTTGCTTTCACAGACCCTCAGAGAAGAGTTGATCAGGATAAAACTGTTAATCACATCTGAAGAACTGGTAGGGAAATGAGATTGATTGTTCAGATAGGGGAGTATGATATGACTGATGTCATTTTGGATCTAGGATCAGAAGTTAATGTCCTAACCAAGCAAACCTGGGAACAAATGGGAAAACCTTCCCTGGCCTGGTCCCCTATACAATTGAGGTTAGCTAATCAGCGAATGATTGTGCCCCTAGGGAGACTCCTTAGTATTCCAATAGATATTGATGGGGTCAGTACTCTGGCAGATTTTGAAGTTATTGAGATCATTGATGATAGCAATCCTTATCCAGCCCTGTTGGGAATCGAGTGGGCCACGGAAAATGCTACAATCATCAACCTTAAGAAGAGACAGATGACCTTCGAAGGAAATGGTCTGCACGTTATCATACCCCTAGACCTGTCCCAAGGAGAAAGATATATAGAACCACTCAGAGATGACAACCAGGATGTTCTAGAGCACATTTATAATATCACAGCGTAGGAAGAAGATTATATTGGTCCTACTGCCGAAGGTGTTATGGATTGGTAGTGTGTCAGCTTCTATATGACGGATTCAGATGATGGTTTAGAGAACTGGAAGAACTAACTGTATGAGCTACATGGCCATAGATGCGCCAAAATTACCAAGTCCCTCAGATGGATTAGTTCGTAGAAAAGAACCTTAACTGCTTTTGATGGTTCGACAGACCCACAGGAGTCCATTGTTCCAGTACCCACGCAGATGCTAGCGTCGTAGAAAGTGGAGAATCTTGATTCATCATTAGGAGTCACCATAGCCAGAAGATGGACTGACCATAAGAAGTACCTTTCTAGCTGGGAATCTTGTTAGACATCCTTCCACCTGAGATTTATGGCTCAGCTCCAGAGGGTGGGAAGCAGGTTGAATGGGCAGAGTAGGCTGCAGGACCACTTGGAGCATTATTATGCAGCATGGACACTTGTGCCTCGAACAGACTGGGTGCCTAGGGTTAGTCATACCCACGCACCTATGGCAGAAACCCGGTACATGGAGGTTGGGCCTCGGGACGCTAATATGTCTCGTGCTAAAGAAACAACCTAGGCCCGCCCTCGCTGGCCGACAAAAAACGCTACAGTAACAAAGCTCACAGTTTGGTCACAAAACTTGTCTATATATGCCGAAGGTAATTATCCTAACGGAGGTCCTTATCATGACGTAGTTGTGGTACTGGTTGCGCCGCAATATAAAAGCCGACCGTTGGAACACTGGCGATTTGGTGGCGCCAGTACTTTAATTTCCTTAATTATCTGTCCTACAGTTATCCGCCAAAATTTAGTGCCGTGGGAGCAGGATCTCTGTCAAATTTGGGACCTTCAATGCACATTTATGACCACTATGATCGATGGATTGCATAAGAAGACCCCCGGGCATCGGCATCTCACATTATGCAGTTTCACAATTGAACCTATGTCCGCTGATCAAGAACTTCAGGACTTAGTGAGAGAATTTGAACAGAGAGGTCTACAGAACATTGTCCACCCCCCGACTGCACCTGCAGCACATGAGGAAACCCTACCAGCACCTATTCCACCAATGCAAACACGAGCTGCTAGAAAACAGTTTAAGCGTGAAGTTCATTCTAAGCGGAACGAAGACCGACACAAGCGATCTGGGCAAACATCGCAGGATTCCGGAATGGATCCACCTGGTTCAGTAGAAATCCCAAGTATGCTTTGGATTTTCTAAACAAGTTCAACATGAAAGATTGCAAACCAAGCACGACTCCCTTCCTTTCAGTATTTAAGCTTGAAGAAGAAGGTTATTCTCCTATGGTAAATAATACATTGTATAGGAAGTTGATTGGGTGTTTTGTTTATCTTACACACACTCGACCTTGTTGATGTATTTGTAACTTTGGAATGTATTCATCTATGTATCTTATGTCTTGTAACCTGATGTTTATTCCGGGATGTATCTATTATGTAATTGAGTCATGCTGTCATGCCCCAATGTTTCTATCAGGAGGATCTATAATGTAAACAAGTCATGTCAAGTCATTGTGGGTAACCCTCCTATTGTCTAAGCATTAAAGTCCCTACAGTTTCGGGGCACTAGGTTTATTAGACTCACTTAGTGAAGGCGGCCCTAGTAGGGTTTTAGTCATGCCTAGAAGCAGTATAAATAGAGAAGTGGCTTCTTATTTAACACACATCTCATACACACTAAGGTGTAGCACATAGTTGAGGAAAGAGAAGACACTGGGGCTAGATAAGAAGAAGGTTACTGCTGTTGGGAGATCACTTACTATTTTGGGATTTTCTATTTTTGTGCTGATTCTATCTCTGAGGAAGTTGTGGGGTTTTCTCCATTTATGGTTTCCCTAAGGAAAAACACTGTGTTCATTGTCTCTTGTGTTTTATTGTTGTACTTGTTATTCTCTCGGTTAAATATCCTAATAATGCTAGCTTAATTTTGAAAAACTAACATGGTATCAGAGCTAACCTGAGAAGAAGACACTGTGTAGCTGCAGGAACTAGGGATTCCTAGTTTGTGGATCTTCCTCCATACATTTTCAGCAGAAGTAAGGTGGAATAACTCTCCTCCTTAGGGCATGCCTTTCTGTCGAAGAAGAATCCAATTCTGAGGTTTTTTAGTTTTGGACCTGACACTACTGTCAAAAATTAGGGTTTTTCACAGAAGAGGAATTTTTCAGTGAGCCCAAGCCTGGGATTTTCTTCTCCCCAAAATCGAAGTTAGGGATCAATTTCAAAGCAATTGGTTGGACAAAACTCCAGAAAAGCAAAACCCTAATTTTCTCCTGAACCAGTACTGCAGGATTTTCAACTCCAAATCCAGATATGACATGTTGACTTGGTAAGATATAAATATTTTGTATTTCCATTTGAGGTTCTCAGTTAATATGCCTCATCATACCGAGATTGATGAAAAGCTTGAGGGAGCTGATAACTTCTAAGCCTGGAAGTATAGGATCTCCTTGGTCCTGGAAGAGAATGAGTTGGACTCCTACATCCATGAGGAAGTTCCAGTTCCAAAGGGAGATGAGGCTAAGGCCTTGCATAAAAAGAAGTTGGTTATGGAAAAGAGGATCATTGCTGATTCTATCAAGGATCACCTTATCCCACAAGTGTCCTCTCTCAAGACATCTAAATCTATGTTTAATGCCCTAACCAAATTGTTTGAAGGGAAGAACATAAATTGGAAACTGACTCTTAGGAATCAACTAAAGAATGTAAAGATCCAGAATGCAGAGACCATCCAATATTACTTCAAAAGGGTTTCTCAGATCAAGGAACAATTAGAAGTAGTAGAAGAAGAAGTGGAGAATGCAGAAATTGTGATGACCACCTTGAATGGTCTCCCTGGGACATGGGACTCTTTCATTCAAGGGATCTATGCTAGAAAGAAGTTAGTCAAGTTCAATAGACTGTGGGAAGAATGTTCTCAAGAAGAAGCTCGGATAGTAGATCGAGAAGAGAAGATGGGAAGTGAAGATCAAGCTCTCACAGTACAATCCAAGAAACCCAGATCCAACCATCACAGAAGTAAGTACTCTAATATTTATAATAACTCTAGAAAGCCTAGAGATAACTCTCATCATAGGAAATGTCGACAATAAATATTCTCACCGTAGATTCTCCATTAGATGCCATGAATCCTTACTACAGAATCTTAGCTAACCTTAAGTATAAGTACATTTGCTATACATGTGATGAAAAAGGACACTTTGCTAGAGATTGTCCTAAGAACAAAAGTAGATCTCACAATAAGAAGGGAAACAAAAGAAGACATCATGCTCATGCTGCAGAGGATGATGAACCTTCATCAAAGAGAACCAGATATGAAAGTGAATATTCTTCAAGCAAGGATGAATATGTTTTGATATACTCTCTCATGGGAAACATTACTCATGGAAGTGATGATTGGATTATAGATAGTGGGGCTTCCAAACCTATGATTGGATTCAAGGAATCCTTTGTGAAACTCTTAGAACATGAATCACCTCACAAGGTGAAGCTAGGAGATGACTACCAATATTCAATAAAGGGTAGTGGGGAATCTTCCTATAAGATAGACTCCGGAAATTCTATAACAATGAAGGAAGTATTGTTTGTGCCAGGACTCAAGAAGAACCTTCTCTCCATATCAGCATTAGATGGAAACGAAATGAGGGTTTCATTCATAGATGGTCAAGTCATAATGTGGCCAAAAGGAAAGGCTATTGATGATACAATAGTGATTGGTGAACAAGAAGGAGGTTTGTACAAATTGAAGGGCCATCCAGAACAAGCCTTGGTCCATAACACAGTAGAGCTAAATGAACTATGGTATAGAAGGCTTGCACATGTGCATTACAGACCACTACCTCTTGCAAGAAAAGTTGTTGAAGGTCTTCCAGAAATACAAGCAAAAGATGATGGGGTTTGCAAAGGATGTGCGAAAAGAAAGAACACAAAGAAGACATTTCCAAGTAGCGAAAGAAAAGCAAAAGGAATCTTGGAAATCATCCACTCCGATGTATGTGGTCCTATGTCATCAAGCTCACTAAGCGGGTATGCATATTATGTTTATTTTATTGATGATTTTTCTAGGAAGACATGGGTCTACTTCATGAAGAACAAAGACAAAATATTCAGCAAGTTCAAGGAATTCAAAGCCTTGATCGAGAACTGCACTGAAAAGAAGTTCAAGACTTTTCGATCAGATAATGGCAGAGAATTCACTTCAAATGAATTCAAAGAGCTATGTAAAGAATAGGGGATTAAGAGGGAGTTGTCCACTCCTTATAATCCACAACAGAATGGGATTATGGAATGGAAGAACATAACTATCATGGAAGCTGGAAGACCTATGCTTCATGATCAAGATCTTCCTATGCATCTTTGGGTGGAAGCTACCAGAACAACAATGTATGTACAGAATCGTACTCCACATAGAGTACTTGAGAAAAAGACTCCTGAAGAAGTCTTCTCGAACAAGAAACCAGAAGTCATCCATCTCAGAATATTTGGCTGTCCTGTGTACATACACATTCGAAAACAGAAGAGAACAAAATTAGATCCTTCAGGAAAGAAGGGTATATTTCTGGGATACTCTGAAAGCTCAAAGGATTACATAATATATTTCCTAGGATACAAGAATATTGACATTAGCAGTGATGTAACATTTGATGAAGACACATCTTACAACAAATCCAGAAAGAGACCTACTGAAGAACCTGAAGAAGCAGAAGCACCCAGAATTCATGATACAACCATGAGCAAAGAAACTCAAGAAGAAGATCAAGAATTTGAAGAACCACAAAGACCTGTAGATCCACCTCTGCAGAAGAATCCTCACAAGAGGAAACCTACTTGGGTACGTGAAATTATCCAAGGTGCAGAAAGATATGGGGCTCTAGAAGAGAATCACAGAGAAAGAAAGAGGACCAGATCCTGCTTTGGGTATGTAGCTTTACTATGTGATTTCATTGATAAATAACCTTGCAGTTATGAAGAAGCGGCATAACAGAAAGAATGGAAGGATGATATGATCGAAGAATACCAATTGATCATGAAGAATAATGTTTGGTATGTTGTCCCAATACCAAAAGGGAAGTCAGTTGTAACTTCCAAATGGATCTACAAGATCAAGCAAACTACAGACTGCAGCATTAAAAAACATAAAGAAAGATTTATGGCTCGGGGTTTCTCTCAGAAAGAAGGAATAGATTATGAAGAAACCTTTGCACCTAGAGCCAGATACACTTCCATCATATTAGTACTTGCTCTGGCAGAAATGATGAAATGAAAGATACACCATATGGATGTCAAGACTGCTTTCTTGAATGGTGTAGTAGAAGAGTAAGTGTATGTAGAACAACCACTCGGTTTTGAGACACATGACAGGGAGTCTCATGTATGAAAATTGAAGAAAGCCATGTACAGTTTGAAATAGGCACCCAGGACTTGGTACGATAGGATTGACAGCTTTCTATCCAGTTTGGACTTTACCAAGAGTAAAGAAAATTCCAACCTGTACTACAAGGTTGAAGATGGCAACCCAGCGATGCTTTTACTATATGTAGATGATCTGTTTGTGACAGGTATGGATGGGATGATTGTTGATATGATGAGAAATATTGCTGTCGAGTTTGAGATGAAGGAATTGGGTATGATGCATTATTTCCTAGGCATGGAGGTGTGGCAGAGTGCAGATGGAATCTTCCTTGGACAAGGGAAGTATGCATTAGAGATCCTGAAGAGGTTTGGGATGATGGACTGCAAAGCCATGGCCACACCTATGGAATCAAACCTAAAGCTATTGATCAATGCTTCATCAGAGTCGGTTGATGCTATGATGTATCGTCAGATGATTGGGTCCTTGATGTACCTGACGAATACGAGACTAGACATTTTCTTTGCTGTGAACACCTTGAGCCAGTTCTTGATAGATACGAGAAATGTTCACTTGATTGCTGCAAAGCATATTATGAGGTACCTGAGGGGTACATTTGATTACGGTCTCAAGTATGAGTCAAATCAAAAGATTAACCTGGAGGGTTATTTTGATTTAGATTGGGTAGGCAGTGCCATCGATAGGAAGAGAACTTTAGGATGTTGCTTCAGGATGGGATCAGGTGTGATCTCTTGGTTTAGTAGGAAGCAATCCTGTGTGGCACTGAGTACAGCTGAAGTAGAGTATGTCACAGCTTGTTCATCTAGTTGTGAGGAAGTATGGCTGAGGAAGGTACTATCTAATTTATTTGATCTCTAGTTGGATGCTACTTGTAGACATTATGACAACCAGAGTTGCGTGAAGTTGTCAGAGAATCCATTGTTCCATGACAAGTCAAATCATATTGAGATCAAGTATCACTATATCAAGGATATGGTGTAGAGGGGAGCAGTGAAGCTCCAGTATGTTGCAATGGAGGAACAGATAGCTGATGTGTTGACGAAGCCATTGGCTAGGGTGAAGTTCGAGTACTTTATGGAGAAGCTTGGTGCTCTCTAGATAAAGGTTTCCTCCAAGGGAAAATGATGAGACCCATAGCCATTCTGACATGGTGAGAGGATTGGTTCCTTCCATGGTCATATGTAAGGGCTAAGCCATTCTTTCATGGTGAGAGGATTGGTTCCTTCCATGTCATATATGAGTGCTGAGCCATTCTGATGTGATTATAGGTTTGGTTCCTAAGTGATCAGATATAAGGGCTGTTGCCATTGTGGGAATGGAGGTGCCTGGTCAGTTACCAGGAAAACTCAGTCTAGGATCGAGAAGCCATTCTAATGTGATAGAGGGATGTGTTCCCACTTGATCAGATGTAAGGGCTACCATTATTTCATGGATAAAGAATTAATTTCCTCCCATGTTAGATGTGAGTGTTGGCCATTCTAACGAGTAGGTTAGATGTAAGGGAAATTGCCATTCTGGGAATGGAGGCACCTGGTTAGTTACGAGGTAACTCAGTCTGGGACTGGGGGCCATTTTGATGCGATGGTAGGATTAGTTCCTCCATGATCAGATGTGAGTGCATTCCCTTCCGATGTGGTGATTTCGAGCATGGTCGGATATAAGTGTAGATCCCTTTCGATGCGGTGCTTTAGAGCATGGTCGATTGTAACTGTTGAGCCCTTTCAATGTGATGCTTTCGAGCATGGTCAATTGTAAGTGCTAAGCCCTTTCGATGCAGTGCTTTCGAGCATGGTCAATTGTAAGTGATGAGCCTTTATGATGTGGTTTCATTGGACATGGTCAAATATAAGTGGTGAGCCTTTTCGATGCAGTGTCCTCGGACATGGTCGGATGTAAGTGTAGAGCCTTTTTGATGCGGTGTGCTTGCACATGGTTGGATATAAGTGCTGAGCCATTCTGGCATGATGTGTTTACACATGGTCAGATGTGAGTGATGGGCCTCTTTGACAGGATGAGGTCAGATGTGAGTGCTGTGCATGCCTTTCTGATAGAATGAGGTCAGATGTAAGAGCTGGGTGGGACATTCTAACTTATGTGTTAGATATCATCGCTGATGAAGATCTACATGAAGGGTAGGCCTATATGATTGACTTTGTAGAACTTCCTGTGACGAGAAGAATCGAGATAGCGCCATTATGAGATAGCATGTGATGATGATCCAGACTTGATGATGATCTAGATCAAGTGATCTAGATGTGATGATCCAGACTTGATGACGATCTAGATCAAGTGACAATCCAGTAGTGATGATGATCTAGATGATGATCTAGCAGTGATGAGCCAGTAGTCATGATGATGTAGATCTCGTGATGAAGAAGACTTGAAGAAGAAGTTGACTTGAAGACTCGAAGAAGAAGATGAATTGAAGACTCAAAGACAAAGAAGACTTGAAACAAAGAATACTTGAATACTTGAAGATGAAGATGACGAGATGATCCAGTTGATGCAGAGAAGAAAACTAGTGCTGAAAATTGTGTTGAAAGAATACCTTCCTAGTTAAGAGGGAGTGTTGATGTTTTTGTAACTTCAGAATGTATTCATCTATGTATCTTATGTCTTGTAACTTAATGTTTATTCTGGGATGTATCTATTATGTAATTGAGTCATGTTGTCATGGCCTAATATTATGATTGGGAGGATCTATAATGTAAACAAGTCATGTCAAGTAATTTTGGATAAACCTATTATTGTCTAAGGGTTAAAGTCCTTGTAGTTCTAGGGCACTAGGGTTATTAGACTCACTTAGTGAAGTCGAACCTAGTAGGGTTTTAGTCATGCTAGGAAGCAGTATAAATAGAGAAGTGACTTCTCTATTTAACACACATCTCATACACACTGAAGTGTAGTGCATAGTTGAGGAAAGAGAAGACACTGGGGCTAGATAAGAAGAAGGTTACTGCTGTCGAAAGATCACTTATTGTTTTGGGCTTTTCTATTTTGGTGTTGATTCTATATTTGAGGAATTTGCATGGTTTTCTCCATTTATGGTTTCCCCAAGGAAAAACATGGTGTTCATTGTCTCTTGTGTTTGATTGTTGTACCTGTTATTCTCTCAGTTAAAGATCCTAATAACGCTAGCTTAATGTTGAAAAACTAGCAGACCTGATCTATCTTATGAAGTTAGTGTGGCTTCAAGATACATGGATCAGCATCATGAGATCCACTGGAGAGCAACCAAAATGATCCTAAACTTTTTTCAAGGAACAAGAACTCATGGGATCTTCTACAAAGAAAAATATGATCTTGATTTGATTGGGTTTACTGATAGTGATTGTGCAAGTGACAACACAGATCGAAAGTCTAGATCAGGATATGTGTTCATGCTTGCAAAAGCGCCAATCATCTGGTCAAGCAAGAAGCATATTTTTATAGCACTCTCATCTACATAAGCAGAGTATAGAGGAGTTGTAAATGCAACAACTCAATGTATGTGGTTGTAGGGGATACTTGGAGAATGTGGTTTCTAATCAGAGTTTTCAACTATTATCTACTATGATAATCAGAGCACCATTTGAATATGCAATGATCCAGTTCAGAGACAGCGAACCAAGAATATTGAGATCCATATGCACTACATCAGACAGCTTGTGCACGATGGAACCATTGATCTACTCAGCTATGCATCTTTAGAACAAGTAGTAGACATCTTCACCAAAGTTTTTTGTGAGAAGACCTTCAGCAATCGCAAATCACTACTGGGGAATTCTGATCATGCTATGAAGCATGATTGATGACAAAATTTCCAATTTTTTTTTCCTGTCCATGTTTAAGGGAGGATTTTCCCACTGGGTTTTTGCCTTTTTCCTTGCTTGTATGGACAAGCAGTATGTAAAGGGTGACTAATCCTTGTTGCTAGGCCCTATAGTTTTCTAATATTTACTCATAAAGTCAGGCTTAATGGGGGGTGTTAGAATAATCAACCCATAATTACCTACCTTAGACATTAATTTAATTATTTTTGTCTTATTACTTAGTTTCATAGATTCCATTCTATGCTAGCTGCCTTTTACAAGTCCTAGAAGTCAAAACATGCTAAAAATGATTCATGGAGCACTTGGGAAACATATTGGAAACCCAATTTAGCATTTCTACTTTAATCCAGATCCTCCAAAGTGCATATCTACTTTTTCTAAAAAATTTCCTTGTTTTATTCGGATTTAAGGCAAAAGGAAAAGCTAGACTAGGTGTAGTTGACTTGTTTTTTTCCCACATCATCCTCCCTCCTTTTATCAAAATAAAAGCATGTATGATATTTATTTCCATCCCTATTTATCTTTCCCACTTGACTTATAAAATTCGTGAGCATCTTCATAGATTTGGAAACTGCTTTATGCACCTATGGGGGATTTGACTAGATTTAGTAAGCCTATTTTTTGACTATTTCGAATGGAGTATTTATGCATTTGATTCTCTCATGTAATGGTACATTTCAGCAGCCTATTAATTCACAATTTTGGATATTTTACACTTATTGAATACATATTAGTGATATGCTCCAATTTCAGTCTCCTTTCATGTGAATTTTGCATGTTTGATTAGAAATTTTGTGAGTGTAATTGTTCTATCTCTTGGGTTCAATTTCCATAGATTCATCCCAAAAGTGAATGTCTAGGTATTTATCATAGGTCATGAATTTTACAGCTTCCATGATAGTTCTATTCTTTCTTTATGATAATCCATTCTATTGAGGATTATAGGGTGCGGTGAGCTCCCTCTTAATCCCAAATTATTTGTAGAAATCCTTGAAATCATTTGAAGTGAATTATCCTCCATTGTCAGATATCAAGGTCTTGATATTATTTTTAGATAAATTCTCTATAAGATCCTTGAATTCTTTGAACATTTGAAATACTTCATCTTTACTCTTTAATAAGTAAATTCAAGTCTTATAGGAATAACCATCAATAAAATAAACATACTAAACATACCCTCTTAATGAAGTGGATGACATCAGACCGCATACTTATGAGTGAATAATGTCCAAGGTCCATTTTTCTTTACTGTTTCTACTTGGAAATGGATTCCTGGTATTCTTCCCTTGATCACATCCCTTGAAAACGCCTTCATGGTTGATCTGAATCTCTAATAAAAATGTTACTACCTTGCTCACAATTGGAGGTTCTTTATAGTTCACACGAGTGAGTATCCTATGCCATAGTTCACATGGGGTAATGGTACTTGTTATTAGGGATGAATCTGAGTGTCCCTTCAACTTCTAGATTCCTCCTTCTTCTACTCCAATCAGAACAGCATCATCTATTGTCTTTCCCTTTGTACACATGATCATTTCTCCACCTACAAAAGAAACTCTGAAACCTTTCTTATCTAAGGTTTATAAATAAAGGAGATTCTTTTTCAAACCTAGGAAATATAAGACCTCCTTCATCTTCATGGATTTTCTTGAGTCCAACTTGTAAAAGGATTCTCCCATTCCTTTGATGGGATATTGATAGTCATCTCCAATATTTACTTTGTGAGGTGAGTCTTTTTGAAAAAGACATTGGATAGAATCCTTGGAACTTGTCATATGTCTAAAGGAAACATTATCTACGATATAAGTGTCACTTCAATGTGAGATTGATCCATTGAGAGCTTATATAAAAAAATATTCTTCTATTTATATTCATTGTTCTTCTCTTCAACTGGGTCGCCATCTTCAACTACATGGGCATGGAAATTCTTGTTTCTCTTCTTAAATTTCTCTTCTTTAAGAGGACAATTGCTTGAGATGTGACCCATATTGTGACTGATGAAACATTCAAAGGATGAGAAATATCTCTTGGGTCTTGAGTTCCTTTGAAGCTTTGATTTCTTCTAGGAGATTGATCACAATCATTTCTCTTGTTTTATCCTTTCTTTGCATGATATTCTAAGGAATGGTCTTCATAATCATTTGGTTTTTCTTATATGTTACCTACCCTTCCTTCTTCATGCACACATTCTTCCCAAATTTTACTGAACTTGCTCATCTTTTTTCTAGCAAATATTCCTCTAATCAAATATTCCCAATCCCTTGGGAGACGATTCAAGGTGTTGATTACAAATTCCACTTATTCTACCATGTCACCAATAGCCTCCAATTGTTCTTTGATCTAAGATAATCTTGTGAAGTATGGCTGCATAGTTTTTTCCTTCTAGATGTTCACTCCCTTGGGTTGATTTGTCAAGGTCATTCTTTTGTTGTTGTTCTTTCCTTTAAATAGACTAGTCATTACATCAAATATTTATTTTGGATTATTCGTTGAGGATACTTGAGGAATCAAGTGGTCCTTTATGGATTCAGCTATGATAATCTTACCCTTGACCATATCCTTCTTATGCTTTGATTTTTTTTCATCTCCTTACGGTTTTGGGACTTCATCTTTGACATGGCCTTATAGGTCATGTTCTTCAAGGATGAGCATGACTCTATACTTCCATGCTATGAAGTTCTCTACCTCTTCAATATTTTCATCAAGCTTGGTGTTTTTTGTCA
The DNA here is from genome assembly GCA_001517045.1 of Pseudotsuga menziesii. Classification (NCBI taxonomy): domain Eukaryota; kingdom Viridiplantae; phylum Streptophyta; class Pinopsida; order Pinales; family Pinaceae; genus Pseudotsuga; species Pseudotsuga menziesii. Next base: position 212,505 of record LPNX010207317.1, read on the forward strand.
TCTTTATTGAATGAGAACCTTAAATGGAAATATAGGAAGTAGAACTTACCAGTAAGAAGGTTGATCTTGGAACTAGCTTCAGATTGACCTAGGGTTCTATAAAGAAAACCCTAATTTTTCAAGTTAGAGGTATTGAAGACGTGTTTGGATGAAAATATTCTACTCCCCAAGGTGACATGAGCAATGAGGTCCTTTCTCCAAAATTGTGGACAAAAAATTGAAAAATAGGATTCCCTCGTTCCTCCTGACAATAGTGATAGGAAAAATTGAAAATCTTCGAAATTGAATTCTGCAACCATAGAAATATGAGCCCTCCTAAGGAGAGTTGACATATCCTTCTTTTTCAGCTGATATGATGAGGGTGTTTTTTGGAATATAAAATCTTAGATTCTTCTACGGTAGGAAAAATTGTTGCAGAATATGTTATATATATATATATATATATGCCCAATAGCAAGAAGATCACTGAGAGAATGAAAAGCACAACAATACAAAGAAGACACAAATATTTATCCCGGAAAACCCTCATGGGGGAGAAAATACAACAAAAATTCCTTGATATAGAATCCAACCAAGAATGTGTAAGACCCCAAGAATAATATAAACTCCTTCCTCTCCTCTAGATGGAATCCTCTTTCTTTCTCTTGCAAACTTTCTTGAGTTGTTAGTGTGCTAAAATGATGAGGGCTCCTCATCTATGTATACACATCAAATGGGAAGTCTAATAACCCAACATGGATGACTTCATCTCTCTACTAGGGTCGAATTTCCATAGGAGACACAAAACAACATTTAACAATACTTTTTTGGGTACTATTGACCCGAATTAAAAGCTCCATGAAACCGTGATTTAAAGCTAATTTTATTTTGTTTGATATATACATATGTTTGTGTATTTTTCACTCTGTGGCAATGGAACTGCTAAAATATTATCCATGAAAACCATTAGAAGATACTTTTTTTCGTCATACTAAAACTATTCCCTGTGTTGAGTATTCTCAGCTAACTACCACATGATTTGTCAAAATACCCTTGGTGTTGAGCTATGTGTTTTCATTGATGTCAAAGATAATGTTGTACTTGGAAATGACATTGAATTAATAGTTCCAACTTGAAGAAGTATATAGAAAATATGTATGCAATTCCAGTTTGAAGAAATATAAAAATGTATGTGTGCAAGTCCCACCAAATTATGGTACTCTAATTCACAAATCCCACTAGATCATGAAACTTCTAAAGTTGCACTTTGACAAAAGACCAAGAGGGGTGGTTATCTTAAACCGAAAAGAAGGGACATCATCAACTTGTGGACACATCATTTGATCAAGAGAAGTATAGATAAGCGAGATATTGAAGTGTTTTGGCAAGCTTGAAAGCATAGATGAAGTAATACACTGAAATCACAATCTTTAGGGTCATATCAAATGTTCAGAGGAATCAATGGAAGAATGAATTAATCTAATGTGTGAGAGAACCATACATGTTGAAATATAAGGAGTAGTCGCACATTTACACCGATATGAAAGGCAAAATTCTGCATATATAGACAAGGAGCATTTGTGAAGGAAGGCCAAGGAGAATTTGAACTAATAGCATATGAATAGAATAATTCAAGGAATGATTGTGTATATAAAGTTAGAAGTGTGAATAATTGTATGTTCGATAATTTTCATAGTACAAAGAAATCAAAGCATACAATGCAGAGTTGATTGACGAGGTATTAATCTACAAATTTATATCTGGGTGGAAAGAATGAGAAAGGAGGCAATATTGTTGTCTTCCATAGGTTGGTTCCTGACAAATCAGGTTTGTGCCTAATTGTGCAAGTTCGTTCTTTCTAATATGAGTTGGTTCTCATAGGAGGATTGGTGTCCTCACATGTTGGTGCCTTTAAAATAAAAAGTTGGTGCTTCCAATGGTTTGGTGATCCTGTTTGATTGGTGTTAGCAAAACTAGTGAGTTGGTGCTCACATTTTTTTGGAGATTGGTGTCTCCTAATATTACTTGTAACAAGAAGTTTATGTATATATAATATTTCATTATACATTCTTTTCACGGTGTTATTTGTGTTAAATTATTTTGATACATGCTTTGTATGTTAATGAAAGATTGCATGACATAACAAGTGTTTGAAAGAATAAAAAGCGTATGATACTAATCCAACCCCCCTTAGTATCACCTAGGTTCCAACAATTGGTATCAGAGAAAGTTTCCTTCAGATAGAGTCTAATCAGTAGAAAGAATATCATCATGCAATTTATATTTATACATAGATATGGATAGACGAGAATGTATCTCCACAAATCGAGCACCGCATTTAGATGGGTTCAAATATGTGTTATGGAGTATAAGAATGGAGGTTTTCCTACAGTCACTTCAAATTGATATTTGGTTGGTAGTTGTAAATGGTTACAAAATTCCATATAGTCCTTGAAATGATGTTGATAATTTTTTTTTTATGAATGTAAAGCAAAATACAAAAATTCAATACTAAGTGGTCTAGAAGATTCAAAATTTACAAAGGTTATGCACTGAAGCTCAACAAAAGAAATATGGGATAAGCTTTGGATAATTTATAAATTATATGTGACAGTGAAAAAGGAAAAGTTACAAACTTATAGAGGAAATTTTGAGATCCTAATAATGAAGGAGTATGATAACATTACCATTATCATTTTCTGCTCGTAGATTATATTGTCAATACCATCATAGGTCTTGTGGAAACAATTCACAAAGAAACAATTGTACATAAGGTGCTAAGATCTCTACTGATGAGATTTGACTCTAAAGTACCAGTTCTTGAATATAGAAATGACACAGTGACAATGGATGAGATCCATGGAGTACTTAATTCCTATTAAATGAGAATTGAAAAGAAAAATACTACAATAAGGGAAGCAACATTCAAAACATCCAAGAAGAAAAAAGAATGCAAGCAAGATTCTAGCCAGAATGCTTCTTATGAATATGATCTTAAAGAAGCTAACTTCATGAAGAAAATTCATAAATGTCATGGAAAATACAAAGGTAAACTTCCTTTCAAGTGTTTTGAATGTGGTAAGATAGGTCATTTTGCCTCTAAATGTCCGTATAAGAGCATAACGATAGTGATGATGTGTAGGACCATGAAGAAAAGAAAAATATGCACATAGGAAGAAAACCTGAAAAATAAAATATTTGGAAAACAAAGGAAACGTATATACTCCGAAGAGGACAACAGTTCAACAAATGAAGATGAAAGTGGTGATGATGAAAATAAATTCTCTTTATGGAAGTAGAATAAGAAAGTGACGATGAAAACTTTGAAGATGAATTGAGTTTTGAAGTATACTTTGAAGGAGAACTTATAAGTGATTCATAATATTTGAAAAAACTAAGAAATACGAGTAAGTGTTTAAAGGACCAACTATTGAAGTATGAAGAACAAGTAGAAAAATTCAAAAACACTAGAAGAGGATTTGGATAGAAATTGAAAAGAGAAATTAAAAAAATGTAAGAACTCACTTGGACTATCAACAAAATTTTGGAAATAAGTCTAAGGTGTTGGATGAAATTATTAGTAATCAAAGATCAAGTTCATAAAAATTAGGAATGGTTTCTAAATGAGAAAAACATGGTAAGAATAAAATCCCAATTTCAAATACCCATGAATAAGGTATGGGGATATTTGCAACTGTACTTAATATTGTCAAAGAAAAATACAACAGAAAGAGTGATCAATAGTTTTCCCATGTCAACAAAGGAGCTGCACAGTCCAGAATACCTCTCATTTATAGATATCAAACTATATTTCTAGGGAATTGTTATTTTTGTCATAATTTTGGTCATGAGGCTGAAAACTACAAATCATTGGAAAACAACAAGGTTGAGATAAATATAATACCTCTCAAGAGCGTCTGAACTGAAAATTTGAACTAGGTGACTACAAAGTATAAGGAGTTCAACAATCCTTTTATCCATTTGGAAATAGACATTGAATTCTATCAATGCCACAATTTTTTTCATAAATATCAAGACAAAAAAAAACAAGCCAACAATTATGCAACATAATGAACCCAAATATTACTCCTACAATGGAGACCAGCCAAAGTTCTAGAAGAAAAGGACCAAAGAACAATTCCAAGAGGAATACAATCTGGTTTTACATAAGGATCACAGGAACATTAATTATGGGTGTTCTAAACATATGAAAAAAGATAAAGTAAAGCTTATAATCCTAGAAAGGGAAAAAGGAGAAAATTTGCAATTAAGAAAACAAGACATTTCATAGAAAAAGATGTGCGTAGAAAGATACTATAACAAAATATCAGAATATATCAATGAAGTAGAAACATCGTTCAACAAATTCAAGGTTAGGTCAAGCCCTAGCCATAAATAGAGGACAATCTTTAGTATGATTTGCACAAAATAAATATGGATGATAAGGATAATTCATGTAGCAAATGAAGGTAGTGGATTGGACAAAGTTGAAGAAAGGGAGTGTGAAAAATGTTGAAGTAAATCACAATAAATTCAGAAGATAAATAAAAATTTCAAGTATTAATATAGACAATGTATGTTCAATTCATCTATTAAGAAACATAACTAATCTGGACTACATGATCGCATCATATTTCAAAAGAATATTCAAAGAAACAACAAAGTATGAATCATATTCAGAACACCATTTGTGCGCACTAGAAACTATGATGGAGTACATACATATACTATATTCAAAAGGTTCCCATTAAAAAATTAATAGATACATATATTCAAGATTATATGAAAATGGTATTTATGTCGTAAAAAAAAGGTATATATATCAATATGGTTCATGGATATGGCCTACAAAACTTAATTTTAAAGTTAAAAAAATGAAAAGGAAGAGAATTCATCCAAATTCCATAAAATAGGCTTCCATGATGACAAGTGAAATTCTGTATCAAGAAGGTGAGTATCCTTTTCCAAGTCCGAATTGCATGAAATTATTCAAGCCTACTTCAAATGGTCGATAACATATTATTTTTGTATCTCCATCTATTCAACATGGTTCTTTAGGAGTGAAATTTATTCCTCATATCAGTTATTTACCTCCACTTGTGAATATGAATCCTTGACATCATCTTCCTTGATATGTGATGCTCATTTTTCTTGGTCCTTCTTGAGTTTGATGAATTCTATTCTTTGTGCCTGGAAAATCTACAGAAAGATTGTCTCCATAAGATTCAACATCTTGCTTAGACATCATTACAATACAAGATATGAATTGGATAATGGTTTGAGGAATGGTTGATGACAAAACAAAAAGGATAATTAGAGACCATGTTGACCAAAACGCACCAAAAAAGCCTCATCGAAAGGGGTTCTCACTCTGTCGACACCTAGCCAGCGTGATCTCCTTGAGCACCGGCCCAGACAGGTTTTACCTTGCCCGACAACACTTGTAGAGCGGATGAAATCTCACCTGAGATGTTTGAGGGAGAGCTATTGGAACCAAGATTTTGGCAGTAAGGAGGACGATTGGGGCATCATGATTTATCAGCATAATTATCAGATCTAGAAAAATCCATTCATCAGATATCATAGCATTCATCACAGATCTATCAGTATAACTACAGATCTAAATAGATCGTATCATTTACTTACTTGTCGCAACAGTATCATATTATTCATTCATAAAGCAGATCCATAAAACATCCATCATCGATATCGCAACACACAAGAATAGAAAAGGGGCATGAAAACAATAGCAATTAAGAGGAACATTCATCGTGTCATATTAATTCTGTGTAGTAGATCCAAACATACAGTATTTCTCCACATCTAGAGAATGCTCAAGCCACAAAATAACATAAGATTCAATCCCTCATGGATTCACTGATCAAAAGATCTCTATCTGATGTCTCTCCCAGATGTATATCTTACATTTGCAAATCTAACTCTATATATAGGATTGCACCTTTACATTCAAGTTCCATTTATAAATAACTCATAACAACTTCTAGCTAATTTAACCACCAAGGACCAATATTCCGAAGAAATGGTCAATGAGTACAAACATGACATAAAAAGTGGACTGTTTTCCACCTGTCGCGTTATCTTTGCCTTGTGCAGTGCCTCATGAGTATGTTCAGCATCCTGGATGCTGCACAACTCACCTATCTCCAACCCCTTTCCAATAGGCCCGCAACACGGTCTTGTGGATCGTCCTTGAGCCACATCAGCTGGCCATGGTGTCTTTCGCGATCCTGAAGAGAAGAAATCGTCACATATGCATTAGTGTGCAACTGTTTCCAAATATGTTGAATCGCAGTTGGCCGCAACTGCTTTCTTCAACATCAACTACAACAGACCTTAGCAAAATTTTGGACTTGAGTAACCTGCAATTCCATTGTACTCTGTCTTTTGTAAACACTACATCATTCTCCATTTGCTTTCTCCCTTCAAGACGTGTCTGGTGACCAAATCTGTAGCCCTACATCTGCCCACTTGGTTCTTGCTTACATTCAGGCTCAGCCCACTTCTTCTCACTTGGTCCTTTCTTGCATTCTGGCTCAACTCACTTCTACCCACTTGGTCCTTTCAGTCTCATCTTGCTTCTGCCCACTTGGTCCTTTCGAGCTCATCCTAATTCTACCCATGGGTTCCTTCCTTGCATTCAGGATTAGCTCGGGCTTCTTGAAGTTGAATCGGTTCCATGTTCCTATAGACTTAGTCAAGTGGGGCAGGAATTCTAATCCCACCCAGATTCTTCATGGGTGTCTTAGTTGGCACCTCAGATCGACTGGGAGAAATATAGCCAAGGATAACTTCACTAGAGACTTCTATCTCTGCCAAAATAACTCACATACTCACAGCTTGTTCATCAATTTCTGTTGATACAACATTCTCACTTATAGGCTTCCCTATATCAAGGGAATCCTACATTGCCTCGTCAACAGTCTTTGCCTTACACAATGAAGTTTCCTTCAACAACCCAACCCAACTCTTCTACAAATTTGATAAGTGTAGCACTTCCTAATGGGGTTCATTCGGCTATTGGTCCTTAGCTTATAAACCCAAATTTTTCTTCTATTCCATCATGACTCACTCAGGTGCATCATTATGACTCAATCATGCATGCATGTGCTAAATACGTCATTGATTTTGCCACTCTTCATTTTAGATCTGCTATCATTAACTATGATGTCAACCATGCCGTCGTTTCCCTCTTTGACAGTCGTTATTGAGAATTGAAGTGTTGTTCGGTCACTGTCACCGAGTTTCATGTACAATGCAAGCCACTCTTTCTCTCTAGGGTGACCTCTTGTCGCGCAACCCCATTCCTTTTGCATGCCACGTCCCTATCCTCTTAATGTAGTCTCTTGCTGACACAAAACCTTTTGCCTGTCGCCCCACCTTGTTCCAAGAGTGCCACCTTGTCATGACCCTCTCCCTTCAGCGCATGTCACAACCTTATCCTTTTAGCGTAGCCTCCTTTCGATGCACAATATTTTTCTTTTCAGACCACCCTATTCCGGCAGACCACCTTGTCGTGGCCCTATCCTCTTAGTGCGGCCTCCTCCTGATGCGCAAACTTGTTCCTATCGCACCACCTTGTTCTGGTGCAAATATTTTCCCTGGATAATTGGCTATTAACTACTGAGTCAACTACCCTCTAACCTAATATGACCCCTACTAGTGGGCCCACCATTCCTCTTACTACCTGTCCCTAGCTTTCCCCTTTTTTTCGCAGTGTCTCAAGCATTATGCGACTCTAGCCTTGTCCTATAGGTCTTCAAGTGGCTTCCATTCACTATATTTGGTAGCATGACTCCATCTAACTACTGCAATTGAATTTCACCCCCAAAAGTAATGGAATGAACAAGATATGGACCTAACCAATGCCTCTGCAACTTACCCGGATGCTTCATGAACTTTCTGTTGTATAACAGCAACAAATCTCCTTGGGAAAAGTGTTTCTTTTTTATATGGCGATCATGCCATGCCTTCTGTCGATCCTTCCTGAAACACTTCTGGAAGCTCGTAATGAAGTGGTCCTTTTCCAGTTGGACTAGCTCTGTTGCTTTCTCCTCAAGTGTTGCTTCATCGGCCATGCTAGTTGCTGCTGCAATGTGCATACTAGGAATAATGTACTCCATAGGCATGACTGCCTCTTTCCCATATACTAATTTGAACAACATCTGCCCCATCAACCTCTTGCAAGTGGTGCGATATGCCCATGGAACGGCAAGAATCTTTAAATCTGAGTCATCACGATTAGCATTACATACCTTTTTCAGTGCAGTTTCCAAGATTTTGTTGAAGGATTCTATGGTTCCATATTCCTATGAATGATATGGGTTACTCTTGTTATGCTGCACCTATAATTCCTCTGTCATGGATTTTACTATGTGGTTGATAAAGTCACTGCCATGGTCATTCACCAATATCCTATGGCATCCAAACCATGTCACAATGTTTTCAAATATGAACTTTGTTTCTATCATCACAGTGTAATCCAAAATTGGTGAGGCCTCTGACCACCTTGTCAAATAGTCAGTCACAGTGATTATGTACCTCACTCCCATTCTCTTCCCTAGTGGGTTTATGGGACCCACAAAGTCTACAGCACATTTATCAAAAGTTTGCAAAGTTACCTGTGGTACAAGTGGCATTTTGTCCCATATTGATGTCTTCCTAACACGTTGACAGAGCTCCAGGCATAGTTTGTATCATCATTATGCAAAGTAGGCCACCATAGCCCAGCACGCAGAACTTTACGTGCAGTCACCCATCCTCCATAATTTCCACCCACAACTCCTGCATGTGCTTCTGACAGAATTTTCCCTTGTTCATGAGGTGGAACACACCGTCTCATGATCTCATTAGGTCCAAGTTTGTATAAGTGCCCAATGATCAAGTGGAAATATGAAGCCTTCACTACCAACTACTTCTTTTGACTGGTCGACATTTCCTCTGGCACAACTCCGGTTGCTAAAAAATGACTCGATCGAAGCATAATGGTCATCTGCGATATCAACTTGAAATAGCTACACATCTGGAAATCCATCGTCAATATTGGTGGGCTCTTCACATGTTTCAATGCAAGACAGATGATCAAAACTAGCATTCAAGAGTCATAGGTTCACAATTAATTTGAAATCAAACTCCTGAAAGAGAAGTAGCCAATGACATATATTCCCCCCCAACACAGGCTTATTAACCAGATATTTCAAAGTTGGATGGTCAGTGAACATTTTCAAGTGACCGCCCAAGAGATAATGCCTGAACTTCTACAGCACATATACCATCACCAACCCCTCTCTTTCTATGGTCATGTAATTATTCTTAGAAAAGGATAACTTCCTTCTAGCAAAGGCAATCGGGTGATCTAGATCTCCTTCTCCTGGTTGCGCGAGTACCACTTCCAACGCAATGGACAAGGCATCAACATGGACATGGAACTCCTTATTCCAATCGGGGAACACAAGTATGGGTGCTGAAGCCATCTTGGCCTTCAATGTGTTAAATATGCTTTGACACTCCTGGATACATACAAATGTGGCATTCTTCTTTAACAGTTTCCCCATAGGGGTAGTAATTGAAATGTAACCTTGAATAAACTTGTGATAGTACCCATTGTGTCCCAGTGTCGCATGAAGCATCTTCGTACTTGTAGGTGGAAGCAGGATTAGAATAAGCACTATCTTCACTGGATCAACCAATAGCCCCTTCTTACAAACGATATGACCCAATAGTATCCCGAATGGTGCACAAAAGATGCACTTCTTTGAATTCAATGCGATCTAATCATTAGAGGAAATTTGGGGTCTAAAATGGGCCTTATAAGAAAATGCTCCAACAATAAATTTTGTGAGTTGGAATTCAAGAACCAATAGAATCTCAATAAAATTTGTCAACCATAATGGTTGAATTGACATATTTGTCATAAAAGAAAACTACTTTTTTTGTTCATATTTTCAACATATCTCCCCGTGTTTTTACTCAAATTCTAAGCGGGAGAGCTCATTAGATGCGGAATTTATGTCATCATCATGTTTTTTCAGGTATTTCTTGTTTTTTGGGTAGCAAAATTCATCAAAAGTATGCAGAGTGGGTACTCGTTGGATGCTAAATTAAATTCTGCATCAAACAAGCTCTCCCTCTCATATTTTGAGTAAAAACACGGGGAGATATGTCGAAAATACAAACAAAAAAAGTAGTTTTTTTCCTTCTTCCTCCAAAATTAATAACTATTATTTTATTATTTTCCTTAGGAGGCCCATTTTAGACCTCAAATTTCCACTAATGTGTTGTCGACACCTTTCCAACATTAAGCACAACTTTTCCAAGTGATCCTTAATCAATCCGTAGAATTTCCAATAATCCATATATACTTGCAGAAATTTCTGAATAAAATATTTAAATGCAACGAAAAACACCCGAGAGAATACTGCAGGTACATTCTTCAACCCAAAGGGCATCACATGTGTATTGAAAGCAACCCCATTCAGTGACAAATGTGGTTTTATGGTGGTCTTCCTTTGCAGTTCTTATCTAGTGATAACCAGAGTGGTAAAAGAGTACATTTCTTGACCACCTACTCCCTCAAAAACCTCATCCATGAATGGTTTCGGAAAGGGATCATGCATGCAATCATCATTCAGCTTTCTTAAATCGACATAGATTCATACCTTGCCAGTTTACTTGTATTGAACTACCATAGGGCTTATCCATTTTGATTCCTCAACAGGCTCATTAATCCCTACATCTAGCATCCAATCAAGTTTATCCTTGACCCATTCTTTATATCGTAGATTCAAGTTATATGGCCTCTGTTGCACCATTTTTTCATATAGTCTTGATAGGATTTTCATTTCCCCCGGGTCACCCAATAACCCCTTCATTTTTTATAATTTTGGCTAGAACAAATCTTGAAACTCATGCAATAGATATATGATTTTTTCCATGGTCTCCTTGTCCCATTAGTCCCCAATGTTTGCAAATTTCGAATTCTCTTCCATCCCAATGTTAAATTTCTTAATATTCAGTGGTTGAGTCATGGGATTCGGCACATCCAATGCTGTGACGTCCCATATTCCTTTAGTCTCTAGAATATTAATATTGCACAACTCATCACCATCCTCTCACTTGCCAGAGATGTTGCAACATTCCATCATTGATTGTATGTGGTAGTGTGCATGTGGGTCCACAGGATATGTAACTGGGAAAAATTTCAAGACTACATCCTAAATGATCTGTAGCGCATTGTTAACCTCTACATTGGAATCTGCAAAGCCAAAGGTATGCACAAAGAAAACAGTCAGCTTCTCCCAAGTAGTTATTTCTTTGTGTAGTTTTGCTGATGCATACCAAGACCTTGACATTTCATCCAATCTGTGAATAAAAGCATGGACCCACTCATCCTTGGGTTGTGATTCCCACATCATCTGGAATTCCCTCAGATGACTACAAGGGTTATTATGTCCATTGTATCTCCTAGTGTGATATACCTCCATATCTCCGAAGTCCATGGTCATCAACTGTCGACAGTGTGCCCATACATGAATGGTCTCCTTATGAACTGGCCACCAGCATGCTGGAATGGCCTTCAATTCTTCTACTAATGCCAACAAGTGTTGAGGCTTAGATACCTTTGCTTCAAACTGCTTGAGGAACCCAGATAGTTCCAGTAGCCCTTCATATATTTTCAACTCAACGATATTAGTTGCGACATGGTGTAGCGACTACATGATTAGCCCACATTTTCTGAGTGACACTTCATGCATTCGATTTTACCAATTTTCTAGTGCATCATCAGAATCAGAGGATGCCAAGCTAGCGCTGCGCCGACCCAGTTCTCCATCGGTATTAGGTTGGATGTAATACTTAGAGATATTGTAAATGGGATCCCATCCTCTAACAACTTCATCTCTGACAGGCTCAATATATCACCTTCCTTTATTAGGATCCATAGGGGCAATGCCTGGGATATCCTGGTTCTCAAATGTCATCGACTACTTATTAAAATTTATCACAGCCATGCTGTCATTAGCCCATCCAATCCCTAGTAGCACGGGATATGATCCACCTTCATCAATGACTTTGATTACATCAAATTTAGCAGGAGTCCTCATACCTTTGACATCTATGACCAAGTTCGACACATGGCCGATTGGTTGAAATTTAGCATGATTAGCCAATCTCATTTGCACTAGGGACCAACTAAGTTTCAGCTACCCCATATTTTGCCACATCTGTTTTGTCAGGATGTTCACATCTGACCCAAGATCTAGAATAACTAAATTGATTTCGTAGTCCCCAATATGGATGTTCATTCGCATTTCCTTTCCCATCTTTTTCTTCTATAAAGAATTCACCATAGAGTCCTACAACTCTCTATCCGGATGGTGCAACAACTTATCAATCTTAATCAGAGCATCGGGATCTCTTTCCAGGGATAAAAAAATCTCTAAGAACTATTGTAAGGTACCATACTGCCACAATGGTACAACTTCTGAGGAAGAATCAAAAGCAAAAGGCATGCCAAAAATAGGTGTCTTACCAGGATTTATTCCAAGCACCTCGCGAGCCTCAAAAAATATATCTCTCTCCGTCGTGATATCAAGCTATGATTTCTTCTTTCCATCCAGTCACACTTGTGGTCACGGTCCATCTTCTCCATTTGTCACACCTCCTCTAGTAACAATCCCAACATCAACATCCTATGTTCGCAGCTCTGCTAGAATGATCGCAAACGTTGACCCTTGATTTTGGTTCTGTGGCAGAGGTTGATTCATAGGTGATTTATGATTCAGTGATGGATTCATAGGATGATTGATATTCTGATTTTGTACTGGAATTTGGGGCTGACCCTAACTCTGTAGTTGTTGCTGGTTCTGTATCCAATTCTGGGCCTAGAACTGGTTTTGATTTTGCAACAGGGGGACATTTTCAGCCTGCCATTTTGCAATTAACTAAGGGAAATTCTCAATAGTATGATCATTCATCACAAAATATAGACACTATAAATGGGGACAATCCCTCTGATAGTGCCCAAATGTCCCATAGTTGTAACACTTGATTTATGCACAACCTCATCATCCTCCTCAGCTAAAACCTCCCCTTCCCCTGAATCCTCCTTGCTACTAATATTGTGCTTGAGCTACTTGCTATTGATATTGGGGTTGGGCCACTTGCTCATGTGTGGGATTTGGCTACTGCTGAACATAATGTGCTGCTTGTACATACTACGGATGTAGTAGAGCCATCAGGATCTAGGTGTACTACGGTGGCGCCGCAAATTGCGAATGTGGTGCAACCTGCATCTATGGTTGTGATGGAATAAATTGCATCTATGGTGGCAGCGTATACTGGAATTGAGGTGTTAGATGTATCACCTACAGTTGTTGCACCATGCGAGGATATTCACCTTTCACAAAATACAAATCATATGTCCTATCTTGAAGAAGACCATAAGCTCGACAATCCTTATCCTCATGCCCAACTAAGCAACATAAGGTGCAATATAATCTTATTAGATTCATAAACATTTTTTGCATGTAGGTACAGTTTCATGTCAATTCCCATATACTTGACATATGCAACACCATGGAACACCACCACAACTTAATGGGTTCGACGCTCCTGAGAGTATATCATTCCGAAAAGTAGGACAGGTATCTTTGGTGTGTCCATCCACATGACATCGAGTGCACCACAAGTTGTCATGTTCATCTTTCACCTTCTTGATATCTTGCAATTGAAGCCTCATGTTCTCCAACTGCACCTAGATTTGGTTCATGCCGATAGCATTTTCTCCAACAAGTGAAGCATCCAAAGTTCATTGCAATTTCTAGAGCCTCACTTGATGTCATGATCTTTTGCTGCATTAATGGATGTTGGATATGAGGGACCAGTGCGACAATGAACCATTATTTGAGTTAGACATCACCCATATCGAAGTTGACCCGTGCCATTAGCGTCTTAGACCTCTGATCAAAGTCCCAAGCTATCTCATTAGGGAATTGTTTGAATTCTTTCAACTTCATAATGTACTATGCTTCCAATTTTGGTTTCTTGAATTATTCAAGCACTCCGTTCTGAATCTCATCCAAATTCTTTATCATGGTCCATTGCGAGACCTAAATGAATCTCATATACCAATCGAGTGCATGACCCCAAAGGGCGGTTGCTAACTGGCCTTTCTTTACATCATCATCGGTAGTCTATTTGGTAGTCCAGACTACCTCACATAAGGACCAATACTGTTTCGGGTGATCAGTGTCATTTCCATGGAACATAGGTATCTTCATATCATCTCCTTCCATCCTACACCTTCTTCCTGTAGGTGATGCTTTACTACTATATGCTTCTTGGCATGTCGGACACATCGACATAGATTGATTATATTTTCCTGATGATGGAGTAGTGTGCGGAGGTTTGGACACGTTGCTACCAGGGTTTGACCTTGCTTCTAACCTGGGAATGGCCTAGGTCTGCTCATCCTCTTCGTCATTGTAGGGCCACTTTGTCCCATGTGGTTGTCCTTCATGGTATTTCGTTCCGATTGTAGCAGGACCTCCCCCTGTCCTCTGCCTCTTCTCTACCCAAAACCTTTCTCCTCCCCTTGTACAACCACTACAATCTCATCGAAACTTACACCCATATACCCATTATCTTTCCATTCATCGCCCCCCTTCTATCGTGGTGTTCACAGCCTCTGCACACCAGAGTTTTACTACTTGAGGTGCATCTTTAGTATGCCCTTCTCACAAACAAGCATCTTGATTGACAATTGCAGAGACATTTAAAACCTACCTCGTGGTCTGTTGAAGAATTCTCATTCTTTTTTGTTGTAGGACTTGTTGGTATCAACCACGAACTTAGTGATGTATCCTTCCAGAATACTGTCCAACCAAACCTTGACATCCCGCGATGCCTTGTTGTCAGTTTCTTTTAGTTCCTGAATTAGATCGGGGGTCCAGGACGTCAAATTGCCTCCCTGGGAGTTGTGCTTATTGTAGGTGAATCCCGCCAGCCACTCATAGAATATGATGGGAAACTCACAGAAAAACCATTCATGAGGACTGTCATGAATGTACCTTTCCAACCATGCGTTTGTTGTCAACTTTGGGTTTTGGTTCTTGACTTCAGTGAATTCTCACAGTCCCAGGTTGAACCAATCTTGAATCTCTGGTTTCATTGGATTCCACAACATATCCTCCTCTCAGTCACAATGAGGTCCCGACAATGGAACCATTTGTTGGGCATACTCATGAGGCATCACGCAAGGCAAAGATAGCGTGACAGGAGAAAAATAGTCCACTTTTTATGTTATGTTTGTACTCATTGACCATTTGTTCGTAATATTGGTCCTTAGTGGTTAAATTAGTTAGAATTTGCTAGGAGTTAGTTAGAAGTGGACCTTGAATGTAAAAGCGCAATCCTATATATAGAGTTAGAATTGCAAATGTAAGATATACATCTAGGAGAGACATTAGATAGAGATATTTTGATCAGTGAATCCATGAGGGATTGAATCTTGTGTTATTTTGTGGGTTCATCATTCTATGGCTATGGAGAAATACTGTAGGTTTGGATCTATTATGCATAAGTAATATGACATGACGAATGTTTCTCTAAATTGCTATTGTTTTACATGCCTCTTTTTTGTTCTTATGTGTTGCGATATCAATGATGGATGTTTTATGGATCTTCTTTATGAATGAATAATATGATACTGCTATGACAAGTAAGTAAATGATGCGATCTATTTATATCTATAGTTATACTGATAGATCTGTGATGAATGCTGCGATATTTGATGAATGGCTCTGCTAGATTTGATAATTATGATAATAAATTGTGATTCCACGATCCTCCTCCTTACTGCCGAAAACTTGGTTCCGACAGCTCTCACTCAAACATCTCGGGTGAGGCTTCATCCACTCTGCGGGTATTTTTGGGCAGGGTAAAACCTATTGGGCTGGTGCTTAGGGAGATCACGTTGGATGGGCATTGACAGAGTGAGAACCCCTGTCGACGAGGCTTTGTTGGTGGATTTTGACCAACAAGTGGTTTTGTTTCTGGGACCTCGTTGTGATCGAGACTGACCTATCTCCAACCCCTTTCCACCACACCAGGAACAACAGTCGGTTGAAATTGAAGTATTTCAAATGTAGTTGCTAAATTTGGTAAAAGTTGCGGACAAATTTTAATCATAAATGGTTTAATTGTCACACTCGTGGGAGATATGAAAGGAAAAAAAAGGGGATACTGAATTGACTTCTTTATGTGATTGAATTTTTGACATATTCTCTATCTTCTTAAAGGTCAAAGTATGAAAGCATGTGTCATATGTAATTTTGCATGAATTGGCATATTTTCCAGTCACATTTGTTTATTACAAATATTGGTGTCGTATGGAGACATGTGCGACAACATAAGATTCTAGTTTAACCCAAAATGGGGAATTTAGCACATTATGAAATTACAATAGAGGTCATCATAAATTCAGGGGGAGTGTGGTATTTGCTCAAACATAGAGCTGAAGATGCCATGAATCCATAGGAATACGCAAGAAAATAACAAAGGATCAAATGATAGGGGGGGGGGGATTAGCAAGTAAATATGCAACCAAGCTTGCATAATACAATACTTCAATAAAGAAGGTAGCACATAGAGGAATCATGGCTTTACTTGGTGTTGAAATCAATGCCAAAGGAGGATTTTGTTGAGCTATGTGTTGTCATTGATGTCAAAGAGATTGTTGTACTTGGTAATGGCATTGAAGTCTTAGTTCCAATTTGAATAAGTATATAGAAAACATGTGGGCAATGTTAGTTTTAAGAATTATATAGAAAATATGTGCGCAATGTTAGTTTAAAGAAATATAAAGAAAATATGTGTGCAACTCCCACCAAATTATAGAACTCTAATGCACACATCCCACTAGATCATGAAACTTCTAAAATTGCACACCAATGAAAGAATAAGAAGGGTGGTTATCTTGACCAAGAAGAAAGGAAGAAAGGAATTCATTGACTTAAAGGAACCCCAAGTTGTGGACAAATCATTTAATAAAGAGAAGTATAAATAAGCTATAGATTGAAGTGTTTTGGAAATATTAAATCCCAAATGAAGTAATACATTGAAATCACAAGCTTCAGGTTCATATGAAATGATCAAGGAATCAATGGAAGAATAAATTGAGCCAGTGTGCAAGACAAACAGGCATGCTGAAATACAAGGAATAATTCCACATTCACACAGATATGAAAGGAGCAGTTGCACATATATATACAAGGAGAATTTACAAAGGAATCACAAGGAGAATTTGAACCGAGAGTATCTGAATAGAAAACTTCGAGGCATGATTTTGTAGATAAAGTTATAAGTGTGAAGAATTATGTGTTCAATAGTTTGCGCATAACAAAGAATGTTAGAAGTGTGAATAAATTTATGTTCATTAGTTTTCATAGTATAGAGAAAGAAGAGAAGATAATGAAGATTTGATTGGCGAGGTATTCATCATCAAATTTATATATGGGTGGAAAGAAAGGGAAAGAAGAGAATATTGGTGTATTCCACGTGTTGGTTCTTGACTACACAAGTTGGTGCTCATAGAAGGATTGGTGTCCTTACAGATTAGTGCTTGTAAAACAACAAATTTGTGCTTACAAGGGTTTGGTGATCCCTTTCTATTGGTGTCAACAAAAAACATCCTGAGTGAGTTGGTGCTCACATTTTTTTGGTGATTGTTGTCTCCTAATATTAGTGGTAACAAGAAGAATATGTATATATAATATTTCATTATACATTATTTTCACGGTGTTCTTTGTGTTGAATTTCTTGTGATACATGATTTATATGTTAATGAAATATTGCATGACATACCAAGTGTTTGAAATGATAAAAATTGTATAATATTGATTCACCCCCCTCTTAATATTACTTGGGGTCCAACACTTGGTACTAGAATTCAGTATCTCTTCGATTTCATTAAAGAAGAAGGAATTGGGGCTAATTCGAACAAGTTTAGTAGGAGTTTTTACATGCATTTGGCTATCATGAATAGTCATATAAATTTGGCTCAATAAGACTTGGAGGCCTCTTTTGACTAGAAGGATGCAACATCAATTATGTGGAAGGATAGATATTTTATTTTCTTAAATGGTCCATATTTCATGGGACCAAGAGGTATGTATATAAATAGTTGGAATATGCCCTTTTATCTTGAATGTGATATCCCCTTATATTTCCCAATGTGGGTAAAATTACCGCATCTTCCCCTTCATTGCTTGTTTAATGAAGTTCTAGCAGTTATAGGAAACTCTTTAGGAAAATATACTGACAAATATGAGCCTAAGTCTCCCATGTTTTCATGTGGTCATATTTGTGTTGAGGTTTATTTGGATAAAGAAATGCCTACAGATATAACTTTCATTACAAGTAATTGGACTCATTCTCAAAAAGTATATTACGTTAAACTTCCTTTTAAATGAAAAGTTTGTCACAATTATCATCATTTTGCAAGATGTTTCCCAAAGAAAAAAGAGCAGGAAGAAGATAAGGAAAAAGGGAAAGTCTGATGTCAGGTAACTAAGAAAGGAAAGATGACATCAAATATTCAAAATCTTGTTCAAGCTAATGATCATCTACTTCAAAGCAACCCCAAGCTTTAGCGAAAGTGAAGGAAAAAGAGTGTAATAAAGAGAAAGATGATTTATTAAAGGAGAAAAGAACAATATTGATCTCTTCAAACCAATTCCAAGACTTAGCATAAATGGAGAAAACTGATTGTGATAAATAATAATAAGACTTAATGAAGGACATTTAGGAAATATTCATAAGTTTTGTATCATAAATAGCAGTTCAAGGGATTCCAAAGCAAAAGAAGTACAATCAATCCACTATTTCCAAGTCTTTGAAGATGTAGGAGTGG
This sequence comes from Pseudotsuga menziesii, assembly GCA_001517045.1. Lineage (NCBI taxonomy): Eukaryota > Viridiplantae > Streptophyta > Pinopsida > Pinales > Pinaceae > Pseudotsuga > Pseudotsuga menziesii. The sequence goes on from LPNX010207317.1 coordinate 231,412, forward strand.
AAAATTATTAATCTGTTCTCTCTTCCAATCCTATTCAAGAAATTAAATCTCATCTGGATAATGAAAAAGAAGAACAATTTAGAGTAATAACTAGGCATAAATTCAAACAATTGCAGGAAAACTCATCAAAAGCCTTGGAAGCATATAAGTAACTTCAAAAAAATCTAGGAATAAGACCCCATAAGAAATTAAGAGAAGATGAAGGAGATAGAGGAAAAAAAATACGTAAACAAACCTCTTTAGATCGATTGACAAAGGCTCATATATCTAGTCAAAATATGAAAGGAATAAGGGTGGAAATGGGAGTCAAATACAGAACTCAAACAAGAAAATAATAATTAGTCTCTTGGAATTGTAGGGGTTTGGTAGATATACAAAAGGTAGAGGTGATTAAGAACATGATATATAAGGAAAATATATCCCTTCTCCTGATTTAAGAGTAAAGAATGGACATATTTGATGTAATTGAAATTATGCAAAATATTTAGAAAAAATGTTGTAGTATCTCTATCAATTCTAAAGTAGCATCCAACATATTGGCTACATTTTGCGATGTGAGAAAATTTAAGCTATGCTCTTAAAAAGAAACTAATATATGGATTATAGTCGAATTGGAGGAGATAAATACTCAAGAAATTACAAAAATATATAATGTTTATGGCCATGTGCAATATAACAATAAATGATCATTTTACCAGTCTCTAATCTCATTAAGAGAATATCAATGCAAAATTATAGTTGGATATTTCAATGTTATTGCTTCTAAAAAACAAAGATGGGAAGGTAGCCTTGTAAGAGACTCTTTTGGGAAAATCTTGATGATCTAATAAGAAATTTTGATTTGATGGATATTATTCCCAATAGAGGTCTATATACTTGTAACAAAAGGAGGATAGGTTCAGGGAATATTGTTGCTAGAATGGATAGATTTCTAGTCACATAATGAATTTTTTCAGAGAGGAGGATTACTTCGCTCCACAATTATTCCAAATTTTGTCTTAAATCATAATCCCATTATGCTTATATTTGAGGAATTGGAGAATCAAGGGAAAATTCCCTTTTGATTTTATCCACTCTAGTTAGAAAAGAGTGAACTCGATCCTCTCATTGAAAGAGCTTTGAAAACTTATCTTGAAGAATTCCCACATTTTGTTTGGAATTCAAAACTACGAATAGTTGAAACATGGACATAAGAAATGGGAAAAAACATAGTATCTCTCTGACAAAGGAAATAATGTTGATTTGATCATAATTAGAATTTCTACAAGATCATATGGAAATAGAAAAAGTGATAAGTGACCTTAGACAAAAATATAAACAACTAAACACTTAGCTAATGCTAATTAATATACACGAGGAAGAAATGTGGAGATTGAAATCTTTTACTTTATGGTAAAAAGAAGGTGATAAAATACAACATTCTTTCATAATAAAAAAAAATGTGGCTGAATCAAATAAATATCAAATAAATCCAAGACAATGTTGTAGACAAAGTTATAGGTATAGATAATTAATATTCGAGGAGAGGAATATAATTAATAGAAAGAACTATATACTAAGCAGGGGGCACTAATAGAGATAGAAAAAGATGAGATGCTAGAAAATGTGTTGCAATTAGTCACATAATAGGAAAATCATTACATCAATAATTCATTAAAGAAGAAGAATTTTTTGCAGCTATTAAGGGTCTTAGGCTAGATAAATCCCCAAGGCTAGATGGCTTCACCATCATTTTTATCAAGCTTGTTGACACATTATGAAAAAATATATGTGTAAAATGATTAATTGGACTAAAGGAAGAAAAAAAAATAGGTGGTGCTACAAACTCATCCTTTCTGGATCTAATGCCTAAAGAAACAAATCCACTTCATTTTCAAGTTTTTGGATAAGTTCCTGTACATCTTCATCTTATAAGCTTCTAACTAAAATATTTGCAAATTAGATGAAAATCCTTCTCCCTAAACTTATTTATGAGGGATAGGGAGGGTTGGTATAAAATCTACAGATTGTGGACAACATTTTTCTATTGCAAGAGGCCATTCACTCTAGTATTTCATGAAAAGAAAAAGGGATGTGGCCAATGCCTTTGATCGAGTTTGACAAAAATTTTATTTTCATTGTTATAAGCTTTTGGTTTCTCTACAGTATTTATAAAATGGATAAAATATTGTATTTCTCAACCTTGGATTTCATCTTTGGTGAATGGAATACCTACTCAATTTTCCCAATGTTTGATGGATTAGTCCCTAACAAAGATGCAAGTGGACCTCTCTAGTCTGTAATACACAGATCTAGAAAAAAGAGCCACATATGTATATCCTTTCACCTACCTCAATCAAATAACTAAAAAAGGTAGGATAAAGAGGGCTTACCTTTTATTTTGATGTTCATCCTTTCCTTTTCCACATGAATATATTACAGCCTTGTATGCACTAGTACCTGCAATCTATTACATGAAAACCAGGTACAATTTGATATAACTAATGATAACAAGATTGATCTAATCAAATAGCCAAGGAGACTTGATATAACAATATTAACATAGTCAAATTATGGGAAAGAAACATATCATTTGTATTAAGAGAAATAAAAAGGAAATGATACAACCATTGAGTCCTTCGCATTGTATCCTCTTCCCGATGGTATTTTCCCACCATTTAGTCACACTCACAAAAGGATGAGCAACATCACTCTAATGGAAGCCTAGACCAAATCCTCCTGCATATACCTAATATAGACTTTCTCCCCCTTAACCCATAGCCCATAGATTCGATTTATAATACCACATGGATAAGGGGAGTTGAGAGGATTAAGGGAAATGAATGGGATGTGATCCAATAAAAGAGTAAGGTGAGCAATATCCATGGTTATAGGGATGTTGAATCATCCATATGAGATCTTGATCTGGCCCACCTTCTCGAAGAATCACTTTTTTTCCCATACAAAGATTGATGTGGATTATTATTGGAGCAACTAGTGTCTAAATGATTTGATGCATCCCACAATTGAGGAAAAACACATGGAGGATGCTTGGTGCAAATATAGAAAAATTAGAATCTAGAGGTCGATGCTCCTATCTAGACAAGAAAATAGCATCAATGTCACAAGATAAAGTGACTATGGAGCAAAGGAAACAAGGATCCATTCATCTTCATCCATTTGTTGATTGACTTTAGGGACTGAGGCAATGAGGTAGTATGGTATTAGTCAAGGTGACGATAATTCCATGTAATATTCAATCCCCAAGAGGAATTAAGAAAGGCTACCCTCTTCCCCCTTTTTTCAAATTTTAAGGGTTGAGACTCTTGGAAGAAAACTAGTTAGGAAGAGAGAGAATGGAAACATTAGAGAGATCACTGTAGCTAGAGAAATTAAGGTAGTTAATAATTCCTAGTTCCATGATGACATGATTCTTATGGGAGGTGAATCACAAAGAAATGATGTTAGATACAAATAAAATCTAGATCTATTCATAATTTATTCAAGAGGTAAATTTAACAATGAGAAAAGAATAATGTATGGATGGAATGTCCTCCCTTCTCTTATTCATAAAATATCACATACCCTGGTCTTTGTTGGAACTGTGAATCTGATTCATTCAAGTGTATTGGTATTTTGATTGTATATAAAAGATCCAAACCTATTGAATGGGAAAAAAAACTCAGAAAATTAAGGATCAAGTACAAAGGTGGGGCATGTGATGGCTCAATCCAAATAGAAAAATTATATTGACCAGTCTGTATTATGCTCTTTTGCTTTATTTCAGCGTGCCTCTTTGTTGGCTCAGATCAACTATGGAAAACTTTAATAGATCCATTAGGAATTTCCTTTGGAAAGGAGGGAAATCAAACAATAAAAAACTTCACTTGATAAAATGGGACATTGTCAATGCGCCAGTAGGAAGTAGAATCCTATGTATAAGAGATCTAAAGTTAATGAATCTGGAAATGAGAGCCAAATTACTATGGAAATTAGTTATTGGAAAAAAAGCATGGTGGAAACAAATCCTGCAGAAGAAATATTTCCATAAGCCTAGATTAAGATGGGTTGATACCTACAAATGCAATGTAGATGGATAAAAACTATAGAAGTTATGTAAATGTGTAGGTCATGTAATACAAGAAGGAATTTGCTAGATACGAGGAAATGATAAAAAATAAAAAAATAAATTTGTGGCAAGGAAGTATTTTAGGAAAGTCTCCCCTCACCCAAATCGAAAGATTCATAGCTATAAAATATTGGTTGATAAAGAGTGGGGTTCATACTCTTTTTGATATGTCTAAATGATATGGGGAGGGAAGTTGGAAAAATAGGAAAATATTTTTTCGTCTCTTCATTCTTGCGGGGTATTTTGATTGTCTTCTCCATACTTTTCAAGGGGCCACAACCATAATTATGGATTGTACATATTGTAGAGGATGGGGTAAGCATGGAATTTATACTGTCAAAGAGGGATATGAAACATTGTATTATGGTTTTTCTCATCCTCCATTTTGATGGCTATGATCAAAATTTTAGTAGCAATATTGACTACCAAAGATAAATGTCTTTTGTTGGTTCCATGTATATGGTAAGATCCTACCTAAAAAAACCTTCACAAAAGACAAATTCAAGGGCCATCAAGACGCATGTTGTGTAAAGTACAAGATGAATCAATTGATCATATTTCTTTTAGATATGATTATATAAAACATTTTTATAAGCATATCTTAAATGGTCTAAACACTCAATTACCATATGAGATTCACCTTTATGATAAATATTTTATCATGTTCAATCATAAACAGAGTTTTTTAAATTGTGAAAAATAAGGTCAATATATTGTAGGTATTAAAGGGGTGGGGAGTAAGGTATGGCGGGTTATAGGTATTGGTGGGGGGGGGGAGTATGAAAAGGGGTATCTAGTAAAAATAGGGAATATATTGTTAAAAAAATTTTTTAATTGGAAATATGTATTTGGAGGGGGCCTCAACAAAAGAATTTTGGTGGGTATAATCAATATCTAGTGAAATTAGGGGTATTCTTTAATAACCCATGAACAAAGGTTCTATGATAGAGTTTTACTTATATTGTGTCAATTACATATCTGTGAAAAATGGAGTGGATATATTGTAAATTGGCATAAGGAATACTTAGGCTCTTTTTGAAGTAACCATGTCTTCTCCATAATATGGTATGTTATTTTGAAGTATGTATTTTGGAAATTTAGGGCAGCAAAGAGCACGGATGTTTTCAAAAATAGGTTTGCATCGTATTTATCAACTGATATTCGATCCAAGGCCCTTCCTAGTGAAGTAATTCAAATCAGATGTAAGAAAAATCAATTTAATGAAACTTTAATTGCGATATAAAAATTATGGGTCCAAGATTTATTCAAAAAATTATCACTGCAGATCACATTAAAAAAACACTGATTGTGTTAGGTTTTCTTATTTCTTAGATGATATTCTAAAATAATTTAATGTAGTAGGATCAATGAAATAACAACAACTACATTCACACAAGAGAAAAAAAAAAGATTTATCCTGGGAAACACTTGTGGGGGAGAAAACCTAGCAAAACTTCCTCGGTATAGAACTCAAACAAAACAGTGTAAGACCCAAGACACTGGCTTCTCTCCTCTTTCTACCGCACTCCTTATTTCTCTTGCAGACTTGCTTGAGTGAAGCGAGTACAAATGAAGGAGGCACATCCCTATTTATATTTGACTCTTTAATTGTCCTAAAACCTAACATGGTCAACTTGTCTAACTAACGGGGCGACTTGAAAAGTAGGACACCAAAATAACATTTATTATAATGAATCAAGAGTACTATCTACCCGACATACACCCAGAGGTTTACATTGATTCTTTCAATGACTCTTACATGACCAATTACATTAGTGACATCTCTCAAAGGAGGAATACAATTAGAACAACTAGAATATCTTTCAAAGTTACAACATTTTAACACTCCCTCTTAACTACGAAGGTATTATATATCAACAACCACTACCACCACTGTACATCTGACTGGTGAGTTTCTATATGTCATAGGAAGTTTTGGAAAAACATCATACATCTTCATAATCAATCTCATTATGAGAATATTGGGTCATATTCTATAATTTCTTCAACAATATCAGTAAGTTGATACTGAGTCTTCTTGTAATTTTTCTTCTGCAATATCATTATATGAATACTAAGTCTCCTGCAATATAAGTATGTGTATACTGCGTCTTCTTATGATTCTTCTTTTACAATATCAGTATGTGGATACTACGTCGTCTTCTACAATATCAGTGTGTGAATACCGAGTGTTATTCAACTTCTTCTGCATATCAATGTGTGGATACTAAGTCTTCTTTTGCAATGTCAATGTGTGAATACTGAGTCTTCGGGCTTCTTTTGCAATATGAGTATGTGGATATTGAGTCTTCTTTTGCAATATCAGTATGTGAATATTGAGTCTTCTTCTTTTTCTACAATATCAGTATGTGAATACCAAGTCTTCTTCTTCTTTTGCAATATCAGTATGTGGATACTGAGCTTCTTCTTCTTCTTCTGCAATATTAGTATGTAGATACCAAGGCTTCTTCTGTCTTATTAGTGTATGAATATTGAATCATCTTTTTCCATAATAGTAAGTGAAAACTGAATCATCTACCTGCAACATTCGTATGTAAATAGTAAATTAACAACAATAACACCATTAGCATGTTAGTGCCAAAAACCTCATCATTAACAAAAAAATGTTAGATCATCACTTATACAATCACTAAAGTACTAAAACCACCTCATCAACATCATCATGAGAATACTGAATCTACCGCATCAATCATCAGTATGAAAATACTAAATGTTGATCCTAGATTTTTTATCATTTTTGGTAGTTAAGTTACTCATTTAAACACATATTTTATTATCTTTTGTATATTTTATGACATGCAGATCATTATTCAGCCTCATTTATGAGTGTATTTAGGTTTATATGAAATCTTTTTATTTATAATTTTTTTATGGTTTTATTAATTAAAAGCAACATTATTAACGTGCATTTGATGTATTAACTAATTTATATATTTGTTTGCAGATTTTATAATATTTTTGGTCCAAATTAATAAATAGAACGCATTCATCCTGCCTTTCGCACAACATGCCTAGCTCAATGTCCAGCTCGTCATCCAACCCGCTGTATGAAACTCGCTGGTGGTTTTCTAGATGTTGAAATGTGTTGTTGTAGACTGTATCCCTGAAGTGTGCTAGCAGACAGACACTCCATTCACCCTAGATCGACACCCAATGTATCTAGCTCATGGCTCAACTTCTCATTCAGCTCTCCGTCCAGATCGCCTATCATACTGCATGCTACTGAGATATAATTTTTGGTATTTAAAACATGAAATAGCTGCAAATGAACTATTATCTACACATCTGGGTGATGAAGCTGTGTTCTAGATATTTTCCATCCTACATTCTCCTTTGCTCACCGCCACATAAACCATCCACACATTGGATTGACGCATTCAACCCATGCTCTAGAAGATTCACCACTGCGCTCTCCTCTGTTTGCCATCAGTCACATGCTATGATAAGGAAGGAATCTGTGCACCACATCTAAAGGTTGTTCGCGCTAAATAGAATCCTGTGTGTTCGCTTCCCAATAAAAATATTAGAATCACGTTGAAGAAGGGAGGTTGTCTGTGCGTTTTCCTCTAAACTGTTATGTGCCTTTAAGATCGACTAAATTTAGAGAGTAGTCGACCACTAAGGGGTTGAATTTCTCATCTGTGTAAATTATTATATATAGCAGCCTCTGTGAGAGAGCTCAGTTAGCCAAAAGAGTTAGGTTAGTCAAGAAGAATTAGTTCATGCTTTGATCTGTTCTTAAGCACGGTATTTCTGTTCCATCATCTGAATAAAGAGCTGTATGTGTTGTTGTTGAATATTTTGTTTGAGTAGAAGTTAGCCAGGCATAACCTTTGTTACGGAGAAAACTTCCTATGGCTTGGGGTGTACCACAACAGATAGAGAAACCATAGAAATCAATCCCTTCCCAATATGCAAGAAATAAAAGATCTAACACTAAAGGATCTCGAAACATACCTTATTCCAGATGGTTGATGTAGATCCTCATTGAGCTTTTTCCAATCTGGCTTGTGTTAGCAATGTTCTCTCTCAACAACAACAAACAAGACAAGCATGCTATATAATGGTGTTAGACCTACTCTAGCATATATAATCAATAATGTATAAGCAATTAAAAGCATCCATGGATTCAATATTCATTTAAATACACATCATTGGACAGGAAAAGATATTTCTATTAATATAAATCAAAGATTACATGAGTGACAACATCTGTCAGCACGTCTGCGAACCGAAGAAACTGAGTCCCCCACCTAGGCCTCCACCACCTCAATCCTCCATCTCTCGATAGCAAGCTCACAAGGAAAGGAAATCTTGGGAAGAACATAAAGTTCTCCAAGGGACAAATGGATGCAGACTGAAGTATAAGCAAGTTATGGAAACAATGGACTATAGTTTTATTGCTCTTCAGTTCCTCCCCTCTTCAATGTATCTAAAGGGTTCCTTATATAGTGCTTCAATGGGGTAATGGTGTTAGAATAATCAACCCATAGTATTTACCCACTTAGACATTAATTCATTTATTTTTGTCTTATTTGCCTAGTCCATGAGTCCCACCATGTGCAAGTTGCTAATTGCCTATCCATAGAGGTCAAACTTGCCATTATTGACTCATGTAGCGCTTGGGAAAACCTTAGGAATCAAATCTGCTTTATTCCTGGCCTCCTAGGTGCCTATCTACTTTTTCTGCTTTATTCCCTGCTTTTTCAGTGTTTTAAGGCACATAGGAAAGCAAGACTAGGTGAGGTGAATCAGCTTTGTTGCCTCTTCCTCCTCCACTCTTTCCTCCATGCAAAAGCATGTATGAGCTGCCATTTGACCACTCTTTATCTTTCCTATGCGCCCTTGCTAATTAGTGGGGTCCTTGATAGATTTGGGATAAGCTTTTTACACCTATGGGGGATTTGCCTATTTTGGGTAAGCCTGCTTTATGCTAGATTTGGATGCTTCCTTATGCATTCGATTTGATCATGTATTCTATATATTCAGAAGCCTATGTTATTATAGGGTTGGCTATTATACACTCAGTTAATATAATTTTGTGTTACAGCTCCATATTCAGTCTCCATTGTTGATAATTTTGCATGATCAATTGTTAATTGTTGTGAGTGAAATTAATCTACTGCAGGCCTGAATTTCTACATGGTATCAGAGCCATTGTAGGTTGTTACTCTCCTTCAAAAAAAAATTTGCAGGTTCGACATCAATACTGGGAGCCTTCTACTGACAGCCGGGACATATTTTCTAAAGCTATGGATTCATAGAAAACTATCCTCACTCCCTTCAACTATTTTGAATGGAAAGCAGAGATGGAGATCTTGTTGAGAGCAAAAGGCCTCTACAGGGTGACTATGGCTATAGAAGCAGATCCCAATGCTACTGCAGAGAAGATAAAATGGCACAATCGGAGAGATGAGGCCTATGGCCTCCTATGTCTCAGTATTTCCCGAGACCTCCTTTTCCATCTCGATGGATTGACTTCACCGGATCAAGTATGGGAGAAGCTATGTGATCTTTTTGGAAAGACAGATGAGATGAGGGGACATTAGATCGAGAATGAGCTGATTTCTCTGAGTCCCAGTAGCTTTGAATCCCTACAGCTATATTTCTCCAAGTTTAAAGCACTAGTTTTGCAGCTGAAGCAGTGTGGTATCGAAAAGAAAGATGATCAGCTCATGTTGGCCATCCTCTCGAAGCTAGGACCTGTCTACTCAGTCTTTGTTTCGACCTTCTATGCCACAAAACTCACAGCTCGAACCTGGAAGATTCCTAGCCTCGCAGATTTCATGGAATCTCTCACATAGGAACAAGACAAGCTGGTGATGATGGGCACCATCAAACCTTCCAAAGACCAAGCTCTGGTTGCTGGAGATTCGAGGGTGGATTCAAAAATCAAAAAGAAAGCTAAAAAGACACCTGAGAAAGGAAGAGACAAGAAGCAGTCTCTGGAGGATCAACAAGGTCCCAAGAAAAATACCCAGAAGAAGAAAAACAAAGGTGATATGAACAAGTGCTCATA